>CM053625.1:175615909-175657604 GCA_028646595.1 Phalanger gymnotis | reverse complement strand
AGACTGGGGAACAGGGCAACCAGAGTGTACGCCATCTTGGAGTGGGGGGGTGGAAATGGGGAGAAAATCTGTAATTCAAACGCATGTGAAAATCAATGCTGAAAACTAAACATATTAAAAAAAATTAAAAAAATAAAAAATATAATTAGAAAATGTTCAACAAAATAAAATACAGACTAATGTAAAAAAAAAGAAATGCAAGAAGACACAGAGGATGGTTCTGCTTTCAGGATCAAATGAGATAATATTTGTGAAGTGCTTAACATAGTGCCCCATTAGTCACTGTCAGGGGGAATAGGAAAGAAAGCAGGCAAAAGGAAGGCTGGGAACCTACCATAGCTTATCCAGTTAAGTTCCTTCTGAAAAGCTCCAACCTTGTATGGATGAAACTACCAAGGAGAGCAGGTTTATTAACACCTATAAGAAGAAGTCAGGGATCAAGATGGCTCTAGAATCTAGTACAGTGATGGAGCTCTGGAAGGCAAAGAGGACTCATATGGGTTAAAATGGGACAAGGAGAAAGACCCAGGAGGCACAGTTTGGGCCATTACAGATCACAAGAATAGAGTAGAAGTTGGAGGAATGAACCTGAGCCCCAAATGTAAGAGTACTGTGCTACTATAGAGTTACATGAAGAGTTACTGGGAAAATACCAGCATGGACTGGAGACAAGGGATGGAGAGATGAAGACAGCTATCTCCAAGTGTGCAATGGGCTGTCATATAGAAATGGGATTAGACTCATTCTTCTTGGCCTTAAAGGAGCAATGGGTAGACATTACAGAGGCAGATATCAGGAAAAACTTAAGGATTAAAAATGGGCAAAAAATAGAATTCAGCTGCTTGCACAGGGTAGTGACTTCCGCTTCACCAAAGGTTATAAAGCAAAGTTCCAATTGGGAAAATATTTAACAAAATAAATAAAAATTCAATAAAACACAAATAATAATGCATTTAAAAATTAAGTTAGCATGTAGCTGCAGGGATCCTTGTGTACAGATTAGTAGACCCCATTTCTATGAGTTTGAAATTACTGCTCTAGAAGGCAGAGCTAGAATCAATAGGTAAAAATTATAGGGCGGTGGATTTGTGCACAAGAGAAAGAAAAACTTTCTTAAAAATTTCAGTTGTCCAAAATCAAAATGAGCTCCTTCATGAAATAGCGAGTACTACATTGTCAAGGAGTAAGAGGTTAAGTGAAATGTCCTCTGAACTCCCTCTTCTATGAGGTCCAGCTCTGAGGTCTTACAGTTATAGGTAGAAAGCCTATATGATAGCCTAGGGCAAAGAAGCTGGGAGGAAGCCTGGACAGTGAGGATGACAAGATCCTAGGATTTAAAGCAGAAAGAGACCCCAGAGAACATCTAATCCAACCCCATCATCTTACAGATGAGTAAATTAAGGCCTAAAGATGTGAAAAGTCCAAGCTCCTCACAGAAGTAGTAAATAACAGAAGCAAGAATCAAACTCAGGTCCTCTCACTCCAAATTCAGTGCCCAATTACTATACACCACAAGCAGGCCTAGGGCAGGCACAGTTAGAACCTTAATGATTAATCTTGGTCTCAGAGAGGAAACTCCTTCTGATAGGAAGTAAGAGACTATGGGCATAGATAGAATGGTACATACACTATCTGTTTTATTTAACTCTTTTTCTTTTGCTCATGGTGAGGGAGCTACATCTTCCAAAATACTATAATGGAAAAACAGAAAGTATCGATAAAGATTAATTTAACTTTTTTTAAAGAACCATAAGCTTAAATTAGTCTGAAAATTAAACACATCCAATGCACTTTATAAATACTATCTCATCTGACCCCCCCACAACTTTAGGAGGTAAGGGCTAAAACTGTCCCCACTTTGCAGATGAGGAAACTGAGGCAGACAGATTAAGTACCTTGCCCAGGGTCACATAGTATCTGAAGCCTGACTCAAACTCAGGTCATCCTGACTCCAGGTCCAACACTCTAAGTACTCCATCTAGCCTAAACCATACACTGTTACACTTGAGAAAACTGAGACGTAGGCAAGTTACCTGACTTGCTCAGGGTCACATGGGTAGATGTATCTCCATCATGTCACAGTAAGATTCCTCGATGCTCCGGTCACCATTCTCTGAACGTTCTCCAGCTAATCACGGCCTTCTAAAAGTGTGTTGCCCTGACTTTGACGAGACAGAGCAGGCCCCATGATTTCCTTCATTCTAGATTCTGTGCCTCTCTCAATGCAGCCTGACACAGCACCGGCTGGCAGGCGGCATCACCCTTCTGGCATACATACTGGCATATATATAGCTTGTGAGCAAATGAGAGGTTGGGAGGAGGGGGTTACCAGATAGTCACATCTGTCCAGAGCCCCAGCCTTCCTCCAAATCTCACATGAAAAAGCCACTACTCACATCTGTTCCTAACATACGTCAAGGAGAAAAAGAGGACAGAGTCTTTTGCCTCTATTCTTCAGACAATGTGGATTTTTTTTCCCTCGTCAGCAGGAACATTTTGATTCCAATCACATTTTACCTACCAATATTCAGCTTTCTAAAAATTATAATTATTTTTCTCCTTGGTTCCTTATTGTATATCCATTCATTCTTTTCTCTGCACTTCCGACAACATGACCCACTTCAGCTGTGTAATAAAAGAACCTAACTTCAACTAGAGGGGGTCATTTGAGTTGGCCTTTCCTTCTGGCTGGCTGGGTAGCAACCAAGGTCAAGGCGCTAGTGTTTTACCATCAAACATATCAGGAGACTTTGAAATGAAGTGTAAATCTTTTAAAACTCAAACAGCGAAAGTATTTCCTGCAGGGGTGCCTAACACCAAGTCAATCTGTCGGGAGGAGGGGTGGGAGGTGATCAGGGTAGCAAAACACTGGAACCCAATTCAGTTTGTCTTCCCTCTTTAAGAAATCAGTCATATCACTACAGACGGGAATGGGAAGGAAATCATAAAATTCTAGCATCACATAAAGATTATAGCTTTAAAATTTTCAAAACTCCTTAGATACATATATTTTATCTCATTTGATCCTCAAAACTCACATGAGATGAATGGTATTAATTAATCCCATGTTATGGATGAAGATACTGAGGGCAAGAGGCAATCACACAATTAATAAGTGTCAGAGGTGGGCTTCAAATCCAGGTCCCCATACCTCTAGTCCAATGGTCCACACTGCCTCATTAACCAATAACACATCTGCCCTCCTCCTGGAGCCTTATTCCTCCTCTACTTTCCACTGGAATTCCTTACCACACTCCACCTGCAAACAGCTGCAAGGCATGCAGCAGCTGCTCCCAAGCCCCTTTGTTTCTCCCATTTCAGGGTGAGTTTTTATAGACCCTGAGATCTGACAACTCTTCTTTTCCTGAACCTGTCTTTTCTAGCTTCCAACCCAATCAGCTGCCTCCATGAAATGAACTGTTAACAAAATACTGCCATTTCCTCAGAAAACACTGGGCCCTAATGCAACACTAAATTATTCATTTTTGTTGCTGGGGGGAGAAAAAGTGAGGGCTCCCAATTTACAAACACCTTTGGAACAGAACGAACAGAAGAAATGCAGTAATATATCCTCTCTCCACTAACAAAGCCACTATTCCAGTTCAGGCCCTCACAACAACTCCTGCCTGGACTATTACAATGGTCTCCTCATTGGCCTCTCTGCCTCAAGTCTCTGCCTACTCCAAACCACATTCCACAGCAGAGGTCTGACCAGGTCCCTCCCCTACTCAAACTCTCAGAATATAGAGACCTATAAAAATAAAACACTAGGGAAATTATTCCAGAAACAAAGTTCTTGACTTAGGTTTCTGAGTCAATTAGAAGATGACTAAGAAGCGAGGTACTCAAATATTTTTTTAAATTCTATGACACAAGAAAGTGACTTAATCTAATGCCACAGGCAACTCTCTTAGACTAAGGGGCAGGACCCGCAACAATAGAGAGGGTCCCTCAGTGGGGGCTCCTCAAATCACTGAAATCACAGGAATAGTCTAAAATGTGCACTACTCAATAGCCTACAAAAGCTTTTCATCAAATTCACATGATTCCACTGTTGACTGAGAGGCCGGGTCTACGAGCCCCTATGCTTCTTGATCCAGTCAAATCGAGTCAACAATCATCAACTAAACACCTACTAAGGGCTAGGTCCTTAAGTCACTGAATGTGTGTGGCCTCGGATAAACTGAAACCTGGGAAAGATCTTAGTTTAGAAAGGCCAAGGTCGCCCGCTGCATCCCGGGCCACCACCTGTCATCTTGACTTTTGTCTTGCCACTGGACTTCGTGGGAGGAGAGGGTGAGGATGATGACTTGGCCTAGCTCTGCCTCATTTAAATCCAATTTATGAACAAGGCAAGACATCACCCTCCTGAAGGATCAACAAGAACAAACACCTGCTACATGCTAGGCACTGGGCTAAGGGGCTAGGCATACAAAGAAAGGTGAAAACAGTGTCTGCCCTCAGGGAACTCACAATCTAATGGAGGAGACACGCAAAAAAACTACACACAGAATACACACACACACACACACACACACACACACACACGAGATAAACTGAAAGTCATCTCAGAGGGAAGGCACTGGCATTAAGGGGATTGGGAAAGGCTTCTTGCCAAAGATAAGATTTTAGTTGAGACTGAAAGGAAGCCAAGAGGCAGAGGTGAGATGGGAAGCACTCCAGGCATGGGAAAAGACACGGAATATGGAATATGGAATTCCATGTAGGCGGAAAAATGCAAGAGGGCTAGCATTACGGGAATGGAAAGTACATCAAAGGGAGTAATGTATAAAAAGACTAGTAAGGTAGGAAGAGGTAATAAGTTTCGTGACAACTCAGGGAGAGGGATTACTGCTGGTTAAGGTAGAGCCAGCCGTCAAAGATGATTGAATTGAAGGTGATATTTGAGCTGGGTCCTGAAGAAAAAGTAAGAGATTAAAAAATGAGGTATTTGTGAAGAGGCTGAGAGGTGGTGCCAGACAGAGGAACACTTTGACCCAGCCCTGAAAAAGAAAGTTGAACTCAAATAACTCCAGGTGCTTAACACTGGGAAGAGCCTATGTCATGATGCCAGTGTGGCAATGCCAAAGCAAACAATCCCAAATCACAATCCTGGGCCACACAAGGCTGAGAAAAATGTGCCCCAGATACCAGAATCTCCCAGTTTTGTTCACAGCTCACGAGTCATCTACACAGACAAGACAATCATGGAATACAACATCTTTGACCTCAAAGAGGTGGGGTTGTCAACTGACCTTGTAAATTTCTTGATGTTCCCAAATCATTTGAACAAGTCAATATTCTCTTAGAGCCAACAAGAAATGAAACTTGAAAACCAAACTGACCGTCTCCCTAATATTGGGAAAATCAGAGCAATACCCCTCCAGAAGCAAAAACCAGTTGCTTTCCTCTGGACTCCTCCAAAGTTCTCCCAGATGGTCTAGCAGGCTGACTTTGGAGAAGTGAGGCCTGCTACCCCATACTCCTTCCCAGGGCATACCTGAGAAGAGGACCAGCTCCAGGACACCAGGGAGCCAAAGATTACTCAAAGCGACCCTGAGTCCCCGAAGGAGGCTACTTGGACCCTACAAACACAATACAATGTAAACTCCCTTACAATAGAAATCCCCTTCTGTTAGCCGCAGTGGGATATTGGCATCTAGGCTAGGTCAAAACAAACTAAGTCCTTCCATTATAAAGGGGGTCTCCTGAACCATAAGGTCATAGAGCTGAAAGGGACTCCAGATACAATTTAAGGAAACTAAGGCCAAGGGAAGTTAGGTGACTTCCTCAAATTTATACAACTAGTAAACATTACTGGTAAGATTTGAATACATATTCAAATATGTAGCTCATATTCTTGTCACTCTATTTATTCTTTAATTGTGGTATTTCAAAATATCTACCACTTAAATGGTGTGGACGCTCCTTCTGACAAAGACCATAGGCCCTAAAGATCTTGGCAGACAACTAATGTTGTAACCAAAGAAATCCATTCACTGGTAATTGACCAAGTGATGAGCTGTCTTCCTGAGCTGTTGGGGGTTTTTTTTAATGTGGATTAACTTACTAAATTTTTCATCCTTCCTCTCTTCTGTTTGCTAATATCCTGCATTATTTAGCAGAATTTTTATGGTTCTTGAGGTGGTTTGAAAAAGAGCTGGATTTGGCTAGAACCTCATACACCACCATCTTTGCTAGAATCCTAGACAGACACAACGACCAACACCAAGTCTGTATCTAAAGCTTGCAATTGTCCAGCTCGGTATAACCTAGGAGATCTCATGGTCCACTGGCAAAGCCTTCAAGGACTCTGGAGTAATTTCCAAGCCCCCATGAGATCTTAAAGAAAGACATCAGTAAAGAAGAGTCTTAAGAAACAGTAAACAACCTCAGGCTGTTTCCATGTCTGGTGATGACACATGACTAGAACTACCTAATATTCTCCTCTCCATAAAATATGTTTTTATTCTCTAATATATAGAACGAGAATTAGAATCCCAATGAACCAGAAAATAAGCTGTAAAACATTCTTACCTGTTTTTCCGAGTTTGATCTACAGAATAAATTTGCTTTCTTAGCCAGCTGGAAGAAAAAAACGAGAGACAAAAAATTAGGAAAATAGCAAAACTCACCTACACCCACGTTAAAAGCTAATTCTGTCCTGAGCTAGGACAGGAAGCTAATTCTGTCACTCCCAGACCAGAGGCCTTTCTACTCAACTATATTTCCTGCAGGGACCCTTTAGCTACAAACACCTTTTCACAGTTTGGGGACATCTTAGGAGATGGTTAGCATCTGAAATAAGGAAAATGATAGGCTTGTTGTCCTCTGCCCTGGTCAAAACCCAACTGGAGTCTTCACGCTCAGTTATGGCAGGCATTACAGACAATATGTCCAGAGGAATCTGACCAGAAGAAAGGGAGGACTGAAGGAGAGGCCTATGAAGACTGGCTAAAGGAACTGGGGATGTTTAGCCTGGAGAAGAGAAGGCTTAGAGAGAGAACTATAACTGACTTCACACATCTGACAGATTATGGGAGGCAGAAGACATTCTGTGTAGCTCCAGAGGGAAGAATTAGAAGAAATGGATAGAAGGTACGGGGAGACACACCCAGGCTCAAACTAAGGAGGCATTTCCTAACAATTATTGTGTCCAATGACAGAACAGGCTGCCCCACAAAAGAGGAAGCTCTTCATTCCTAGGGGCACTCAGAGAGTAACAGGATAACCTGAATGAGGTGCTATAGGTTACAAGACTGAACTAGGTGACTTTTGACCTCCCTTCCCATTCTAGACTTCTGTGAATCACTCTAACAAAGTTAAGTTCAAAAAGCTGATTAGAAGATGGCATAAATTTAAAAGCTTCAGATTAACTTTTTTAAAAAATCTTCAAACATATTGAGACTGAAAGTCCCAGACTTTTATCAGCCCTTACAAAATGACGTCATGAAGAACCCCACCCCCAGGACCAAGGGGACTTGATTCCTTACTGATCAATGCTGTCATTTCAATTCTTAGACTAATCCTGTATTGAATCACCGTTTTTTCCATTTTAAATTATTCAAGTGTTTTGTTCTCTCCCACTTTTAATGATAACTGGTCATAATATACGAGGTCATTTGATGCAAGGGACAGAGAGCTATCCTTGGTGTCAGGAAGGTCTTGATTCAAGTCTTGCCCTTGACAAATACTGGCTGTGTGACTAACTTAAGTCCTCAGTTTCTTGGAGATGACTTTCTAAGAATCTAAGTTGCAGTGTGGACACTGATCTACATTGACAAACAGTTTCCTCCTTTGGAGTTCCTTTTACCAATGAAATCAAGGGTCTGGATCCACAAAGAAGCAAACTGAGCACAAGAGCCTGGGGATAAAATCCAATCGCTGTATATGACTAGAGAGCAATCATTATTAAGTGCCCCCTCTGGACTCAAACAGCTGGGTTTGAATCTCTCTCTACATGACAGCTTCCCCAAACATACCAAAATAAGTGGAAGAAAAAAGAAAGGAAAAGACCAAGTACCTCTCAATAATAGCTGGAGTCGAGGCACTCTGGGCTTCTTGATGCAAAATTGTCAAGCCACAAAGCCATTTAGTAGCATCTTCCTTGGAGTCCGCTGAAAAGAAGAGAGGAATTGTTACATGGAATACATGATGGGTGACCCTGTTCAGGTGTTTCTGCTCTTGGGTCTCTGGGCCTGTTTCCTAACAGATCTAGGCAAAAAGAGTCTCCTGAGATCCCCAAGATATTTCAAACCAGGTTATCCCACCCCAAGAAAACATGCAGTGAAGGGCTAGAGATTTAGCAGATGGCATGAAATTGAACCAAACACCGTTGTTGGAAAGGCAATGAATTTGGAGTCAAGGAGACTTGGGTTCTCATTCATGCTCTGTCACACACTATTGCATGACCCTGGTCAAGTCTAAGGCAGTATCCCCCATCCCAGCCTCCACTAAACTACCTTCTCCTGTTTACTCTGGCCTCTGTTGTAAAACAGGCATATTGTGGCACCAGGAAATCATCCATGCACATGTTGCTAGCTCTCAACAAACCAAGAAGGTAAGAGCCTAATTTATTATTATCCTTATTTCACACAGGAAGAAACTGAGGCTGAGAGAGGTTGCACAGCCATCCCCAACAATGGTTTCTCAAGAACCAAAGCTCAGAGCAGTGAGAACCCCATTTCTCTCTTTTCTCTTAACAGCTATCAAGTCTCTAGCATCTCACCAACCAAAAGTAAAGACAGATAACTACACTCTTGTGCAAATGAGGCCTTTTTCTCCTGGGAAGGTTTTAAGTAACAATCCAAAGAGAGGAGAGAGGATAAACACTGGAAAAATGGGGTTGGTGACTAGGTGATGAATTTTGGCACCATAGAAACTCATGACACTATTAATATACCATACTACTATAATTTTTATTGGTGGAAGGAATATCCACACCCACTAAATCACAGATATTTTGAATTACTGAGACAAAAATGGTTCAGTTGTTAGCAGGGAGGCAGCACCAAATATGTCAGTCTAAATGTCAGTGCTGGGAAAGGCCTTAGGGATCATCTTGTCCAATCTTCATTTTTGTCGTTGTTCAGTCATTTCTGGATCTTCATGACTCCACTGGGGGTCTTCTTGGCAGAGATACTGGAGTGGTTTGTCACTTCCTTCTCCTGCTCATTTTACAAATGAGGAAACTGAGGCAAACAGGATGGGGTGACTTGCCTAGCATCACACAGCTATTATCTGAGGCCAGATTTACCTCAGGAAGATGAGTCTTCCTGACTCCAGGCCCAGCACTCTATCTATCCACTGCACCACCTAGCTGCATTTTACAAAAGAGTAAACTGAGGATCAGGGGGGCATATGACTTATCCAGAGTCATACAGTCAGTCAGTGGCAGAGATGGGACTAAGACTGATTTCTCTGTCTCTATATCTAGGGATCTTTCTGCCGTTGCTCAGCTAAGTTGCAGTGCAATAGAGGAAAGAGAGCAAAGGGCTAATTTACATAGTTATTCATTAATATGCCAGATACTCCTCATCCCCAAGATCAGTAACACAAGCCAGTATCAAGTCTGAACATATTTTATTCTGGGAAAGAGGCTGCTTCGCATATCTGTATTTTCCAGATAACTCAAAACTGCCCATAAACATCCAAAGGTCTTTTTAAAAAATGTAACACAATGACTGACGTGAGAACACAATGTTGGGTGAAACGATCCTTCAGAGGAGAGCTCATTCCAAAAGAACAGCTATAAACGGGCAGCAAGATTTCACAACCCGGGTGGGGAGTGGAGAGAAGCTGGTTATGAAATATAATATTTCCCATTAATGACTCAAATTTCAATAGTCCTTTAAGATTTACTAAGCAGTTTCCTGGAATGTCGCACTAACGCTATCACAGGTAAATGCAATCTATGAGCCCACGCTTATTTAAAGTGTGTCTTTAGTTCTTATGTGCTGTTAATATATCCTCCCTGCTTCTAATCTGTTACCTTGTTTTCCCTCACTTTGAAATCAGATGAAAAAAACATGAAAAAATGTGGCTGCCCTTTGATCCAGAGATCCCACAGCTAGGCACATCACCCAAGGAAGTCAAAGACAGAAACAAAGGTCCCAAAATGTTCCCTTTTCGTAGCAGCAAATAACTAGAAACAAAGTGAGGACACATCAACTGAGACAACTTCATCTGGTAGAAAGAGCACTTAACTCGGAGTCATAGGATCTTTATCACCTGTATCTACCACTTACTACTTATGTGACTGTGGCACCTCTCTGGGCCTCAGTTTCTTCATCTCTAAAATGGGGGCGTTGGTCTCGATGACTTCTAAAATGCCTTCCAAATCCAGATCTATAATCTTCTGGTTAAGGAAGAGTTATTGTGGGGACAGCGAAGTGGTGCAGTTAGTAGAGCACCAGCCCTGCAGTCAGGAGGACCTGAATTCAAATCCAACCTCAGACACTTAACATACTTACTGTGTGACCTTGGGCAAGTCCCTAATCCCAATTTCCCTGCCTTCTCTCCTCCAAAAAAAACAAACAAAAAAAAGGAAGATTTGTTGTGGTCTATAAATGTAACACTATGTATAATGTGCCATAAGAAATTACAAAAATGAGGAATTCAAGGAAACATGAGATTTACATGAACTGATGAAACAATATAAAAGCAAAGAATAATAAAACAAACTGAATATTATGTAAGTAAAACAATCAAACTGGCCCCTAAAGAAGAAATGAAAAAAATGCACTTCCTCCTTTGTTGAAGAAGAAAGGGGGCCAGGGAAAGGAAGAACTATATGTGACTCTGCATGGTAGAGTACTGTCAGATACAGTCAACATTTTGGGAGTACTACTTAAGTGCTTTTTGCTTTTAGTCCATGCTACAAGAGAAGGCTTATTAAGTGATGGAGGTCAGGGAGTGTATTGAGAAATAAATATATAAAAATTAAAAGGCATCAACATAGCAACAACAAAAAAGTTAAAATTCCAGATAAGTATATATGTATATATATATAATATGTATATATACATATAATATGTATACATATATACATATTATATGTATGTGTATATACATATACTTACATATAGTGCCTCCTGTTGAATAAGGTACATGTGCTTTGTAACAGCTATTTTCCTTGCTCCAGAGAGGCCTTTTTCATTTTCTTCTAAAGTCAACTGTATTCCACAGGCTCAAGGCTGCTAGAGTTCTGACTCCCAGTTCAATGTGTCATTACTACAGACTCTTTCCAGTTCTTAGCAGCAGTAATAGCAATACTTTGATACTTGAACCCTGACAGAACCCTTCCTTATTCTACCATTGTGGGTACTTCTTCCACCAATAAAGATCATAACCTATCCAAAACTCCTATGCAATTGTTGTGCATGTCCTCACATAAATCCTCCATAGAGGACCTCCCCAGCACGCTAGAGGCCATTTTTAAATAAACTTTTATTTATATCTTTTTATATTACCAAAATTTTCTCAGTACCCCTCTCCCTTTCACCTCCTAAAGGGTCATCCTATTAAACAAATACCATTCTTAAAGAAAAAGAAAAGAAAAATCAGCATAGCTGATCGATATATTAAAAAAAAATTCTGAAGATTTATACAATGTTCCACACTCGTGGACCTCTCACACCTCTGCGAAGGAGTGAAGTGGGGATATCTTCTCCTATCTCTTCTTTGAAGCCATGCTTGTTCTTTGTAATTTTGCAATATTCACTTTTGTTTTTTTGGTAGCTCTATCCAATTATGTTTCTGGACACTGTTTTCATGGGTCTGCTTACTTCATGCTGCATCATTTCATATGTTTCTCTACATTCAACACATTCATCATTTCTAACAGCACAGTAATATTCCCTTACATTCATGTACCATAATTTTGGTCAGCTCCTCCTCAATCAATAAGCATCTACTTTGATTCAAATTTTTTGTTAATTTTTTTGGTAATTTTTTATTTTAAATTTAAATACAAAATGAGAAAAGAAAAGAAAAATGCCATGTACAGAATAGACCATAAGAGAGGATTCAGTATAAGACAAGAAATTTCCATTTCAAGAAAACCTATAGAACAAATACTAAACATTGTTTTCAAAGCTCCAGGTTTTTTTTTTTTTGCTTCATTGTTAGGTTTTTTTGTTCTCTGCTGTGTACTTTTTAACTTTATTTTTTGACCCTTCCCCCTCCCCAAGAAGGCAACAATTAAGCATGGACATACATACATAGTATCTATAAACACACACATACACACTCATAGACATATATGTAAGACTATACTATGCTTATTTCCGCTTGTCATCTGTTTCTCTGAGGGTAGACAGCATCTTCCTTCATAAGTCCAAGGCTTTCCATGTTTTTCTAAATCAACCAGCTCATCATTTCTTGCATCAATATTCCAACCCAATCACTTCCTATCTGAGAGATTGTCTATGAAAGTTTTTTTTCCAAATTTCCTACATTCTTTCTGTTCTTGGCTACATAGGTTTTATTTATACAAGAAAATTTAAATTTAAAATAATCAAAATTATCCTTTTTCACACTTCAACAATGTTCTCACCTTATAATATAGTTTAAGGTCTGAAACTGCTGAATCTACCTCCTTGACATCTTTTTTCCCTAGTTTCTTTGAAGTTCCTGACTGTTTTTCCAAATGAACTTTATTATTTTTTCTAACTCAGTAAAATAATTTTTAGTAATTTAATTGGGATGACATTGAATAAACAAGTTAGTTAAATAAAATTGTCATTTTTAAAATTATATTGGCTTTACCTGCCCGTGAACAATAAATATAACTTAAATTATTTACATCTGAATTTATTTGTATAAAAAGTGTTTTTTGTTTATGTTCATATAGTTCCTGTGTCTGTTTTGGTAGGTATACACTCAGGTATTTTATACTGTCTAGGTATTTTAAATGGTGTAAAGTGAAATTGAATAATATTATTGACACATAATGTTGTTTCTCTATTTTTCACTTTTGATTAAATCTATTTTAATTTTAACTTTGTCTGAGATCATTGCTTTTTTTACTTGCTAAATTCTACTCCTGCTCTTTATTTTATCTTTGTGTATATCTCTCATTTTTACATTTCCTGAAAACAACATATTGTTGGGTTCTAATTTTTAATCTGCTATCTGTTTCCATTTTATGGGTAAATTTGTCCCATTCACATTCTAAGCTACAATTACTTGTGTATTTTCCTCCTTCCTATTTTTCCTCACTGTACTCACCGTATTTACCTATGCCTCCTCACTCCTCTGCTTTACTTCCACCTGCTACCTTGCCCTCCTATTCCTTAACTTACCTACCCCTTAAAGAGTCTCTCCCTTATTCTCCCCTGCCTCACCCTAAACCCTTGTCTTCTTACTTTCTTTCTGAATTTAGAATACTTTTATACCCTTCTGGATATGTATGTTGTTCCCTCTTTAACTCGTTTCCAATTAGAGTAAGGTTCCAGCACCACCTGCCCTCCCCCCCCACTAGCTTCTTCTATATCAGTTTTTCCTTTTATGCTTCATTTGTATGAGACAATTACTCCTTTTTATCTCTTCCTACAGTTTTAGTTTTTTTTAGAATCACCCCATCATACTCAACTCAGTCCACACCTTTCTTTCAAACTACCCAAATAATGATAACAATCATTTTCACATATATGCAATAAAGAATTTGACTTTATAATTCGTCTTTAATGTTTACCTTATATTTCTCCTGGATATTATGTGTCAAATTTTCCCTTAAGCTCTGGGGTTTGTGTCACAAAAACCTGAAAGTCTTTGAGTTTGTTAAATTTCCAATTTTTTTCATTCAGGATTATACTTAATTTTGCTGGGTAAGTTACCCTTGGTTGTAACCCCAGCTGTTTTGCTCTATGGAATATAGTATTCCAAGACCTACGGTCCTTCAGTGCAGTAACTACTAGATCTTCTGTAATCCTTATTGTAGCTCCGTAATATTTAAATTGTTTTCTTGTTGCTTCCAATACTTTCTCCTTAACCTGGGAGCTCTGAAATTTGGCTATGATATTCCTATAAGTTTTCTTCCTGGGATCTCTTTCAGGTGGTGATTGGTGGATTTTTTTTCTATGTCTACTTTGCCTTCTTGTTCTAGAACTTCAGGGCAATTTTCCTTGATAATTTCTTATACTATTATATCAAGAATCTTTTTTCTTTCATTGTAATTTTCAGGAAGTCCAACTATCCTTATATTATTTTCTCCTTGATCTGTTCTCCAGATTTGTTTTTCCGAAGAGATGTTTCACATTTTTTCTAATTTTTCATTCTTTTGATTTTGTTTTATGATTTCTTGGTATCTTGGGACATTATTAGTTTCCCCTTGCCTAATTCCAGTTTTCAAGGAATTATGTTCTTCCTTAAGTTTTTGAGTCTCTATTTCCAGTGGATTGACTTTCTTTTCATAATTTTCTTGATTTTTCTTAGATTGCTCTTATTTTTTTTCCTAATTTTTCCTCAATCTCTTGATTTTTAAAATCCTTTTTAAGTTCTTCCATGACGATTTGACATTTCTCATTGAAAAAGGGGTGACTTTTTCAAGCTCCATTATCTTCCTCTGAATATGAACCGAGATCTTCTCTATCCCCATAGTAACTTTCTTTGGTTGGGTTCTTCCTCTTTTGCTTACTCATTATTTATTTATTTATTGTTTTATTTATTGTTTTATTTTGCTTTTAGCAGCTATTAGTGTAATCAAGTTACAGTCCCAAGGTATGGAGAAGGATGCCCCAAGCCTCAGGTCCTTCTTACCGTTATTTTCTGAGGTCTATTCCTGGGTCCAACCTTGGGCTCTCCACCCCACTCCTAAGCCACTGCTAAGGCCCCCAGACATACTGTTGCACAAATGATCTTGCTCCCCACAGTCCCTCCAATGGCTGAAAACTACAGCCATCCTCTCTGACCCAGAAATGAAACCAGGGACTCTGCTCTCCTACAATGCCCACAGCCAACGGGGTCCCCACCCTTCTGCTACTGCACTCACCAGGTGTGTGCTAGCTCCTTCTCCCTGCAGCCACAACCCAGGATGGTCAGCACAGCTGTGCTTGGCATCCCTCGACAGTGGAAGGTCCTTCAATCTTTTCCTACTCAGCTATCAGACCCCCACACTGTCTTCAAGGTGAAAGTTTCTAAAGCTGATCTGCAGAGTCAGCCTGGAAGTGTTTGCACCTCATTCCCAGAGTCCTCCATTTCCAATATTTTGCTATCAAAAATGCTGTTATATGTTGGTACATTCTTCTTATCAATTGGAGGCCTTCTTCTAAATCTTTTAATATTTCATAAGATTGTCATTATTTTTATTGTTGTTCAGTCATTTTAGTCACATCTGACTCTTCATGACCCCATATGGGGTTTTCTTGGCAAGGATAATGGAGTGGTTTGCCATTTCCTTCTCCAGCTCATTTTACAGATGAGGAAACTGAGGCAAACAGGGTTAAATGACTTACCCAGGGTCACACAGCTATTATGTTTTTGAGGCCGGATTTGAACTCAGAAAGATGAGTCTTCCTGACTTCAGACCCAGCATTCTATCTACTGTGTGACCTAGCTGCCCCATGTCATGGATACTGGAGTAGAACTCAGGCCGTCCATCTGTTGGTGTCTCTCACACTTGAAAAATGATCAATCCTGCTCTTTTTGGTCATCTACATCTATGATAAAGGATACATTTTGTATCCCTTCTCCTATTTGGATCATCATTGACAAAGTACTACAGCTGACTTACAACATACTAACTCTTTTCTTTGACCTTTGAGTCATCTACAATTTTGATTCTTTGCAGAGTTCATGGCGCTTCAAGATTCACAACCATAAGGCATTGATAGAAGAATATTAGTGCTATAAAGGTCAGCTTTGGCAGAAAAGAGGAAACTGGGATAAATGAAATCACTGCACAATTTTCCCAAAACAACCTACCCCCACGTTCCTCCATCTAATTAATCCTGGGACCCATCTTAACTATCCATTTGATATGACTATGAAACATGTATAGCCTAGCTCAATGGGCTTACCCATCCAACTTCATTTCATAATCTAGGTAATATGAAGTCTTTATCCATTCGAGTGGGCCTTCTATAACTTAGTAAAATAATCTCTTTTCAGTGTTTGTGAATCTCATCAACGAAGCCTCGCAATAAATAGGGTTTAATGCAACCAACAGTATCTTCCACAAGCAGGAACATCTAGAGAAACTCAAGATCTATAGAGAAGGCTTCTATCTAAACTTTGTGGAGGACAAACTCCACAAGAACAGCAAACATCTTGGGTAAGTGTGTCTTCCCTAGTTTCATGTCTTCCTTGATATGAATGAAGTTTCTTCTGTTTGAATCTATCAAAGAATCTTTCAAGGAGAACCATTAAGGTTGCATTTTGCTATAAGAAGTCAAATGTTTTTGGTTTGGGTCTTTAGTTTTGTTTGAGACTGAGTATCCCTATCTTGCCTAGTATAGAAGGACAGCAGCCATTCACAGGCCTGATCCCATTACTTATCAGGATGTAAACTTTAACCTGCTCTGTTTCTAACCTAAGACTCTTTAGGCAACCAGTGGCCCACTGTTCCCAAGGGCTCACCATATTAATACCAGACTTAGTTCAGACACTTGGGTTAGCTTTAGACCTACTGTAGCTTAGAACTCAAGAGTTCAAGGGATCCATAAGCCTCAGCCTCCTCAGTAGTCAAGATTACAGGACTACACGCAACACTCACTATCAAATGTCTTTTTAAAAAAATTAACAAATGCAGACTTTAGCATTGTATACTCAAAACCTTTCGTTCAGTAGTGCCTGTAAAAAAAGGCTGCTGTAGAGAATCACCTTTGAAAGTTATCTTTTCTCATATTTTCTCTTTTTTAGTTTTATTTATGCCTTTTGCTCTTACTTCATATGCATTCCTAAATAAACTCCCTCCAATCTCCCCTATTCAGCAAGCTTTCCCTTGCAACAAAAAAAAAAATTTTAAATAGTTCAACAAAGTCAAACAACATACCTATGATCTGTGACAATGCATTCAACATTCCATATCCACTGTCCACCTCTCCAACTAAAGGAGGCAGATGTATTTTCTCACTACTTCCATGGGAACAAGCAGTGTTCAGTTTTGTCTTAAAATTTCATTTACATTTTTGTAATCATTATATACATTATTTTCTAAGTTCAGCCTACTTCACTCTGCATCATTCATATAAGTCTTCCCATGTTTCTCTGAATTCTTCATATATGTTATTTCTCATAAGGTAATAATATTCCATTACATTCATGTGCCACAATTTATTTAGCTGTAGATGAATACCCACTTTGTTTCCTATTGTTTGCAACCACACACACCCCAAGAAAAAGCTGCTGTGAATATTTTGGTATATATGTGACCTTTTTTCTGTCTTTGACCTTTTTGGGACATATGCATAGCAAAGGTATCTCTGAGTCAGAGTATGAATAGTTTAGTCACTTTTTGCCACATAATTTTTAAATCATTTGGGATGGAGGGACCAATTCACTGTTTCACCAACCATGTATTAGTGTGCCTATCTTCCTCTAGTCTACTCCAACATTAACTGTCTTTTGCCACCTGCCAGTTTGAAAGGTGGGACAGGAAACATCAAAGTTGTTTTTGTTTTGCATTTCCTTTATTACCAATGATTTTGAGCAGTCTTTCCTATGACTGTTAGTGGTTTCCAATTCTTCTTTTAAGTACTATTTGTTCATACTGTTTCACCATTCATCCATTAGAGAATGGTTCTTGGCCTTACATATTTGTTTTCATTCCTTATTTATCTTAGATTTTAGACTTTTATCTTAAGTATTTGAGACAAATTTTTTCCCCAAGGGACATTTTTTTCTCATGTTGGTACATTGATTTTGTTCATGCTGAAGCTTTTTTTTTTCAAATTTTGTTATTGAAATTTTCTATTTAATTTTTAGCAACTTCTTTCTCTTTTAAGATTAAGAATTCTCTCCTAGTCATAAATGTGAAAAGTTTCTCCAACCATTTTCTTCCAATTCTTTATGTGACCTTTTATATCAAATGTCCATTTGAAAACTATCGTGGTATATGATATAAAATGCTGTATTAAACCTAATTTTTGCCAAATAGCCTTCCAGTTCTTCCAGCAAGTCTTGTTGAAAAAGAAGTCCTTCCTCAAGTAGTTTACATTCTCGGGTCTATTTAACACTGGGTTACTAAGTTTAATAATTTCTGATTCTTTGTGTGTTCCATTGAGCTATTTTTCTCCTCCTTCACTATTGCCATATGGCCTTGGTAGCTAATAATTTAGACTACAGTTTGAGTTCTGGAAGTGTTATTTCCCCTTTATTCCCACTTTTGTCAGTATTTCCCTTGAGATTTTGGATTTCTTTTTTCTCCAAATGAATTTTGTTTGTTATTCTAACTGGTTCTACAGGGCAGTCCTGGGGTAATTTCATCTGTACTATACAAAATTTGTAAATTAATTCAGGTGGTATCTTTATTTTTATCTTATTGGCATGACCCATTCACCAGCAACAAGTATTTTTTCCAACTATTTACATCTCTCTTTATTTCTTTAGTGTTTTGCCACTGTGTTTATGTAAGTCTTAAATTTGTCTTGGTGACTAATTCCTAGATATTTGTGCATTTTGCAGTTATTCTGAAAGGGATTTTTTGCATATTTTATCAAAGGTACACTTGATACATACAAGGTCAATATTTAAAGACTTCTTAGAGATGAGAAAAGAGTAGCTAGGTGGCACAGTGGATAGAGAACTAGGCCTGAGTTCAAATCTGACCTCAAACACTTACTAGCTATGTGACCCTGGACAAGTGATTTAATCCTGTTTGCCCCAGTTTCCTCATATGTAAAATGAGCTGGAAAAGGAAATGGAAAACCACTCCAGTATCTCTGCCAAGAAAAACCCAAATGGGGTCACAAAGAGTTGGACACAACTAAATGATTGAACAACAACACAAATGAGAAAGTGGGCATTTGAGTCACTAGCCACTAATGTCTTCTCAAGACCTTTTTTTAAAAAGTAATATAGCACCATTACTGATCTCCATCCTTTTTAGGTCTTCCCTTTGAGAGTTCTTGAAATCCAATCCCTGAAGGCCTTTATAACTGTGTTGCCTAAAGGACAGATTTTTTTTCTTTAAGTATTTAGTCAGACCCAGATGTCCTTCCTTACTTCATTTTCTCGACTTCCATTTCCATTTCCTCAAAGAGTACATCTGGTAACTGAGCCCAAATGTGGCGATTCCACTGTCACTAGTCATAAGAATTTAAAGTCATTACAGAAATGCTCACGATTCTCTTCCATTGCATGTTGATCCTCCCCCTTACAGGTTTGTCTAAAATGGTCCTAGGAATGATCTGGTTTAGCTTGATCTCATGAGAAGCTTTCTTCAGGCTCATTTTCTACTCTGGCTTTTTTTCTGTTCTAAAAGTCAATCTTCCATTATAGAACTCGGTAATGTTTCTTCAAATAAATTTCTGTTCTAAGCAATGTTGTCTTTACTTGTCATGTCTCTCCCCTTGGCAAGAAGATCTACTCTCTGCTCGCTGATGTCGCTTCTGGACTCTTTTCATCTCTTCACTGTGGTGATTATTTTCATTGGTTACAAGAAACTGTCATCATATGATTCAGTGAGTTCACTTTTACTCATTTTCCTTTTGTCAGAATCAATAAATTCGTTAACTAGATTGGCTTAGATCCGTTGTAAGTACACACAGTGCCTGCCATCTTCTCATCTCTACACTTTCTTTGGATTTGGTGTTCTTTTCACCTTTACTCTAACAAGTTGACTTCATATAGGTCACTAATTCTGAAATAGCTCACACTTTTATAACTTCTATTAATTTCTGGTTGGTTCAAATAGAATAGACTTCATTTTTCATGATACAGTATTCATCATATTCAGCACATTCCAACTTTTTTCTTAAAAGAAGTATTCATGATATGCAAGGATGAATGAAGTTTCTGATTAATCCACAAGTCTCTGGCTTCTATTCAATTCAATAAGCATTTATAAAGAACCTACTATGTGCAAAAACCATGGGAGGCATTGGGAATTTTTGTTGTTGAGTCATTTCAGTCATATTTGATGCTACATGACCCCATTTGGCTTTTTCTTGCCAAAGATACTGGAATGGTTTGCCATTTCCTTCTCCAGCCCATTTTACAGATGAGGAGATAGAGGGAAACAGGGTTAAATGACTTGCCCAAGGGTCATACAGCTAGTAAATGTCTGATGCCAGATTTGAACTCAGGAAGACTCATAGTCCTGACTCCAGACCTGGCACTCTATCCACAGCACCACCTCACTGCCCTGGGGGTACAAAGCCAGAAATTAAGAAGCCTCTGCCCTCAAAGAGCTTATATTCTCTTGGGATATTTGGCACGTGCACTGATAAGTACACATGGTAGAAAGTAAAGGAGGCAGAGGAGAAATCAAAGTGCTCAGTTGGTCCCTTAGGGAAAGCATCATAACAAGGTGACTTCTGAGTTGAGCCTTCAATGAATATCAGAAATCTGAAGGACAGAGATGAAGAGGGATGCCACACCTTGTTTTTCATTCCATAATCTTACAGTACCTAGCACAGTGCTTTGTATGTAGTAAGCACTTAATAAATGCTTTCGCATTCACTTATTCATGGGAGACAGCCTGCACAAGTGCATGGGGACAGGAGATGTCCCAGTGACATCTCCTAGGGAGATGACACAGACACATGGTGACATAGCGAGGGATCCAGTTTAGCTAGAACACAGAGCACACAAAAGGAAATAATATAAATTAAGGCCAGAAAAGTAAACTGACACCAGACTGTAGGGGTCTTAAATACCACTGAAGAGTTTGTATTTTATCTTATATGCAATAGGGAAACACTAAAGGATTTTGAGCAAAACAGTGACATGGCCAAACTTGTGATTTGGGAAAATCATTCTGGTAACTTTGCAAAAGATAGATTGGAGAAAGGAGTCATCTTTAATGTCTTCATCTTGAACCATATTTTTCCAATGTATTTCTTGCCATTCTCCCATCCACTGTGCCTATTTTCAAACACAAGTTAACAAGTACTGAGATTTATGCCGACTTGCTCTTTGAACCCTTGCTCTTTGTAGAATTTCTTGACATTCATCATCCTCTGGAACAGATGTTGCAGTTCAGAAGCTGCAATTATCTTCGGGGTGGTCTCTTTACTAGTGTTCATCTTGGGCACTACAAGACAAGAAGACTAAATGCCTCCAGGAAAGGAAGGCCTTGGGCCCCCAACAAAACCAACACATCCAAACTGTTCTTTCATTTCACTAAGGGGACCCATGTGTCATGACTTTATTAAGCTTCTTTGTCTACTCTTTTGCATTTTTAGCAACAATGTCAATGTGGACATAGCATGGTTTTCCAATGCTATATTAACTCATGTGTTACTGGATTAAAATTTCTTATTTGAGAACCAACAGTTAAATTGATGTCTGTATACTGTCTAAACCCTGTGATTCTTGACACCCTCCCTTATAGGGAGGTTGTGAGGCACAATAGAGAAAATGCTGAACTTGGAAATCGCAGGATCTGAGTTCAAATCTCAGCTCTACTGCTTAAATCCTCTGTAACCTTCAGCAAGTCATTTAACTAAGCTCTCTAGACCTCAATTTCCTCACCTGTAAAATGAGGTTAGACTAAATTACTTCCAAAGTCCCTTCCAGCTAAAGTTCTATGATTCTTTTAATTTCTGCCACTAAAGAATCAGAAAGGGTTACAAAGGACTGACTGATTTTTATCTATTTCATGAGCTGCCTTGGCCAAAAATTTCTTTACCTAATCACCCAACTAGTCAGTTGTTGTTTGTCCTTCATTTTCAAAAAGGACCAATGACATCATAGCGTGATGTCTCAACTTATATGTGAATTGGATTTAGGTGAAGCAGAATTGCACAAAGCCGTCAGCCTCACTCTCTCTTCTTGAGTCCTCAAAGTACAGCAGCAAGACAAAAGTCATGACAACCAGCAATGGCCCAGGATGCAGTAGATGACCTTGATGTCGCCCATTCTCCACACCCAGCTAGGTGGTTCCTCTGACTATAGACACTGGGAACAACTTTGGAGCCTTTCAAGGCGGGAGAACATGCCAAAGTTGTTTCTTCCTTGGCACTGCCTTCTAGAATGGAAAGTCATCTTCTATGCCATGACAAAGCCTCAGGGTAGGACGTTAACGAAGACAATAAAAGTGATGAGAATTTAAAGGCACTTTCCTTCTGGTAAATACCAAGTGTTTGTGTTTTCTGCTTCAAGATGAGAGAAAACACTGCCTTCCTGATCCACTTCTCTCCCCCTACTCCCATCATGGAAGGTTAGCATAAGAAAATAGGAAAAGAGAAGGGGGAGGGGAGGCAAGGCTAGAGAAAAAAAAAGTCAATGTACCTGCTAAACTCAGAGTATTGAGGACAAACTGGGTGCCATAAAATATGGTAAAGCAGCAATCTTCTTTCTGGCGACTGGCTTTCCCACGTTCAAAGTCCTTTGAGTTTTTCCCTGGGCGGATTTCCTTTATCTCCATTAAGTCCACTAAAAGAGAAACAACAAAATTCAGTAAAACTAAATGTCAAGAAAAACCCACAACTATAACACAACAGGAACAGCTAGGTGGTGCAGTGGAAAGAGTGCTGGGCTTGGAGCCAGGAAGACCTGGGGTCAAATCCTGCCTCAGACACATATTAGCTCGATGGCTCTGGGCAAGTCTCTTAACCTCTCACCTTCAGTTTCCTTGTATAGAAAATGGGCACAAAAAGGATTATTGTGAGCATCAAATAAGGTAGTATATGTAAAGCACTTCACAAACCTTAAAGTGCTATGAAAACACTAGGTATCATCATTATTGTCACTCAAAAAAAAGGACATTGGCCAATTTTATATCATTATGAGTCACCTAGGTGGTACAGTTGATAGAGTGCTGGGCCCAGAGTCAGGAAAACTTGAGATCAAATCCGGCCTCAGGTTGTGTGACCCTGGGCAAGTCACTTAACCTTTGTTTGGCTTAATCCACTGAAGAAGGAAATAGCAAACCAGTCCAGTATCTTTGCTAAGAAAACCCAGAGGACAATGTGGGTGTGCTATGTTCCATGGGGTCAAAAAAAATTGGACATGACTGAACAACCGAAGAACAAATAATTCATATCTATCCTACATTTTAGGATCTACAAAGTACAACCCTATGAGTTATGCCAAGCAGGTAATATTATTCCATATTAACATTTTACAAATGAGGAAACTGAGGCTCAAAGAGGTAAATTCAATTTCATGGGTGGCATTGAGATTTGGTGACATGTGATTTACAATTGTAATGTGAAAATGTGAGGAGAGAATATGGCCTAATGTCATGGAAAAGAGTGTTTGAAGTCAGGGGACTCGGTTTCAAATTCCTAGCTCTGTCCTTTTACTACCCGTCCTTTTCCTATCTTTACTAAGACCAGAGTTCAAATCCTCACTCTGATTCTTACTAGCAACAACCATGTTACTTAACCTCTCTGAGCCTCAGCTATGTCATCTGTAAGATGGGTATAATAATAACTTCACTGTGGTGGGCCTCAGCTGCTTCATCTGTAAAATGAAGGCATCAGACTAGGTGATCTTTAATGATCCTAGTGTCTAATCTGTAACACCTCCTGTAAAACTGAGATAAAAAGGGGCAGTGAAGCAGCATCGCCTACCAAGAACGGACGGACAGAAAGTCAGGAAGACCAGAGTTCAAATTCAGCCTCAGATACATACCAGGCTTGTGACCATGGGCAAGTCACTTCAATACTATAATGTGCCTCAGTTTCTTCAAAAATAAAAGAATCTACATCCCAGAGCTCAAATCCCAGAGGATCAAATGAGATAATATGTATAAAGCACTTTGTAAACCTTGAAGTGTTATATCACTGCTAGATATTATTATGTACCACACATAATAACAATTGTATATGCACTGTTATCTCCATTTCACAGATGAGGAAATTTGATGAAGCAGTGACTTGCTGAGTTCAAATGGTCGATAAGTAAAAGAATTGGGACATAATAGCCGTGCTTATAAAGTGCTTGATTCCAGGTGCATTGCTTTTTCCGTCATACCACACTGTTGTATAAGTTTTCATTTTCACAAAATCACCTAAGAGGCGGTCTCATCCATCCATCCATCATTAATCTCTTCTACAGCATTCCCAATAAGTAGTCATCCATCTAGCCTCCCATTGGTGAAAGAGAACCCCAAAACTTCCAAAATGTAGCCTGACCAGGACAAAATGCAAATATATCATCCACTCTTTCATTTTGGATACAACACCTCTCTTAATTCAACCCACGTTCATTCCATTTTTGGACAATTCTGTTTAGAAAGTTTTCCTTATATCCAGCCTTCTAACCATTTACTTGTTCTGACTTCTGTGGCCAACCGGAACAGGTTTAATCTATTTTCTGTGTGATGATTCCATAAGTGCAGGCAACAGCTAACATGTCCTTCCTAAATCTTCTTTTCTCCAGATTAAAACATCCCTAGTTTTTTCAACTGATCCTCACATGAAAGGTTCTCTGGTCCCCTCACCATCCTAATCACCCTCCTTTGGATATACTCCAATTTGCCAATCCCTTTCCTAAAACGTGGTGGCCAGTACCTGGAATAAGCCTTCAATTGTGTCTGTATTTAGATAATACTTTACGATTTACAAAGCACACGATATATGTAGTATGACCTTATTTGACCCTCAAAGCATTCCTATGAGGTAGGTATAACATCATCATCCCAATTTACTAAGTGAGCAAGCTGAAGTTCGAGGAACTTAAGTAAAGTGACCACAAGTACTCAGCTAGTAAGCATCCAATGTGGGATTCAAGCTTCTTTATCTATAGGAAGTATTCAGTCGGCTACAGGGTGTAATCTTCTCAGGATACTGTCAGTCTCGTTAATGCCACGAAATATCATACAGTCATCCCATCTTCTTATCTATTCATGTTCTAGAGGTCTCAGGACACACAAAGCCTCACTAACTTTTGCATGTTATCACTTCCTGTTCAATCCAACAATTTTCCTGGAAGCTCCAAAGCAGAGCTTGACCAACATTCATTTAGTCATTCAACAAATATTAATTAACCACCTGTGGTGTACAAGGCACCGTCCTTGGCCATGACTACACAAAGACTGATATGACACAGGCCCTGTTCTCAAGAAGTTTCCAATCTAGTGGAGGGAAGTCTGAGTACCCTCCTAGAAGAATCATCTTTGCTTGCTGACCGCTTCATCACCATTCAATCGCTTCTCAATCCCTTGCAATCTGATTTCCAACCTAACCATTCTGCTGAAATTGTTCTCTCCAAGGGTACCAAAGATCACTTAATAGGTAAACCATGGCCTTTTCCCAGTCCTCATCCTATCCTCCCTCCTTGTCCTCTCCTCTGTCCTCATCCTCTCCTCCATGACCCCTCAACAGCTTTTGCTACTGTTGACTGTACTCCTCCTGGGTAATCTCTTCCTCCTTGATGTCCATGCCACTGTCTTCTCTGGGTTCTCCACCTACCTATCTGACTACTCTTCAGTCTCCTTGACTACATTTTTCTCCAGTCCCTGTCTTCTCAATGGGAGTGTTCTCCAGGGCTCTGTCCTGAAGCATCTTTCCTTTTCTCCCTACAGACATTTTCATGAAGGGCTCATCTGCTCCCATAAGTTCAATCATCATCTCAACACCAATGATTCCCAAATCAATGATCTCCCAAATAAGGCTCCTAATCTCTCTCTCGAGCAATCAGCTGCTTCCTAATAACTTTTACAGGATGTCCCTTAGGGATGTCAAATTCAGCATGTCTAAAACGAGCTCACTATCTTCACTCCAAAACCTGGCCTCCTCTAAGGTTCCCCGCCTCTGCTGAATATATCACCAACCTCCCAGTCACGCAGTTTTGCCACCTTGGAGTCATACTCGACTCTTCCTTCTCTCTCGCCGTCAATGCCTAAGCAATTGTCTACACCTGTCAATTTTTGCCTCCATGACATCTCTTGAGCTCTTCCCCCTTCTCAATATGGTCACCATACTAATTCACTTCCTTCCTGGATCACATTAATACGCTCCTCATTAGTCTCTCTGCTTCCAGTCTCTCTCCAATCTACCTGCCAAAATAACCTTCCCTAATACATGGATATGACCATGTCACTACCCTGCTCAAAAACCTTCAATGGATCCCCACTGCCTCTAGGATAAAATTTAAAACTCTTCAATCTGACATTTAAAGCCCTCCAAAATCTGGTTTCTACCTACCTTGCCAACTTTATTGTATATTACTAGCCAGCTTTTGCCTACAACTATTCTGCCCAACTAGAGTTCTAGCCACTATGTACCAAGGTGCCAGAATACAAGTACAAAGAATGAAGCAGTCCCATACATTAATTAGTAAAGGTCTACTGCAATTACATTAGTACATTCTAAGGCAGAATAAGATATTCGTGAACATCATATCCAGGGAAGAAGTAATAAAAGGGGAAGAGACAGGAAAAAGCATTTATCAAGCACCTACTATGTGCCAGCACTATGCTAAGTGCTTTACAAACATTATTTCATTTGATCCTCACAACAGCCCTGGAAGACAGGTGCTATTATTATCCCCATTTTGCAGATGAAGAAACTGAGGCAATTGGAGGTTCAGTGACTTGTCCAGGAACAAACAGCTAGTAGGTGTCTGAGACCAGATTGGAACTCAGGCCTTCCTGACTCCGGACCTAGCACCCTATCCATTGTCCACATTTCAGGAAGGCTGTTAAAAAAAAGTTGGAAACAGAAAGCTCTTCAGGCGCATGCCCAACAGGAGCTGTGCCTGGCCATGTCCAGCAGAGACTATGCAGCCTATAGCATTCAACAGAAACAACACATGCCCAACATAGAGAACAGCAGGGAGATCTGGCAAGGGCAGTTCCATGACCTCTCCAGAAGACATCAGCATCCTTGCAGGATCAGTTAGTTATATGTTGCCTTTACATATGTGTCATATATGTGGTCATGTGGTCATGTATGTTCATGATGGTCATGCCCCTCCATATACACATCCTGGTTATGCATGTACTCTGTATGTGTTTCTTTTCACACATATTCCTTATAATGTGTCCAGTTTTCCTGAGGATATGTGTGTGTGTGATTTGTGGGAGAATCTGACCCAGGTTTATGGAGGAAATATTTAGTATTATTTTTCTTGCTTTGCTATTCTAGCAAAAGTCTTTGTTTTGAACTACGTCTTCTGTTAAAGTCTACTGGACTAATAAAGGTAAATACATTGAACAAAAAAGGTACTCCCTCTCCCTTGGGAATTTTTTATTTTTACAATTTAAAAAAGGAGACCCTTTCAGAAAATGCTATTTAAGGGTCTAGAATTTGAACTTCATACTATATACTCTCTTGCTAATACAGGAATTCCTAATCTTTTTTGTACTATGGACCTCTTTGGCAGCCTAGTGAAACCTATGGGTCTCTTTCTCAGAATATTGTTTTTAAATGCAGAAAAAAACATAAAGTATTACAGTAGAAATCAATTACATTGAAATGCAGTTAGCCAAATATTAAAAAGCAAGTTCATGGACCTCAAGTTAAGAACCCCTGCACTGATGAGAGTGCATCAAAGAGAGTCACAAGGATTCAAGCAGCTTCAGGTCCCCAGCGTTGAACACTGAGACCGTCCAGGAAACCTTCTGCGCTCTGGATTCTGGAAACAGCTATTGTGCTTCTCTCAGACATCAAAGGGTAGGAGAGATGGTAGGACTCATAGTGGAGGCCTTAAAAGGATAGTGGAGCTTGAAATTAACATTTTAAACTCTTCACATGGACTGTGCTACAATAGAAGCATGTTTCCTGTTATTTTAAAAAATAAGGTAGCTCAGCTGCATAAAAAATTACTGCTTCTGTAATGTCTCTAGTCTTTCCTAGGATACTCTCACCTCTCTTTTTGTATTAAATAATGCCAGCTGCCGCTCTATACCAACGCTCTCAAGGTCTGTTTAGGAGCCAAGCTCAACCTCCATCCACCCTTGCTTTCAACTTCCTTTCTTAACACAAACCTCTTTGGTCACATCTCCCAATTCTGAATTCATGCAAAAGACTGCCCATTAGCCCCCACCTACCTCTCTGCTTTCATTTCCTCCTCCTCACCGCCTCTTCACTTGTGTGTTCCCATGACTCTACTCTTCCAACTCCCATTTCCTCTCTCCTCCCACATTTTACTTTGTGTCTTCATGCTGCTCTCCATTGCTGGCACAGCCTCCAACATCCTGTCCACTAGACCCAGCTCATTTTAGCCAGCTCATACCCAACAGCACCAGTGCAAAAATTTCCCAAGGAAATTAAATGTCTATTTCACCACTACAGAAACACAATAGAAGGATTCAGAAGGGAAAAGGCATGAATCATTCCAACCTCATTTAACTCTTGCTCATTTTCTTAATGAAGAAGGTATGGAAACATAGCATCAGACTGTTGGAAGAGACCTCAGAGGGCATCTAGTCCAATTCACACCTGAAGCATAAATTCCTCCAGTAACATCCCTTAAAAATGGTCATCCAGTCTCTCCTTGAAGACTCCTTAGCTTTTTTTTGGCAGGGTGTTGATAGTGACATTAAAAGCAATAGGAAGGGGGAGAAAATCTCATTAATGAATCATTTTAAAAATATGCAGAAGAGGGCAGAAGGAAGTTCAGAAGGGACACAAACAGGATAGCATTGGAATTACCATGGCAAATGTGAAATAGACTTTTTAAAAAGCAAGCTTCATGTAGTGAGATAATCATTTCATTGAGAGCCTTCTTTTCCTATTTTTTTAAAATATGGAAATGTTTTTTGGTATTTGTCAAATTCATAATAATAAAAGTGAATTTTTTTAGACTCTAGCCTTCTTCAGACCTCTTATAATACTTTGTACCTCTCTATTATAATATTGTGTAGTATAATTATCCATATAGATCTTCTCCACTTACTAGGTCCTTGAGAGCAAGAACCATGCCTTTTTCTAAACTTGGTTATTTTCTCCATTATCCTAAACACAACAGATGCTTAATAAATATTCATTACATAGTACTAGTTTATACACAGTAGGTGCTTAATAAATGCTCATCGTGTATGTTTTCCAATTTCAAAGAACTTACTACCTTCCAAGGCAATCCACTCCACTGTTTGACAATTCTAATTATTAGGAAGTTTTTCTTTATACTAAGTCAAAACCTGCACTTTTTGTAACCTTCACTCATTGCCCCTAATTCTACCCTCTGGGACCAAGCAGAAGCCTAACCCTTCTTTCAAGACAATCCTTCAAGTGCCTTCAGGTAGCTATAGTGCCATCTTCCCTTCCTCTCCCCTTCAACCATACACCAAGTCTTTGCTTTTCCAAAACAGACATTTCTTATTCCCTCGACCAATCCTCAACTGGCACTGTTTCAAGTCCCCTCACTATCTTGGTCATTCTCTTCTGAATATGTGCTGCTTGTCAAGCCCTCCTGTAACAATGCTACTTGCCGCTACTATGGCTGTGTAAGACCAATAACACGGGAGGGCTACTAGCACAGGTCTGTGTTTTGTTTTGTTTTTTTATCTCCTTTTCTAAGGAAAGCAACTTTAAGGGATTTACAAATCTCACTTTAATTACACAAACATATATCATTTGCAATTCAGGTGAAAAAGTCAGCACCCTGAATTTCATAGCAAATACAAACAGAAATTACAAACAGATCAACAGACAGGCTTTTGTCTGTCTGACCAAATCACAATACATACATTGTTACCAGAGAGAAAAGCACGAGCATCTGGGTTTTCCAAAGCTGGGGAAAGAATGCTCTTTAAGGGCTACCCAGAGTCTCCACACCAACACTCTTCCAAGGAGTGAGCCCCAAACAAAATGCTAACCTCATAATAAATATATCCTTTTTCAGGGGCCTGAATGCTTCACACATCTTGAGGACTTCACACCTTTTGAGGACTTAATTAGCAAAAGGGTGTTGGCCTTCTGACAAACAAAGGCAAGACTCAGTCAAAGGCACTTGATTACCTTAGTGCTGAGAAGCACTCCAAAAGAAAAAAACAGTAAAAAGACCCACTTTGCTTGCCCTTACACCACCACAAAATATGGTGCCCAGAATCAAACACAATACTCCAGATGGAATATGACAAAAGCAGAGGCTGGTGGGACTATCTATCCACAATGTTCTTCTAGACATGCCTCTCAAACCAGCATTAACATTTTCATCTGCCATGTTATACAATTAACTAATACTGAGGCTTCAGTACACTAAAACCTCCTGGTTTATTTTGTTTTTATATAAACTACTCTTTATCTATGGCTTCCCAATTCTGTACTTGCATGACTGATTTTAACCCAAGTGTGATGCATTAAATTTAGTCCATGTCGATTGAGATCATCATTCCAATGTGTCAAGAACTTTGTGATCCTAATACTATTGCCTGATATGTTAACTGTCCCAGATGTCATCTGCAAATCTGCTAAGCCTGACATCAATACCTTTACTGATAAAAATATGGAACAGAGAAGGGTCAGGGTCCAAGTCCTGTAGCCTAGCACTAGAGAATTCTTCGCTTTTGATTGATTTTAGGAGTTAATAGTAATATATATTCTACTTGCCCTCTCGGGGAAGGGGGAGGGAGGGAGAGAATTTGGAACTCAAAATTTTCTAAATGAATGTTAAAAATTGTTTTTACATGTAATTGGGGAAAAGTAAAATATTATTCAAAAATAGTGTTGTGTAGCTCTTAAAACTCTAAAAAAAAGGGGGGGTTGGTACCTCCTTTTGGAAAAGGTCGCTGCATCTGACCCTTTTCCTCAGGACTCCACAAACTGTGGTCTTGATAAATAAAAGTGACACAGCACAACTTGAGTAACTACCATCTCAGTAAACAATAATGATATCGTACAGCCCAAAACCTGCCCTCCTCTTAGCAGCCTCTGAGGACATCCCTGCTATTTCTGGGCAGGACAAAAATAGGAATGACCATATGTACCCTTATGATAAGCCAATCATTGAAAAACTAAGGAAGTAGCTTCTATCCATCCAGGTCATAAACTAGACTGCATTTATGGTCCTGAATATTTTGAAGGATCAAAGATAGAATAAGTAATGAAAGATACTGAAAAAAAAGATTTTGCAAGTAGTTTGGGGGAATTAACAGTTCAACTGGCATCTAAAAGAACTCAAAGACTTTGTTTTTCTTATGACAAACATCAACTAATCACATCATCATCTCTCATCTTTATATAAAAGCACTCTGATGTTTGCAAAGAGTTAAAAACACTTTACATACAAGATCTCACTTGTATATGTGATCCCAGTTGATCTTTACAGCAGGGGCTATTATCCCTTTTTTTTACAGACAAGGAGAATGAGTCTCTGAGGCAAGAGTCCTGACTCCAGGCTCAGTGAGCTAACTACCTACCACTCCTAGCTGCATGCATACAATATTTTCCAGGGAAGTAACTGCCATGAAATTAAAGAGAACACTACTTAAAATTTATCCTTTGAGACAAAGAGGATTCTGAAATGTTTTCATCAAAGAGCACCAGATTTTAAGTAGAGATCAGATGCTCTTAATCTCTTGTATTAGAGGACCACTTAGGTAGTTTGGTAAAGCCTATGGGGCCCTTTTCTGAATAATTTTTAAATGTATAAAATAAAATGCTTAGGATGACAAAAAATAACATTAATATTATAGAGAACTCCCTGTGAACTAGGCACTATGCTAGGCACTTTACAAATATTATCTCATTTTATCATCACAACAACTGTGGAAGACAGGTACTATTATGATCTCCATTTTATAGTTGAAGACCTGAAACAAACGGAGGTTAAGTGACTTGCCCAAAGTCATATAGCCATTAGAGTCTGAGGAAGGATTTGAACTCAGGTCTTCCAGAAAGCTTGGGGCCTGGTAGAGGTCCAGCTCTATCCACTGTGCCATGTAGCTGCCAAATTACACTGTAGTTATCAAAATATGTTTTAAAACAAGTTCATGGACACTAGGTTAGAAGATACGGACTCTGATCCTGAATCTGCTACTTACTACCTAGGTGACCTTGGGCAAGTGTTTTTCCTCAACTGTTAGATGGGGAGGTTAGGCTAGCTGATCTCTATTGCCCCCTCCAGCTCTACATCTTGTGAATCTATGATCCTACAAACACTGATGGTCAAAAGAAAGACATCAAACGAGGTCCCTCTCTACCAGGTCCCAAGCTTAGGAGAGGCCAGCCAGCCTTTCTCTATCCTCAAACCCAGATCAGTTCAGTTAATGTTTCCCCTGTGCTCAAGTCTCATATTTCTAGAGAAATATGATGCTAGGATCCCTCAGCATGAAGAGTTTGCTTATAAATGGCACTGCCACTTAGCACTGACTAAAAAACCCACTGAAAAGGAACCACTAGGAACTCCCATTCCACTGTGCTTTTAATAAAAGACTGTGAGAAATTCTTGAGCCTTCTGCCAATTCAAGTTGCCTTTGCTACTGGAAATAGTCTTCAAGATGCAATCTTAATTAACCTCTCCCTTTCCTTACTCATCGTTTCTGCTGCCAGTTGTCCTAAAATAACTCCTGCCACCAAGAACCCACTCTTTCAAACACACAATCAGAGAGCAGAAACTCAAGAGCTGGATGAGACCTCAGGGTTCACTTAGTCCAACCCCTCAGCTTTATGAAGGAGAAAATTGAGACTCTGGATTTCTGGTAAACAGGACTGGAAAGCCACGACTAACTTGATGTCCAATTTGGAGGAATTTGGAATTTAGAGTTCAAATTAACAGAATTTAGAAGAAGAAGGAACCTTGTAGATCAGCTGGTCCAACACCATGACAGTTAACTGATTTAGACGTGGAAGGAGCTCTAGACACTATCTAAGCCAACTTCCTCAGTTTACAGATAAGGAAACTAAGCCCCAGAATGGAGAAGTGACTTGTTCAAGGTCACAAAGCTGGCAAGTACTGGAGACATTCAGAGAAGAATTTGGAGGAACATGATAGGTACGTTCATATATTTGAAGGGCTGTCAGGTGGAAGAGAGATTACTAGACCGTGGCCCCAGGCCTGCACCTGAGCTTTCCTGAATCGCTCACCTCTACACCACATTGCCTCCTTGAAAATAAGGCTCAGCTGGGCTTGCAGGTTTGGACCTCCAGCTACTCTTAAAGGAAGGAAGTATCTCACCTTTGAACCCCCCCCTTAACAGGAACTGGGGGAGGGCCTCTCTTGTCCACCCTGCCCGTTTGCAAAGCACTATTTGCACTGGGGAAATGAATCATTGTCTCACTAACCACAGTGAAGAAAATTTGCAAAGGCAAATGAACAGCCTCTTCGTTTGGGAACTGTTTTTCTCTGTTGTCCTGGCGGTCCCCTAGGTTTTACAGTAGTTCATTTATGCTTTTTTCAAATCAGAGAACCATGGAATGTCAGAGCTGGAAGGGTCTTGGGAGGATCATACCAACCTTTTTATTTTTCAAAGGAGGAAACTGAGAGTCAGATAGGGAAAGGGACTTACTCAAGGTTACATGGAGGGAGGAGTGAAAATCATGAAAAAGCCAGAAAGCCATTATGAAAAGCTAGAATTTACTGATTCCCAAGGAGGAATTCAGAAAAAGCTCTACTGAGGGCAGAAACAGGAGCTCTCCTGATCTCTTCCCTTTCAAAGAGCTCATGAGGGCATCGACTCTCCATCATCTGCATGTGGTTCATCAACCAGAACTGACAGGAAAGGGCTTTTAAAAGCAACCTTCACACTGTCTGGCCCGCTGTTATCACTGTTGCCATAAACACATAGGTTCTTCTCAGATACCCAATTCACTTGAAGCTCCTCTCTCTCCTCTTTGGCTTCTATAAGCTCAGAGAATACAAACTGGCTTCAATTAGCCTGAATCCAAAATAATTCTGCTCTGGGCAGACCGAATCTAGAATACTGAGCAGAAGTCTGGCTACCGCATTTTAAGGACACACACAAACTGGAAAGGAGACCAGAAGAGGGCAGCTAAGATGGGGAGAAGGGAAAGCCATAGAAGTGAAGGACGGAGAGATCCGAGGAAATGTAACATAAAGAAGGGAAGAGCTATTGGGAAACAGTAGAAATAGCTTCCAGTATGTGAAAGACTGTCCTGTGAGAATAGGGAATGTTTCATTCTTTCTATCTATACCCCCAGTCCCTAGCACAGTGCCTAGAACATAGCAGGTACCTGATAAATACTTTTTGCTAAATTGATGTGAAAGGATAGAGTTGTTTTCTGCTTAGTAAGAAGGTGTAGTGTTCACCTGAATCTGCACCTCTTCACGTAGGTGAACTGGCCACATGAGGCAGCGAGTGGATAAAGTGCTTGACCTGGATCCAGGAAGATCTGAGTTCAAATCTTGCCTCTTTGACACATTATCTCTGTGACCTCAGGCAATCCAGTGAACCTCTCTGGGACTCATTGTCCTCATCTGTAAAATGAAGGAGTAGGACTACATACCCTCTAATGGCTCTTGAAGCTGTATATCTATCCTTTTATGATCCTCTGATCCTTCTAGCCTGTAATCTTTTTCCTACACCTGATAGCTCTATTTCCTAACTACCTTCAACCTTCTTCAATCTGACTTCCTCTCCCATCAAGGCATCAAGGCCACGTGTAACCTCCTAATTGCCAAATGCAATGGCCTTTTTTTCAGTCATCATCTCTGACAAAAGCAACTTTTGACACTGTAAATCACCCCCCTCCTACCAAATGCTCTGTCTTCCTTTGGCTTCAGAGACACCACATTCTCCTGGTTCTTCTCCTACCTCTGTAATCACTCCTTCTGTGCCTCCTCGTTTTCTTCCTAACTATTTAGTGTAAGTGTTCTTCAAAGTTCTGTCTTTGGGCTTCCTCTATTCTCTTTTGTCTTCCTTGGCAATCTGATTTATTCCCATTATTTCAACTTTCCACTCTACACAGTTGAGTCTCATCTATATCTCTATGCTTAACCTCTCTTCTGAATTCAAAAGCACTTCCCTTTGCCTACAAGACAACTCCCCTGGGGTGTCCCATTAGCATTTCAAACCAATCATTCCCATTAAACTTACCTAATACTCCTGATAACTTCACTATTTCTATCTCTGGCACCATTCCCTCCATCCCCCATTTTCATACCTTGGAGTCACCTTAGAGTTTTCCCTGTCTCCTCTCTTATACTGTCATTTATCAAGTCCACCTCTTCATTAGTAGTTATACCATCTTAGAACAAGCCCTCCTTATCTTCTACCTTGGACTACTATTTGTCTTCCTGCTTCCACTCTCTCCCAACTCCAAACCATCCTTTATATAACACTGCCATAATAATCTATGCTATACTTTGACCTGTTAGCATCACTGCTCAAAAATCTTAAGTGGCTCCCTTCTGCCTCTTGGGTCAAACTAACACTCTCTTGTCTGACATTAATTGCTTGCCACAATCCTCTTATTAAATTCAATTAACATTTACTAAATGTTTGAACATGCTAGACATAGAGTACACAAAGACAAACCATACCTGCCCTGTTCGATATCTAGATAAATAAGTATGAGGGAAGTTGAATTGGGAAAGTACCAACAACTGGGAGGATGAGAGAAGGCTTCATGGAGACACCTGAGCTGAGCCTCGAAGGAAAATGAGGATTTTGTAAAGCAGAAATGATAAGGAAGTGAGTTCCAAGAATGGAGGGTGGCTTCTACAAAGGCACAGAGGTGGACAGGGAGTAGAGCTTAGGGAACAATCACAGTGACTAACAGGGTTATGCCTATCCCCACCTTCTAAAGAGGAAGAGGCAGGCCTGAGCTCCGTGCTGCTAAGGGTCAGCAGGAAGGAGTGAGATACACTGCAGGAAGGGCTCTTAGCTCCTCACAGAGGGCCAGCCTCTTTTGTGGTAAAAGCTAAACGCATACAGAACAAAGAAGCGATAGAAAAGGTCCTATTTTTCTGACCACATCAAAGTGAAGGCAGAAGCCTAGGCCGAGGCCTAGACCCAACCTTGACCTCTATTCGAAGATGCACTTGCCTCTTGGCAGGGTGGTTATTGTGCAGACTGATAAGGGAGAGAAAGTAGGCAATGAGGGGAACAGCTGAGTAGAGGTCCCTGCTGGAAATCTCTTTGAGTTTTTATCATTATGGAACTATAAAACAACTTAGGGAGAGTGTGTGATCGCTGTGTTCAATTATTTGAAGAGGTATCATGTGAAAAAAAATTAGACAATCCCAGAGGAAAAAACTAGGAAAAGGGATGAAAGGTGGAAGTGATAGGATTGTAGATTTAAATGTGATGTAAAGAGGGGCAACTAGGTGGCGCGGTGGATAGAGGCTTTCCAATCAGGAAGACCTGAGTTCAAATTTCACCTCAAACACTATGTGACCCTGGGTAAGTCACTTAACCCCAGTTGCCTCCCAAGAAATGAATGTGATATAAAGGAAAACTTCCTAACAAACAGGGATGTCCATAAAGAAGAATGGGTTCCCCACCCCAGAGGTGTGTTCCTCCTCCCTTGGAGGCTTTAGGCAAAGGTCTGGATGGCCACTTGTGGGCTATGTTGTAGTGGTGATTCTTGTTCATTTATAGATTGGACCAGATGGCCCCCAAACTCTCTTCCAACTCTAAGATCCTCCATATAATCCTCCAGTCACCCAAACTGTGGATCAAGAGATGGGATGCATAACCAGTCCTTTGTCACCCTTATCACACAAAGGCCTCTACTCTGCCACATTCACAGACAGGGAGGTGGTCTCACATTCTAATACAATAATTAAAACCATACTTAAGAGATCTAGACAGGTCTGGGAAAAATGGGGCAGAAAAACTATAGATACCTCACCCCCTAAAAACATGCACATGAGTGAGCAGCACACACACACACACACACACACATCACAATGCTACCCGCCTCCACCCCCCAACCCAAAAAAGCCCAGTATTGTTTCAGAAATGGCCAGAACAGGAAATCTGGCCCTGGTAAATTAGTGGTTCCTTTGCTCTTTGTTCCTACTAAAGAGAGGAAGCCTTCAGTGAAGCAGTTAGAAAGGACACATGTGTTCATCTCGGCACCTGACCACAGAAACCAATCTCTGAATACCAGGCCAAAAAAGGGAGTTGGACCAGGGCACCACAGAGTCCCAGGGGGCAAAACTAAAATAGGCCCCACCAGCTAAGGAGAAAAGACAAGAAAAACAGTCTTCTAAGCCAGTTTAAAAAGGAGGCCATTCAAATCCCTCTTTAGTGCTTTAGGCCAATCCTTGAGCAGGAAAATACACTCTAGAAGCATCTGCTTAGTCAACATTATGCAGAATGATGGAGAGTTAAAAGCACTGAATTTTGGACCAAAGGAACAGAATTCAAATCTTGAATCTGCCACTTACTATTTGGGTGGTCTTGGATAAGTCCTGTAACTTCTGTGAGCTTCATTTTCCTCAAGTTCTAAATATTGTGATTCCCATGACCAGTTGGTACAAAGCTAAGGAAGCCCAAGGCAAAAGTAGGCCCCAAGCTCTATACAAAACGGTGGAGTTCAATCTAATAAATCCTGGCCTTATTGGGGGATGTTTTAAGAGTAGATGCCGAAAAGGTTTCTTGATAAATAGTAAGCCCATCAACTCTCCACTGGAAATTATGCAAAAACCTTTGTCATTCCCTCCCTCTTCCATACTCTGTGACAATGGGGAGAAATCTCTACTGGGGGTGCCTGGACTCCAGTGGTCTGCTAACAATTGACCTTGGCTTGAAACATGTGACCTGTCTACTCTGCACTGGCCCCAGCCCAGAAACAGCACAAGTCACTTCCTCAGGGGAGGGTAAGTCAACTCTGTGGCTCAAAAGCCCAGCTTAGTGACCACAGAGAGAAATGAGAGGAGCTGCTGGGCTGCCAACATTATCCAAGGAGGAGTGGATGGGTCAGGAAGCTTTGAAGCACCATTCTCTACCAAGAGCAATTTCTGGCCCTCACACCCACTATGGCTCCTCAGCCAAACTGGTTTACTTTCTTATAAAAATGGTAGTTAAGGAGGGAACATACTAGTACCAAGGACTAGCTCTGCCCCTTTAGGCAGTTTTGACTGACACAAGACTATTCAGTTTTTGGTGAAGGGTGAATTCTTTGGTTAAGGGAACTCCCAGTGAGAAAGCTCCTTTGCCAATGCAGATTAACAACTGGTCTTCAGCTGATAGATTTAAGAGAGTTGCTGAAGACACTGAGAAGTTAGGTGATGTGTCCAGGGTCACACAGACAGTATGCCAATCAGTCCATAAGCATTTTTTAAGTTCCTACTATGTGCCAGACACTATGTTAAGCTCTGGGATACAAAGGAAGACAGTAGTATTCATCAGAAGCAGTAGACGAACCTACGTCCTCCTGACTATGAGGATAGCTCACTGTCCAGTATACTATCTTGCCCCTCACTTTACTGGAGGGAAGGAAGCACCCCCAAACCTAACACTTCTATTCACAAGAAAACCAAGAAATGTTCTTTCACAGTCTGAAAGTTAAATCTCATGCTCTCTAATGACTTCCCCTGGGGTGATGTGGTCAAATAAAAGACATTTGTCCAGGCATCTAGGGACCTGAAGTCTGGCTTGGCTACTTCTTGGTTGTATGACTGGGCAAAAACAGCGAGCTTCTCCACGCACTGTTTTCCACATCTGTAAAATGGGGATCATATACTACTTGTGGCCATACAACAAAGTTGGCAGTAATTGGCTTCACATTCCTAAATAGGATTTTGAAGATAAAATTCATTCTTATGACTAATTCCTTCTTCTACAAATGCAATCTGGTGATGTTATATTATTGATAAGGAAACCGTGTGAGCGTACACCCCTTCTATTCTGGACACCAGGTCTCTGCTAATGCAGGCTCACATCACATTAGCCTTTGCAGCTACCACTGAGGTAGCCGATTCACAGTGACAGGGAAGTTTGCTACAATCTCCAGGCCTTTTCACCTGAATGAAAATCTAGCCAGGGCTTCCTCCTCCGACATTTACACAGTTCATTTTTTTTTAACCCAAGGATGATATATTTGCACATTCAATTGCACCAGCATGGGACAAAAGAGGAAAATAGCAAAAAGAACATCAAAGAAACATTTTTAAAACACATAGAAGAGAGGAGAATGGAATTCAGATGGGGCCTTGGACAAGCAAGGCAGAGCTAAGAGTCTGTCAAGTTGAATACAAATGTCAAAAATGAGGACAAGCAATACATAATAGAAATTCACTATTTTATACACCATCTTCTTTTTTTATATTTGGAAATGTCCATGTTTACTGATGTTTATCAAGCTTATAATAATGAAATTAAAAAGAAATGAATGAATTTCATCCATCTAATAAGAATAGATAACATTTATGCTTACTAATTACGTGTCAGACACTGTGCAAAGTGCTTTATGATTATTTCCTCATTTCCCCCTCACAATGACCCTGAGAGGTAGGTGCTATCATTATTCCCATTTTACAGATAAAACTGAGGGGGGAAAAAAGAGAGGTTATGCAATTTGCCCAGTGTCACACAGCTAGCAAGTGTCTGAGTGTCTGAACTTGGGTCTTTCTGACTCCAGGTCCAGCGTTCTATCCACTGTGCCACCGAGCTGCCTAGTGTAGTGGATAAAGAGCCCTGGAGTAAGGAAGACCTAACTTTGGACAAGTCACTTAACCTATCAGTGTCCCCAGAAAACTCTCTATAACTATAAGTTACAAAGGAGATACTAACCTGCACTAGTGAAGGGAGTATTCTTATGATGGGAGAGTAAAGGGAATGATGTTGAAACAGCAAGTCCATGCCAGATACACATATACGAATACACATATATGTGGGTGTATGTATGTGTATGTATATATGTATATATACACAGAGATCTACATATACACATATACACATATATACATATTGATATATAAAGAAGGTACAGATATATACATAAATATTTATGTGTGTATCTGCTCCTTCTTAATTAACTAGCCTGTCATCCTAGTCTGCCAAAATCTCTTTAAGTCCTAAATCTGTCACCCAACTTGTAAACTCTTGTTCCAAAGCTTATCATCTGCAAATGTGGTAAGCATGCCATATGTACCTTTATTCAAGTCACTAACCAATGTGCAAGCATTTATTAAGCACCAACCATACGCATCTTAGTGTTATTATGATAATAGTTTGAATCTTGCAGAAAAGGGTCTCAGGGACCTCCAGGGGACCTTAGACAACACTTTGAGAAATGCTGGTCTGGACAACAGGCATTCTTCATTCTTTTTTTCTGTACGACTTGCTAAGTCAACCTCCTGAGTGGTCTAACATGATCTCATATTAGAAGCTCTACTATAAGCAATGTAACCCACAAACAGGAGAATCTGGAGCCCCTTACTATCTATGGGAAATTCCTCCTCCATTTGGACTCAGAGACTGACATCTTCCATGGGAGTGGTAAACACCTTGTTTTATGCTTAACATGAAACTAATCATCAGGAGATAGATCTCTGTGGTTAGAACTCTCAAATTAGAATCTTAACATACTCAAAGGGAACACCTCATTTTGGAAAAAAGAAATCATACGTCAAAGCTTTACTATTCCTTTACCATATTTTCATCAAAGCTACTCTCAATACATCTGTAAAGCATTCTACTAAGAATTTTATAGAGACGAAAAAGTAGGCATGTGGGTCAATATTTATTGACATCCTCTAGATCATCCTTTTAGTAATAATGTCATTCATTATTTTTTCCAATTGTTAAGTATTTTCCTCTTCTTCAGCTGTGTAGGAAATTGACCCCTCAACGCTTTCAAAACTATGTCACCTTTAATATGATTTTTTTCTCTATATATTTGGTATAACCTTGCTTCTGATTTCATCCTTTAAGTTAACACTCTACTAGAAATCTGCTTTTAGGTTAATATCTATCCATTAACCACTACTCTGTTTCTAATCATTCAACCAGTTCTAGACCTCATCTCTCTATCTTATATGCAACAACATTTTTGTTTGTTTGTTTGGAGGGGGAAAGGCGGGGCAATTGGGGTTAAGTGGTTTGCCTAAGGTCACACAGCCAGTGTGTCAAATGTCTGAGGGTGGATTTGAACTCAGGTCCTCCTGATTCTAGGGCCAGTGCTCTACTCACTGCGCCACCTAGCTGCCCCCCATGCAACAATATTTTGAGAGACTGTCAAATGCCTTCAATTCCATCTATAGTATGGATAACAGGCATTACTTTCCTCTCCTCCCTCTCTGCCCCCCCCACCCCACAACCAGTCCAGTAACTGTATCCAAAAAAAAAAAAGAAATAAAGTTATTCTGCCATTATAATTAACTAACCCTTTGAGGTTTGAAATGAGCACTGCTTGCCTTTCTAAGTACACATGAACCATCCCTTTAATAACATCTTCTAGAATTTTGTCAGGAAATGGAGTCAAAGCCACAGCTCTATTGCTTAAGGACTCCATCTTCCCCTTTATGAATTTACCTATCTGCAGTCCAGTAGTTCCTCTCTGATTCTCCCCAAGTTTTCAAGGATCACAGATGGTAATCATATCTGATCATTCTTTTTAGCAATCTGGGAATAAATTTTGCCCAGACTTGATTTTTTTCCTTAGTATTTATTTCTTTTAAGTCTTGATTCTTTTTTTTTAATTAAGATTTTTTATTTTTAGTTTACAACACTCAGTTCCTCATGATCCCAAGTTCCAGATTTTCCCTCCCCCTCCCCAAGATGGCA
>CM053625.1:175557697-175615809 GCA_028646595.1 Phalanger gymnotis | reverse complement strand
ATTATATCGTGTAGGTTTTTCCAGGTTGTTATGAAGTCCATATCTTTCCCATTTCTTATAGCACAATAATATTCCATTACATTCGTATACTACAACTTGTTCAGCCATTCCCCAATTGATGGGCATCCCCTTGATTTCCAATTCTTTGCTACTACAAAAAGAGCCACAATAAATATTTTTGCACATACAGGTCCTTTTCCCACTTGTGTAATCTCTTTGGGACACAGCCCTAGAAGTTTCCTTAGTATTTATAATAAACTTCAGTTTGTTCTCCAATGCCTACTATTCTATCTTAGGAATATGTGTGATTTTAGTTTGAATTGGTCAACAAACTTCCAAAGAAGCCGTATCAGTCTCTAGATGGCTCCTCGTTTTCACTGCATCATTTATGTTATACTGTCATTCCCAAAAATACCCATTCCTTTGGGGCTGATTTCTTCTATAAAAGAGAAAGCCCCTAGATTCTATCTATTCTTTCTTTAAACATTCTGGAAATTTACTTTCCTAAAAAATCTAGGGTTATCTTATCAGATTGTGCCTGAACTCTAAGATGACATGGTGACTTTCAAGCTTTTCATCATTCCCATTTCACCAAGCAGTTCCTCCTTACTGAACAGACTCAGATACAGACCAATAGCTGTCCTCTTCACCTTCATCTTTGGAGGAATGAAAGAAGAACAATATTTCCATAGGGACACAGACTTGGAGTTTAAAGAGACCTTAAAGTCCAACCCTCTCATTTTGTAAATGAGGAAACTGAGGCCACCCAAAAAGCTTAAATGGCTTCTTCAAATGCTTGGCAGAGGTGAGATTCAATTTTTTACTCCAAATCTAGCACTTTTTCCACTCTTCCACACTGCCTCCCTCATCAAAGCAAGTCAAGAATTCATCAGAGATGTTCAGTTATTTGAAGTCCTCTGTCAGTGCCCCACTGCCAGCTTTGCAGTCTCCTTCTGGAACTCATCATCCATGTCTTCCTTCTGGTCAAGTGGTTTATGATACCACAATATCACTTTTATTTCTCCCTCCACTGATTATCAACCAATGCTTCCACAACTCCCTCTCAGCTCCTCTATTGTCTCATATGACTATATCACCTTGATAATTACTCACCCTAATTCAATTTGCCCTTTTATTTGTTCTATTCCTTTTGAATAGATATTCTAAGAAGCAACTGGTGGCACAGTGACTAATACACATAAAAGTGCTATGTAAAACATAAAATGTACCACATAAATGCCTATTTCCTTCCCTTAACCCACCCTTTTGCTTAACCATATTCCAGTCATTAGTCAAAGCACTTCCTATTGAGTCTCAGGAACACCTATAAGGTTGAACTACCTCCTTGCATTGAGATCTCAGCATCATTTTGTTTATTACCCTCAACATATTTGTGTATAGATATCGGAGACCCTGTGTGCTATTGCCATTGCCCCCCTTCTTAAATATCATCTCCTGCAAATTCTTTAGCCTTTTCAGGGATATTTTTCCCTATATTGTATCTGCTACTCACTGGGGTATATGGCTCAGAGAACTTACTTGGGAAACTTTCTCCCCTCTCTATTATCTATATTTATTAGATTCCCAGGTCTTCTGGCAAATATATTCTCCTTAACCTTCATTAAATACATAAATTTCATTTTGGAAGACTCTATTATTTCTTTTTTTAAGGAGAAATCCAAATCTCATCTCACCAAGTTTTCACTTTCCATACAATGATTATCTTTGTTAACTTTGTTAATTACATTAACTTTAATTAACTTCGTTAATAATAGCTGTGCATTGAGGTACCCAAGGCACTTTACATACATTATGTACTTTGATCCTCAAAAAACCCCTTAGGTAAGTGTTATTTCCATTTTACAGATGAGCAAACTGAAGTTTAATGAAATTTAAGAGAATTACTCATAAGGCCACAGAGCTAATAAATGTCAGAGATAGGACTTGGGCCTTCCTAACTCAAGAGTTCGTCATCGTCCACAGTACTCAGTTGATTTCTCTGCTACACCATATCTGCCTCTCTCTTCTGAAGTCCCAGCCTTCAATTAGCCACATTTGAGTATCACAAGCCAAATTTATGTGTCTGCCAGATGAGTGGGCCACAGAAACTGATTGGAGAGGTCTAATGTAACAGTCATCAAGTCCATTGATTCGCATCTTGTACAGACCATTTCCACCATTCCTACAACCTAAGTTAATAAAGTTTAAATGTACATAAAGGCTTTAGGAAGAGCATTCCACGTCATTAGTTTAGCCCGGGGGTAGGGAGCCTGCAGCCTTGAGGCCACATGTGGCCCTCTAGGTACTCAAGTTCAGCGCCTTGATTGAATCCAAGTGTCTGCACTTGAGGACCTAAAGGCCGCATGTGGCCTCGAGGCTGCAGGTTCCCCATCCCTGCTTTAGCTTCACCCTGTGTGGAAGGAGGCTGATAAGTTAGATACACAAATATTTCTATGTTTATACCAAACACTGTTCATACCCTCTCATGGCTTAGGCTGTTGGGGCTTGCCAAACAGACAACAGGAAAATGTACAGACTCATAGGGAGGCATCATCATTTAGTCTGACAGGAAGACCATCCAGAGTGAACTGAGCTGAATTCTGAGTAAGTTTGTCCACTTAGCCCCCAGCTCCACTCTTCTCAGTTCCCTAATCCATGCTGGGCTAGGACAGTATCACCTTTCAGATTGCTACAAAGCACCAGTCTTGGAAGACCTAAACTTGTTGCTCGCTGAGTAGGGATGGCAAGCCAGGGAGAATGGCTTACTCTTTAGGCCATCCCTGGTAGGGAGAAACGTAAGCTGAGGGAAAGGGCAGATCATTCCAGTTACTTAACTGAGAATACCCTAGTGGCAGATGCCAAACCTCCTTCCCTCCAGAGTTTAGAATTAGGAGAAAGTGAGCAGCAATTAAACCACAGCCCTGACTGAGTAGGTCTATAAAAATCCTGCCTCTAAGTGTAAGTTGATTTCTTCTGTGAGGTGTTAGGTCGAGATGCTACCTCTCCTTCATTTGAACTCCCTAAAATCCAAACATTAGGTCCAAACATTTTCTCAGATGGCAAGGACCACCTTCATCACTTAGCTCTGGGTAGGGCCTAATACCATACCTCAAGAGACAATAAGGAGATATTTCTGATGACCATCTAAACTGGCGTATCCTTTTTGCCAAACTTTGGAAAATAGCTCAAATTCCTTTAGCAAGGGAGAATCTGACCCTGTATCATGGTAGTCTTTAGCATGAAAAGGTGACTTCCTCTACCCAAAGGTGAGTCAGGCACATATTTTCCAAGTTCAAACTGCCTCTGAAAAACAAATATCCACCTACTAGACAGCGCCCCCTACAAGACTATGTGCTTTTTGACGTCGAGGACTGTAATTCGCCTAAGTATTCCATGTCTCCTAACAGCCAGGACTACTGCACTGCACACAGCAGGTGATTAATAACACCAGCATTTGCTGTTGTCTTGTATTGCACTCACTTTGTCACAGAAGTGTCTCCGGAGAAGAAAACTCCCTTGGTACGTGTTCTTTTTGGGATCTCACAATTTCCTAGCTCTCCTCTCCCTAAGGTTTATTCAGACAAACTGCAGAATCCAGAAGTCAATGGGTACCACAGGGGCATGACAGAATTTACAAAGACAGGGAGGAACCAGCTTGGCAGGGGCCCCCATATCACTCGTCTTGGGATACTGTCCTCTGGGGAGGTAATTTCCTTTCTATTATGTACTTCCTCCCTGCCTCTGGGTCCTGGCTATATGTGGGTAAAGGTGCTTGTTCTATCAATAGCCTCATTTTCAGTTAAGCAAATACAGAGTTTAGAAGACAGCCATGTTTCCTTTTTCAACAGACTCAAACATCCTTTCCATTACACAAAATAATATGAAGTTTAGCAAGCTCCTTGACATAGACTGCAATAAACATCTGAAGGGTTTGCCCTCTAAGTAAATGATGGCATTTTTTATTTCCTTTTTCCTTTAAATTTGATCTTATTTTTTTATACCTTTTGTTTTTTTATGTTATGTTCATGGCCCTTCCAACATCCCCTAGCCGTTGAGACATCCTTGGAAATAAAGATTTAAAAAGAAAGGGGAAAGAAGTTGAGTAGAACCAATTAACACATCACCCACATCTAGCAGTCTACCCAATATTGCCTAACCAGAGTTCCCCCATCCCTGCAAAGAAGAAAGGGAGGTGCATTTGGGGACTACAATATTTTAAGAGACAATCTACATTATGGTAAAAGCTGAGTTAAAGACCAACTATCTAATTGGGTTAGCTAACATCATAACTCAGGCTTGGCCTGAAAAGAAGGAAACTTGTCCTACAACCTGTTTTCACCTCTTTTATATCTAGCAGGTTTTTCGTTTTGTTTTGTTAACTCATCAAAGAGATTGTTGATAAAACACAGTTTACCACCAGACACCAAGCAGAATTTATAGTGTATTACAGCTGGGAGAGAAATCACCGAACACAGAAGGTCACCTTTGCAAATGGCCTCAAAATATCTAAATCATGGTTTCTTACCCTTTCATTTTTGGCAGTCTAGTGATGCTCATGGAACCCTTCTCAAAAAAAAAAATGTTTTAAATATATAGAATAAGGAAACCAATTATATTGAAATACAGTTGTCAAAATTTAAAAAAAAACCAAAGTCACAGACCCCAAGTTAAGAATCCCTGATTTAGCAGACAGAACACAAAATGTCAGGGCTGGGAGGAGCCTTCCTTACTACATTCAGAAGATAGAACACAATGTCAGAGCTGGGAGGGACCTAAGAACACAGGATCCTCAAAGATCATCTAATTGAACACTCATTCTACAGAGAAGGAAATAAAGGTCAAAAAAGAGAAGAGATTTGTCCAAGGCCATGCAGCTAGTAAGTAGCAAAACAAAGTTTAAACTAAATTTTGTGATAGTTAAGCAGAATGAATAAAGTCCCTTCTTTTCATATCTTAAGAAACAGGTCTTTTCAATGTTGCTCATTTATAAAGTAAACCCTGAAGTGACTCCCTGGTATAACAAAGAACTAGAAACCATCTACCTGATCTTGCAAGGAAATGATCTGGACTGCCCAGACTCCTCCTATCACAGAGCCCTCCAAGGTCAAGGAAACCTTTCATAGATAGCAAGCAAGCATCAACCATTTATTAAGCACCATAATTAGGTGCCAGAAACCATGGTTGGCACTGGAGGTACAATTACAAAGAATTAATCCTTATTGGGAAAAAGCCTACATTCTAATGGGGTGGCAACAAATACATATATAAGCGCGTAAGGCATAAAATGAATAAATAACATGTATAGATACATACACATATACATACATATATAAACATACATACATACTGTGTGTGAGATAGATATATGTGTAAGCGTATGTATGTACATATATACATATATATACATATATATGTATAGTGATTAAATACAATGCAGTATTGGAGGGAAGGCACCAGCAGCTGGGAGAATCTGTACAGGCTGCACACACAAGATGATGCCTGAAATGAGTATTAAAGGAAGAGAGAGGGCCTCTGAGGCAGTAGTTAGCAAGGATTCACTCCTTCTATGTGAGAAGGCCAGCCATAAGGCACAGGGACCAGAGGAGAATGTTGTATACAAGGAATCAAGAGGAGGCCAGATTGGCTAGATTTGAGAGTATTCTCTATATCTACACATGTCAAAAACACTTTTCTTATGTGGTTTTGGGTACACAACTGCATGGAGACTGAGAGTTGATGACATGGACGAATGACAAACCACCAGAACTATGTATCAGAGATTTCCTAGGACTTAGAACTCAAAAATGCCCATTTAAGCTAGAAAAAAACCAAGTTATATAGGGCTTGAAGCCAAACAGCTTCAAGAAGACAGAAAGCTAACTCTTAGTCCTTTGGGGCTCCCTATCTGTTTCCCTAATGCAGCAAACCATTGCAGGTTTGTAAGGGAACTTGAAAAGCTGAGATTCCCTTACAGTGAAAAGTAGGGAGACATAGGCCAAAACCCTTCAGCACAGGAAAACCTGAGAAGCCTCTAGCACGAAGAGGGGACCTCCCCTACCCAATACAGCTGGGTTTAGATGACCTTCCCTGGCCACAATAAAACAGTACCAGCACTTGTCCCATAAAGGATAGTTTCATTCCAAATACCTACTTCCTCTTGGGACAATGGCAGAGCATTTCCCAGCAACCCCAAGGTACCATACCCAAGGGTGATTCATCTCTGATCACACTGTAGACGGCCTAGTGGCTCAACACTCATTCTCTGTCCGTTTCTGCTTCAAACTAGGCCCACTTCCAAATGAACATTTATAGAGACAGAAAAGAGAAATGAACACTTCTCATGTCACAAACCACCAGCTTTCCCAGAGTGGTGGCATATGCAGGAATTGTAAAAAGGGTGGGGATATAGAAGAGAAAAATAACCACTGAGGTTAATAAATGTTTGTTGATAGAATGTGAGTTCCTTGAAGACAGAATCTGTACCATTTCTGTCCTCAAATCCACTAAGCACAATGCCTGAGACTTAGTAGACTTTAAACGCTTGACTGATGGACAGAACTGAAATATTTCACACAAAATGAGACCAGCAGGCCTAAAGAACAAGACATGTTGCTCCTAGAAACTCAGTATTAGAAAAGACCTGAGAGGGTATCTAGTGCAACATAATTCTTCTAAACAAGAATTCAGCCTATGCTTCAAGATGTCCAGTGAAGGAGAGCTCACTACCTCTCACATTCTGCTTTGGGATAGATCCTAATTTTTGGCAAGTTTTTCTTTACACCAAACCTAAATCTGCCGTTTTGAAATTTCCACCCAATGATCCTGGTTCTGCTCTCTTCTACCAAACAGAACATGTCTAATCCTTCTTCCACATGGAGAATCCTTAAATAATGGAACAAAGCTATCATGTCTACCCCCATCCTCCCTCCTAGTCTTCTCCAGCCTAAAAATCTCAAGTTCCTTTAAATATTTCTCAAATGCAAGGTCTCTGGGTCCTTCACAATCCTAACAATCCTTCTCCAACTACCTTCTCTGATGTTATAGTGTCCTTCCTAAAATGTGGAATACTCCAGATATGGTCTCACAGAGGACAGAAGGGCTATTTGTTATACTGTTTCTCAATGCTGCCTAAGATTGCATTAACTTTCTCAGTTATTATATCATAGTGTTGACTCATATTAACCTTGCAATCCACTCAAACCCCTCAAAGGCTCTCAGGGCCTCCTCAGACAAGTTTAATTAGAGATAAGTTTCCTCTATCCAGGGACCAAAGTCCTGTATTCTCTGCCCCTGAAGTGTTGGTGCAGAATTACTAACTATAATTCCAGAAGACTCATCATGATGAAATATGCTACAACTCCTGACAGAGAGATGATGACCTCAGAGTACAGAATGAGATGTAACCTTTTTGGTGGGGAGTGGGGTGGGGGGGTGGAATCAGGGCTAATGTGGAAATTTACTTTGCTTGATTACATATATTTGTTATAAAAGTTGTGTTTTTCTTTTTTTTTCCCTCTCTCTTCAACCCCTATAAGGCAAGGTAGGGGGATAGGAGATGAAAACTGATTTTTGTTTGTGGAAAAAAAATATTCTTTTAAAATGTTGGTATGTCTAGGACAAATAGGTTTAAGGAATAAGATAAACATTTTAATCTCGGCTTAGAATGATTATGAGACAGGGGGTGGAGCCAAAATGATGGCTGGAAAACAGGAACTTGCTTAAGCTTCCCCCAAATCCCTCCAAACACCTGTAAAAAATGGCTCTGAATAAATTCTAGAGCTACAGAACCCATGAAATAACAGAGGGAAACAAGTCTCCAGTTCAAGACAGCCTGGATGGTCGCTGGGAAGGGTCTATCACACCGTGCTGGGAGTGGAGCATAGCACAGAATGGGCCTTGCCAGGAACCACTAGACCAGGAGTTGGGTAAAGCAGGTCTAAGGGCCCTGAATCGCTGAGCTGTGGCAGTTACCAGACTTCTCAACCCACAAACGCCAAAGACAAAGGAACAGGTTAGTGGGAAAACTGCTGGATCTGGGTGAGAGAAGTGCAAGGTACAGCCCCAGCCCCAGAGCAGCAGAAGTGGCACAGTGGCAGCAGTAGGAAGCTCCTGGGGCTACTTCCAGAGCTCCAGCATCAGCCATTTCCGGAGTCCCTGGGCCACACAGTAGGAGGAATCAAGCAGCAGTAGTGCAGGAAGCACTTTGCTGGCACAGAGGCAGGGTTCTCTTGCTTTGCCCTACTTGGATCTGGGTCGCAGTCCTGGTTGGCGGTTCTTGGGGGAGGAGGAGTGCTGGTGTGGCAGAGTTTGCTTGTGGTGACTGTGAAGTAGAAATAGTTCTGAGCAGCACAAGGCCCCTAAAGCTTGGGACAAAGTACTCTCTACTCTACATGCAGTCATACCTTGACAAAAAGTTCAAGGGTCAAGTAGTTAGCTAGGAACATGAACAGGAAGTGTAAAAGGACTCAGACTACAGGATGTTTTTTTGGTGACAAAGAAGATTAAAACATACAGCCAGAAAAAGTCAACAAAGTCAAACAGCCTACATCAAAAACCTCCAAGAAAAACATGAACTGGTCTGAGGCCATGGAAGAGCTCAAAAAGGATTTGGAAAGGCAATTAAGAGAAGTAAAGGAAAAATTGGGAAGAGAAATGAGAGTGATACAAGAAAATCATGAAAAAACAAGTCAACAACTTGCTAAAGGAAACCCAAAAAAATACTGAAGAAAATAACACCTTAAAAAATAAACTAACCCAAATGGCAAAAGAGCTCCAAAAAGCCAATGAGGAGAAGAATGCCTTAAAAGGCAGAATTAGCCAAATGGAAAAGGATGTCCAAAAGACCACTGAAGAACATACCACCTTAAAAATTAGATTGGAGGAAGTGGGAGCTAGTGACTTGATGAGAAATCAAGAAATTATAAAACAGAACCAAAAGAATGAAAAAATGGAAGACAACATGAAATATCTCATTCAAAAAAACCCACTGACCTGGCGAATAGATCCAAGAGAGATAATTTAAAAATTATTGGACTACCTGAAAGCCATGATCAAAAAAAGAGCCTAGATATCATCTTTCAAGAAATTATCAAGGAGAACTGCCCTGATATTCTAGAGCCAGAAGGTAAAATAGAAATTGAAAGAATGCACCAATCACCTCTTGAAAAAGATCCTTAAAAGAAAATTCCTAGGACTCTTGTCACTAAATTCCAGAGTTCTCAGGTCAAGGAGAAAATACTGCAAGCAGTAAGAAAGAAACAATTTGAGTATTGTGGAGTGCGGATAACACAAGATCTAACAGCTTCTACATTAAGGGATCAAAGGGCTTGGAATATGGTATTCTGGAGGTCAAAGGAGCTAGGATTAAAACCAAGAATCACCTACCAGCAAAACTGAGTATAATACTCCAAGGCAAAATATATAAACTTTCAATAAAATAGAGGACTTCCAAGCTTTTTCGATGAAAAGACCAGAGCTGAATAGAAAATCTGACTTTCAAACACAAGAATCAAGAGAAGCATGAAAAGGAAAACAGAAAAGAGAAATCATAAGGGACTTACTAAAGTTGAACCATTTTGTTTACATTTCTACATGGAAAGATGATATTTGTAATTCATGAGACCTTTCTCAGTATTAGGGGAGTTGAAGGGAATACACACACATACACACACATATATATTTATATACATATATATATATATATATATACACACACACACACACATAGACAGAGGGCACAGGGTGAGTTGAATATGAAGGGATATCTAATAAAAATAAAAGGGATGAGAGAGGAATATATTAGGAGAAGGAGAAAGGGAGAGACAGAATGGGGTAAACTATCTCACATAAAAGTGCCAAGAAAAAGCAGTTCTACTGGAAGGGAAGAGGCGGGGCAGGTAAAAGGGAATGAGTGAATCTCGCTCACATCGGATTTGACTTAAGGAGGGAATAACATACACACTCAATTGGGGATCTTACCCCACAGGAAAGTAGGGGGAAGGGGATAAGAGAAACGAGATGATAGAAGGGAGGGCAGATAGGAGGAGAGGGTAATCAAAAGCAAACACTTTTGAAAAGGGACGGGGTCAAGGGAAAAAACTGAACAAAGGGAGACAGGATAGGATAGAGGGAAATACAGTTAGTCTTTTACAACATGACTATTATGGAAGTGTTTTGCATAATGATACACATGTGGCCTATGTTGAATTGCTTGCCTTCTCAAGGAGGGTGGGTGGGGAGGGAAGAAGGGAGAGAATTTGGAACTCGAAGTTCTAAAAACAAATGCTCAAAAAAAAGTTGTTTTTTACATGCAACTGGGAAATAAGATATACAAGAAATGGGGTATAGAAATATATCTTGCCCTACAAGAAAGGGGAAAGGGGATGGGGGGAGAAGTGGGATGACAGAAGGGAGGGCAGACTGGGGAATGGGACAATCAGAATATATGCCATCTTGGAGTCGGGGGGAGGGTAGAAATGGGGAGAAATTTGTAACTCAAAATCTTGTGGAAATCAACGTTGAAAACTAAAAATATTAAATAATAAAAATATGAAAAAGAAGAAAAAAAAGAATGATTCTGAGACAATCAAACTTTCCATTGCTTTGTTCCCACTGATGTCTGGAGAAGCCTTCCTCCCCTTTACAATGTATACTTCCTCCTAATAAGCACACCCTCAAACCAGGAAGTACATTGTATGAGGCACTACTCCACTTATTCTGCTCTCCAGCCAAATTAAACTTCTCACCTCAAGATATGCTCCACACTTTCCCACATCAAGGGCTTTTATTCACACATTCCCCTGACCCTGAGGCACACTTCCACCAATGTCACCTCCAGTTTTAGATCTCCAACTCACACCTTAAAGACTAGCTCAAATGCTACCTCCTCTAGGAAGCCCTTCCTGATGCTCCCCTCCCCTCAGTTAGTGATTCAGTGAAAAGAGCACATGTTATGGAGTCAGAGGACCTGGGTTCAAATTCTACCTCTAGTTTGGTACCTCTGTGACTTTGGGCCAATTACTTAATCTCCCTTGGCCTCAGTTTCATGTGTGAAATGAAATGGTTGAACTAATGAAGTTTGGATTCAAAGGGTCTCACTTAAAGACCTAGAGGGCTACATGTGGCCTCAAGGCCAAAGTTTCCCCACCCCTGCCCTAGGGCCTAGTACAGTGCTTTGCACATAGTATGCCCTTGGGAAATGTTTGCTGAATCACCATTTCTTGTGCAGCTGTAGCACCAAGGCCTCAGGTTTATAAAAAGGCCCTCATTATACCGCAACTTTCTCTCACATGATAGAGGCCAATAGGAATGAATAGGATGCACTTGAAGTCACAGAACATGAGTTCTAATCTTAGCTCTGCCACACTTTACCTGCGTGACCTTGAACAAATCGAAGAACCTCTCTGGGCTTTAGTTTCCTAATCTATAAAATAAAGGCTTTAGACTAAATGTTCCAAGGTCCCTTACAGCTCTAGATAGGATGCAAAGAGAAATCTAGATAACTGTGACCTATACTACGTCACCTGTGATCCAACACTACCCTGAGGTTGGCAGTGGCTCATTTTATTAAAATTCAACTTTCTGAGTCACTCTTCTGCTTTAGAGCCTAGAATAGTTTCCCAATGCCAACAAAATCACCGTTGTTGACAATAAAATTTAATAACTGTCCACCATGGAGGGAAGTTATAATCACAGGATCACAGATTTAGCGCTGGAAGAGACCCTAAAAACCACTGTAGAACCCCTTCGTTTTTTAAGAAAATTGAACCCCAAAGAAGTTAAGTGACTAGCCCAAGGTCACTCAGGAAATAAATGGAAGAGCCAGGATCCAATTCTAATTCCTCCATTTCAAATCTACTGTTCTTTCCGGTATTCCATGCTGCCTCCGCTCTAGATGGGGAAACAAAGGCAATACATAAAAAGAGAAATATCAGTACGAGGTAGCTTAGGAAAACTGCTTAAGTAGAATAGTTCATATGCTAAGAACTAGAAAAGTTTGGGGTCCAAATGATCATAGAGGGTTATGGTGGGCAGGAAAGTCTTCACAGAAAAGGCAGACCTTGAAAGAAAGGCAGGATTTCATAGCATGATTATGATAATATAAAGGACAGAAGGGGAAAACAACATCGAAAAACTACAGAACACTAGACAAATACAATGACCAACCTCAACTATGGAAAACTTGATACTGGATCATGCCTCTGGCCTCTCAGCAAAGAGATGATAAGGAACAAGTGTGCAATGAGGCATGCACTTTCAGCCATGACCAATACATTGATTTGCTTTGCTTGGTTGTTCCAAGGGAAGGTTCCATTATGGGGAGGCTGCCATTCGAAAGTATTGGTGATGTTGAAAGAAAAGAGTATCAGCAAGATGCTTTAAAAAAAATGGCCTTAGAAAAAAGGAAAGGAAGAAAGCGGGGAGTATTTATGACAAAAGGATGGTGTGAGCCAAGGTAAACAGGTAGAGATGGATTGTAAACGGTACATTTAGGAAAACAATTAATAGTCTGTTTGACTAAAATGGATGATTCACATAAGAGAACAGAGGAAGAGAAGCCTGAAGGAGGTGTCTATGGACAGACTGTGGAGCTTTAAGAACTTCGACTTTACTCTGTAGGCAGTGGGAAATTATTGGAGGTTTTTAAGTAGGAGGATGTCACAATCGAAGGGATTCTTTAATGATTAATCTTACGGGATGGATTGACTACTTCTTCAAGAGAACACCCACTCTCTTAGGGCTCTCTAGAGCAAGCTTAATGTTTCCTAGAAGGATAGAATCAGCAAAACTAGGGTGGGAGAACAGTTTTCGGGGAAAACAGACTGGGTATGATGGTGGGGGAGGTGTTTGGGGGGGAGCTCTCGAGAGTCTGGTATAGGCAAGGGGTTAGATTAGAAACTAGGAAGGGAATTGTGGCCAGGCCAGAAAAGACCTAGAGGAAAATAAAGTAGGGAAGGACCAACCACAAACTGGCCTAAATGGTTAGGAAAGGGCCTCTTCCTTCTCTGTGGTCTGTAAGCTCGTCCTTCCCCTCCTTCCCTTTCCCTCCCCTCCTGTGTCTAGCACCAGCCCTTTCTCCTCACTCTGATCTGTTTTTAACACTCTGTCTTCCCAGTTCTTTGAGTGAGCCTTCATGCCTCAAATGACCTTGCCCTTACTTACCTGTGTACATATTATATCACTCCCACCCCAGTAGAATGCAAGCTTCTTGAGGGCACAGATCATGTCATTTTTTTTGGTTTTGTTTTTAGGACCCATCACAGTGCCTTACAGACAGTAGGTACTTAATAATTGTTGATGAAATGGTTATTAAAGTTACTGGGCTTGTTATTAACTCTCTGATGTGTCTTTTCCTAATTTTCCTTCTCTAAAAGGGCTCTTCCTTTGGTGACTCCCCCCCATTTCCCACTCAGGTTTAAGCTCTCTTCAAAACCTTAGAGCTTATTTTCACCAGATACTGCCCTACCCAAACCAATTCAGCAAATATATATATATATATATACATATACATATGTGTATATATATATATACATATACATATGTATATATATATATACATATACATATGTGTGTGTGTGTGTGTACATACATTTGCTACCACTTCCAAATCAAAAGAAGCAGTTGACAAATCTTTAAAGCTTCATCAATGGGACAGGAGAGATTTCTATCAAAACTATTCACGTGACACCATTACATTGTCAAAAGCACTATTTGACCTTTCTTCTTTGATGGAATCAACACCTTTTCCATGAATTCTTCTTCTATAGCCTCTGTAGCCCAACTGGACCCCAAAGACAGAACTATAGGTATCCTCCCCACACCAGGCCTCAGCTGCCAGGACCCTCCAATATAAAGTCCTAATGGCATGCATGGGATGGGTTATCTATCACCCATTCACAATCATAGAATCCTCAGGCTCAAAGGCAACTTGCAAATCATCTAATCCAGGGGTTCCTCTTTTTTTTGTACCAAGATCCCTCTGACAATCTGGTAAAGCCTATGAGTGAGTCCCTCCTCAGAATAATGTTTTTAAATGCATGAAATAAAATATATAGAATTATAAATAAAACCATACTGAAAATCAGTTATCAAAAAAAATTTTTAAACAAGACCACAGGCCCCAGGTTAAAAACCCTTGATCTAGTCCACCCCACCCCACCCACCTTCCATTTTACAAAGAAGGAAGGTGAAGCTCAGAAAAGGGAAGGGGCAATCATAGTGAGTTAGTGGTAAAACTAGAAGTAGAATTCCTTTTTCTCAATTTCTAGCACTGTGGCTCCTATGGGTCTGTTAATGTATGAGGGAGGAAGAGAAGTGATCTTAGAGCCAGAGTGCCCTCCACCCCTTGGTGTTACAGCATACTCTCATCACACATACAGGTGTTTCCCATCTAAGGAGCCCCCAATAAATAGCCTAGAGAGGGGGTTCCCCAAACATAGTTCAGAAATCCAAGAGCCTTATTGTCCTTTCCCATTCCACTACAAACCAATTTCCTCCACAAATCCTTCCTCCTCCCTTCCAATCACAACAGGCCCTGACTAGGTCCAAGGCCACTTGAAGAAGTCTATGTCATGTGAACACTGACCCAACAGAACATCCAAAGAAGAGTCAGCCTGATGATCTATTGGGACCAGAAAAGAAGGGGTGGAAACTACATGGGGCTCACCTGATCCCCTGAGTCCTGGCCAATCTTCTCTGGAAAAGGAAAGGAAGGGAAGAACATGGATGGCGATTGTTATAACCTCAATACCACTACCACAGGATCAGCATGCAGACTAGGCAGAGAAAGTGGATGCATGAAGCTACACAGACGAGAGCCGGCCACCAGTTGTGAGAGGGACCATGAGTCAAATGGAATGGGAAGAAAAACATCTAAAAAAAGCCCCCATGCAGAAAAGTGCCCAGAGTGCTCTCTTCATAAGCTGCATAATATAAGGTGAAGGAATATGGGTAAGGAACACCACATCTGGAGTCAGACTAAATTGACGTGCTGGTTGGTTTTACTGAGCTCCTCCTTTTTTTAATTCTTTTTAACAAGGGATGATGGAGAAAAGGAAAAGGAATAAAAAGAAAAGTGAAGGAGAAACAAATTACATCAATAATTTTTACACTCATTCAACGTATTTCACTTCACTTTAAGACGATTCAAAGAACAAAACTATGGATTTATACAAAACACAAACTACAGTAGATGAAAATGTCTTTACAATAGGATTCCTTTCAACGATATCTCTTTCTTATTCCAAATATGGTTCTACACCCGCAGTTTTGGAAACCATCCGTTGTACAAAATGAGGCATGATTGCATTATCATAAGGATCAAAGGCAATAATATATCTAAAGTGCTTTGTGGCTCACTTTGTGACTTTTAACTTTTGTGAGTTAAAGCTCTTTATAAAAACATTAGCTGTGATGATGATGGTGATGATGATGATGATGATGATGGTGATGGTAATGATGGTGATGATGATGATGATGATGATATAGATCTAGAGCCAGAAAAGGCATCATAGGTCAATTAGTCCAACCCATTCATTTGTAGATGAGAAAACTGAGGCCCTGGTGAGTGAAGCAATTTGTCCAAACACAAAGGTAGTTTCCTCAAAAGTAGAACCGGAATGACTCCAAAATACCGATCTTTCCATTGGACCACCCTGCCTCCTCATTTCTAGGCTCCTTCATTGAGAGCTACACATATGATAATTATGCTCAGACTCTTTGGGCTTCCAGGAAAACAAGGCTTCCACAAGATTTCTAAGACCTTCTGTTGTTTATAGTCACTTCAGTCAGGTCCAACTCCTCATGACCCCGTTTGGAGTTTTCCTGGCAAAGATGCTGGCATGGTTTGCCATTTCCTTTTCCAGCTCATTTTATAGATGAGGAATCTGAGGCAAACAGGGTTAAGTGACTCGCCCAGGATCACACAGCTGGTGAGCGTCCGAGGCCACATTTGAAATCAAGTCTTCCTGACTCCAGGTCCAGCCCTCTATCCACAGAGCCACCTAGCTGCCCCTTTCTAAGGCCTTAGGATCATATATTTTGATATGGTAGGTACTTTAAAGCTCATGTAATCTGACGCACATACGCCTTATTTTATGAATGAGGAAAGCAAGACCCCAAAGATGTTAAGGAATTTTCCCAGTCACAGACTAACGGGCAGAGCTGGGATTCGAATCTGGACCTCTGAACTCAAAAGTCTAGCACTTATTCCACTGTACCAGATCTTAACGAGCTGGCCGCTCAATGACAATATTCATAATAAGGTACCTCCTCTCCCAAAGGGTTCTCCAGGAGGCCCTCTCTCCTCCTCCCTTATTTACACAACCAGGAGACAGGACAGTTAATGTAAGTTCTCATCTCCCCCCGGCCCCAGATCTTGGAAATCACTTCTCTTGAAATATAATTAGTAGCAACTTGCAGGATACTAAGAACCAAAACATAAAGGAGGGAGACAGCAGCATCTGCCAGGGGAAAGCCAGAGACGTCTGTCTGCAGTGACACTTTATTCTTTTTAAATTTGTGGGTTACAAAGAATTTGAGCAGCTAAGCCTCTCAGTTTGGTCCAGGAAATAAGGTGGTGACTTAAAGAGGCAGCTTTGGAACAAGATCTGATTTTTTTTTTTGTTCTTTTAATCCATCTACAGGAAAACTCCAGTTTGCCCAGAACCCAGAGCCTCAAATATCTGTTGAAAAACCAAAATAAAAGGAATTTTTTTTTGTTTCCAAAGTACAATAACTGATTTTTGTGATGATGGCTCGGAGACACTGCAAAGGCCACCCCATCTATCTTTCAAGGCTCATTTCCCTTCTCTTCCCGCAAGTGACCCTTTCCTCTGTAGAACTCTCATTACACGTAGTCACTTATCACATTTTATCTTGTAGCAGTTATTTGAAAGCAAGGCTTATCTTTTCTGCTAGCCTGTAAGCTCCGGAGGACACTGAATGGATTTTATTTCGTCTTTGTATCTCCCCAGGTGCAAAGATTAGGTCACTGTTTAGTGTCCTTTTGCTGGCACATAACTTGACGTATTTTCATTCTTTAAGCCTCGACCTTATCTGCCACTACTGCCCTCTAGTTGGTCTGTTTTCCAGCCCGATGGGACAACTTGTCATCCATTTCCCAAATATGCCCTGCATTTTCTGTCCCTGTTCCTTTCTCACACCATTTCCTATGACTGGAAATACCACTTTCCATTTTCTCCAGCTGAATTCTACTCATCCTTCAAGGTCCAGTTCAGATTCCACCTCCTCCACAGAGTATTTCAAGGTCCCTACAACCTAAAATGACCCCATTCCTCTGAAATGTCACAACCATTTGCCTCTGTATCATGTACAGGGCAAAGATCATTCATCTTTGTTCCCTCTCCCCCATCCAGCAATACTGAGCCTAGGGCCACGTACATGATAGATGCTCAATAAATATTGCTTGAATGAGTGAATAAATAAATGTATGTTCTATATTGACAGATCTACACTAAGGCAGGGACTTTGATCTTTGTCCTTTTATCTCCAGCACCAAACATATTATGTGATAGGTAACACACACTTAGTAAATGCTTATTGAATTGGACAGAATTGGATCACCAGAATAATTACAGAATCACAGAGCTGTAAAGAAACCCCAGAGCCCATGTAATCCATCCCATACCTATAAAAAGTATCCCTTCTACAACAAGTGGCCATCCAGCCTCTGAATAAAATCTCCAATAGTGGGGGACTCACTATCCCCTGAAGGCAGGCCCTTCCACTCGGGGTAGTTCTAATTATGCAGACGTTTTCTCGTATTTCAAAACTAAATTTCCCTCTTTGCAATTCCCATTCAATTAGCCCAGACTCTGGGTACAAATCCTTTTATTAAAGGGATTTGTTCCATGAAGTCTGTATTCAGTCAAATGGTCAAACTCGAGGGCCTAGAGGGCCACATGTAACCTAGAGGCCATAAGTTCCCCACCCCTAGCCCAGAGGTTATTATGAGCAAATTCAAATATTTGTGACACAATGACTAGATAGTCCTCAGAAAAGATTTCAGTTTAGGCCTAGAAGCAAGACTAAGACATTTTAAAAAGCATCTGATGGCTTAAAATCATCAGTTCTTTTGTGAAAACATTTAAATCGGTGAACAGGCTTTCTAAGTGTCTAACTCTCTGCAGCCAAGGAATAAAATATAGATTTCCTCGGTCCAAAAACAAATTTCAGGACCAACCAAAACACAGGTGAGACAATGTCTTGCAAAGTGTCCCTACCCCACAACACAGAGTCATTCATCCCATAGGATAAGTAATATCCTCCATGTAATACACACACATACACACATATACATACATACATATAAATCGTCTCTTATTGTATGTGCCTAGGAAAGTCACAGATTCAAAGAATCTCAAAGTTAAAAAGGACCTCGCTGGTTCTCAAGTCCAACCCAAACTGGGGAAAAATAATTCCCTCTACAAACATATCTGAGAAGTGGTCATCCAGCCTTTGTTTGAAGACAGCCACATTACCTCCCAAAGCAGTTTGTTTGATTTTTGGACAGCTCTATTCACCACAAAGGTTTTTTTGACATCCAGCCAAAGTTTGTCCCTAAGCAACTTCCATCCATGCTCCTAAGTTCTGCCCTCTCACTCCCTCTTCTCTATGACAGCTCTTCCAAGAGAACCACCCTCTCTCTTCCCATCTTCTCTTCTCCAGGCTAAACATACCCCATTCCTTCAACCCATTTTAATATCAGATCAATAAACATTTAAGCATCTACTACATGCCAGACACTGCGCTAAGTGCTGGGGATACAAAAAGAGGCAAAAGACCATCCCTCCCCTCAAAGAACTTACAATCTAAGGGGAGAAACAACAAATATACAAGAAATATACAAATATACAAGAAATAACAAATGTAAAAACAACCTATTTACAGGATAAATAGGAAATAACTAACCAGGAAAGGCACTCAAATTAAGAGGGATCGGGAAAGGTTTCCTGTAGAAGACAAGATTTTAGCTGGGATGCAAAAATGAGGAGGTTAAAGCATTCCAGACCTGGGGACAGCCAGAGAAAAATGTCCAGACAGGGATGGAGTATCTTGTTCATGGAGAGCAAAGAGGCCAGTTTCATAGGAATGAAGAGTGCATGGCAGGGATTAAGGTGTAAAAAGACAGGAAAGGTAGAAGGGGATTAGGTTAAGAAGGACTTTGAAAGCCAAACGGAGCATTCTGTATTGATCCTAAAAGCGAAAGGAAGATGCTGAAGTTTATGGAATAGACAATCACTCTGATAACTGAATGGAGGATAGAGCGGAATGGGGAGAGATTTGAGGCAGGCAGACCCAACAGTATCCTATTGTAATAGTACAAGTGTGACGTGATGAGGGCCTGCACCAGGGTGTTGGCAGTGTAAGAGGAAAGAAGGGAGTGTATTCCAGAAACATTGCAGAGCTGAAATCTGGCCTTGGCAACAGATTGGATAAAGTCAGGTGAGAAATAATAAGGAATTGAGGATGACTCCTAGGTTGTGAATTTGGGAGGCTGGGAAGATGTTGACAGCCTCTACCATATTAGGGAAGGGAGAAAGGAGGTAGGGTTTAGGGGAAAAAATAATTAATTCTGTTTTGGACAGGTTGAGTTTAAGATGTCTACAGGACATCCAGTTTAAGACGTCTAAAAGGCAGTTGGAGATGCAAGACTGGAAATCAACAGAGAAGTTAACAAGGTAGGTAGATTTCAGAATTTTCAGCATAGAGATAGTCATTAAATCCATGAGACCTGACAAGATCATTAAATGAAGTAGTACAGAAGAAGAAAAGAGGGTCCAGGACAGAATTCAGTGGGACATCTATAATTAGAGGACACAATCTGGATGAGGGTCCAGCAATGAAGACTCAGGAATTGTCAAATAGGTAGGAGAGCCAAGAGAGGGTGATTCCTCCCCCCAAAAAAAACCTGGAGAATGTAAGTATCAAGGAGGAGAGAATGATCAAGAGTGCCAAAGGCTGCAGAAAGACCCAGAAGAATGAGGATTAAGAAAAGGCCGTTGGATTTGGCAACTAAGAGATCATTGCTAACTTTGGAGAGAGCAATTTCAACAAAATGGTAAGGTCAGAAGCCAGATTGTAAGGGGTAAGGAACAGAGTGAGAGTAGAGAGAGTGGAGGCACCTATTGCAGACGATGTTTTCAAGAAGTTTAGCCACAAAGGGCAAAATAGATATAGGACAATATCTAGTGAGGATGGAATGATCAACTGAGGGTTTGTTTTGTCTTTTTTCAAGAGCAGGGAGACAAGGGCATGTTTGTAAGCGATAGGGAATGGGCCAGTAGAGAGAGATTGAAAATGAAAAGGGATGACAGAGGGGGCAATCTGCTGAAGGAGACAGGATGTAATAGGATGACTTGAGCAGTTGGAAGGGTATGTCTTGGTAAGGGTAAAACCTTACTTTAACATCATGTGAGACATGAGAAGGAGATAATGGCAGAAAGCATATGAGTGATACGAGATAGAGAAAGGGGGAAAAGAGGGAGCTCACAGTGAACACCTCTATTTCTTCTGTAAAATGTGTGTCTTTCACCATCCCAGTAGTCCTCCTCTGAATGCTCTCTAAGTTTATCAGCATCCTTCCTAAACTATGTTCTCCAGAACTGAACAGATATTCCAGATGTAGTCTAACTAAGGCAAATGAAAATGGTAGTTACTATCACCTTGATACTACTCCTCTCTTAAGACAGTCTATTCTTTTCTATTCAAGAGGGGGAAGGAAAGGCAATAAGCAACACAGTGCCTGGCACACAGTAGGCACTTAATAAATGTCTATTGATTTATTATGAAGTGCCTACCATCTGCTAGGAACTGTGCTAAGCTATTTTACAAATATTATCTCATTTAATTCTTAAAACAACTCTGGGAGGTAGGTGCTATTATCCCCATTTTACAGTTGAGGAAACTGAGGCAAAGAGAAGTTAAGTGACTTGCCCAGGGTCACATAACTAGTAAGTGTCCATGGCTGGATTTGACCTCAGGACTCCCTGACTCCAGGGTCAGCACTCTATTCACTGTACCACCAGCTGCCTCCAATTTAACAAAGCACTTATTAAGAACCTATGACATGCTAGGCACTGTGCTAGGTGCTTCCTATACAAAGACAAAATCAATCAATCAATCGAGCACCTATTAAGTGCCTAATATGCAGCAGGCACTGTCCTCAAGGAGTTTACCTTCTACCACAAGGAAAAGCAATATGCAAAGAGAAGTGAAATGGGGTTGAGCAGGGAGGTTCCCTAGTCAATCTGATAAACTCACCAAGAGGAACCCAAATATAAGATCCTATGATCTTTCATCATGAACCACGTCCCTCTCTTGCAGATGCCTAAGATTGTATGACCTTTCTAGGCTTTCATACCGCAGTATGCTCATACTAAATAAACCAGCTTACAACACACTAAAGAATCCTGGATATGTTTTCAGACCAACTGATGTCTAATCACATCTAGACACCTTTTATTTGTAAAGTTTTTGAATCCAAGTGTAGAACACTATATTTAACTCTATTAAATTTCACCTTATTTGAATCAGCCCAAGTTTCAATCCTGTCAAAATTTTTTAATCCTGCATCATCTATCTCTTCTAATTTAGTATCATCTGTAAATGTGATGTGCTTGCTAACCATTCCTGGAGTCAAGTTATTGAGTAAAAAAAAAGTTACACAACACAGGGCCAAGCACAGGTTCTTGGGAGCATGCTATTGGCGACATCCTGCCAAAATGACATCCAACCATTAGTGACTAGACACTTGGTGAGCAGTTCTCAATCCACTGAATTGTACAACATAACTGTACTGCATAAGATTTCATCAAATGCTTTGCTAGTTATATCTCTAGTATTCACCAATCTAACAGTTCAGTAACCCTTTAGAAAAAAAAGGAAATAACATTAATATGGCATGACTTGTTATGGATGAAGCCATACTGACTCCCTGTAATCACCAATTCCTTTTCTGGATGTTCACTAATTATCTCTTTGATGGTATATTCCAGAACCCTTCCAAAAACTGAAGTCAAGCTTACTGGTCTTCTTACAGTTTACAAACCATGTTCTCTTCCCTTTTGGGCAACGTTTAGGACATTTGCCCGTTTCCAGTCCTGCACTACTTCACCTGTTCTCCACGATCTTTCAAAGCGGCTTATGGTGGCTCGGCGATCATAACCAATAGCAAAGGTGATATCTGGGGTTCCACGACTGAACGGGTAATGGCATTCAACCCCTTGTAGTTATAGAGCATGAAGAACTATTTCAGAATCACAGAAGCTCAGAGTACAAAAAGAGCTTACAGGACATTTGGTCCAGTTCGTATCTGAACAGGATTTCCTTCTACATCACTGAAAAGGGGTCATTCAGCCTCTGCTTGAAGACCTCCAATAAGAAGGACCCCACTACACCTAAGTAAGACAAGCCATTCCACTTTAGGCTAACCCTAATCACATCAAGTCTTCTCCAGGATACATATCCCCAGTTCCATACTTCATAAGGTAACAACTAATGCCCCTGTGACATACTGGTCACCTTCCTGTGAATGCTCTCCATCTTATTAATGTATTCCCTGAAACACGGCATCCCAAATTGAACACAATACTTAAGATGGAGTCTAACCAGGCCAGAGTACATTAGAAACACTACATCCCTTGTTCTAAATACTATGCTTCTCAAAGCAGCCGAGGACAGTACTGGGTTTTTCTGTACTGTTTTGCTTTGGTTTTTGGCTGCCAAGTCACTGCTGACATATTGTTTCTCTTACAACCCATCCGAACTTTCGGATTTTTTTACAAGAACTTTTGTCTAACTACAACCCACCACCCCCCATCCTATAGTGGTGGAGTTGATTTTTCAGTCCACATATAAAGCTTTATATTTATTCTGATTAAATTAGATCATATTACATTAAGTGTACTGTCCTACCCCATTAAGATTTTTCTGCATCCTAATTCTATCATCCAACATGTTAGCTATCCCTCCTAGCTTCAAGTCATCTATAAATTTGATAAAGCTGCCATCTTTACCTCCACCCAATTCATTGATTAAAATGTTGAATAGCATAAAAGCGTCCAAGACACTCTTTGCGGACCATCAGTCTTTAAATCACGGACAAAGAATAAGGCCGTGAAAACTGTTGGTACACCAGAAAACACTGACCCCCCCATCCACCCAATCTCTACCCCCCACTTGGATGGATACAACTTAATAAAAAGAAAATGTCAAAAAGACTTTCCAGATAAAGAGCCAGGACGTTGTAATGGACACATTTTATAGGATCATGGAACTAGCCTTGAAAGGGCCTCAGAGGCTGTCTGGACTATGCCCTTCAATTTTACTTCTAAATTTTATTAATATATTTTGTTTTTATATTTCAAATATTTACAGGTAATTTCCCCTTCGTGAGAGGACTCTTGTAACAAAGTACAACAGTTGAGTAAAAATGATAATATGTGACCTCATCTGAAAATGTCTGCAGTATTTCCCATCTGTAGCACCCCCACTCTTCTCTATTTTTTTTAAATTAACAGAACATTATTTCCTCTCCTCCCCTTCCCCCAACCCCTTAAAAAAGGAAAGGAAAAATCAAATTTGTTGTAATAAATATACATAATTAAGAAAAACAAACACCCTCAGATGCTGTATACATACATATGTATATATGTGTGCATATGTAAGTACATTATATACATAGATATAGATATAGATATAATACACCCACATAAAATACATACACATCTCATTCTATACCCTCTGTAATTACTCCTCTGTAATAGATAGCATGTTTCATCTTTGGTCCACTGGAATAATGAATGGTCATTGCGTCGATTACAATTTTCAAAACTGTTTTTACAGTGTTGTTATTGTATCAAATGTTCTCTTGGTTCTGCTCATGTCATCTTCATCAGTTTATGAAAGTCCTCAAAATCGTTCATTTTTATAATACTGATGTTATGTTATGAATTATTCTCATGGTTCTGTTCATTTCGCTCTGCATATAAGTCTTTCCATATCTCTTTGAAATTATCTATTTCCTCATTTCTTACAGCACCATAGTACTCCTTCACATTTATGTAACACAACTTATGCACCCATATCGCAATTGATAGGTATCCCCTGAGTTTCCAGTTTTTGCCACCACAAAAAGAGCTACTATATAAGTATTTTTGCTTATTAAAATATTCCTTTTTCTCTGATCTCTTCTAGGTATAGGCCTAGCAGTGTATGTATAGTTGGGTCAAAGGGCACGTACCAATTAGTAACTTTTTGTGTATAATTTCAAATTGCTTTCCAGAATGGTTGTCTACTTACTAACAATGCTTCTATTTTCCCATAGCCCGGCTAACATTTACCACTTTCCTTTTTTGTCATCTTTCCATTCTGATAGGTATGATCTAGAATGTCAGAACTGTTTTAATTAGAAGTCATTTGGAATATTTTTTTTCATTTAGCTACATAGAGTCTGAATTTCTTCCCTTAAGAACTGTCTGTTCATATCCTTAGACTATTTATCAATTGGTATATAACCTGTATATAAAAGGTCACATCATAAACAAATTAGAGAAACATGAAAAAAATTACCCATCAAATCTATGGATAGGGGAAAACTTTGTGACCATCAAGGAATAGAGAGGATCAGTGAAGATCAAACAGATAATTGGGGTTACATAAAATATATGTTTCTGCATGAATAAATCTAATAAAGCTACGAATAAAGAGGGAACAATTAACTGGGGAAAAAATCTTTGCAGCATGTTTCTCTGGTAAAGGTCTAACTTCCAAGACACATAAGAAACTAATTCAAATTTATAAGAAAAAGAGCCAACTCCTCTTTACTTTTCCAGATGAGGGCACTGAAGTCCAGGACCTTTCCAAGGTTACTCTGGTCATAAAAATCAAAGATGATATGGGAACCCAGGTTCTGCCATTCCAAAGCTACTGTTCCTCCAACGCACCAAGTTCACAAAAGCATTCCTAACTATAAACATCACCCTCCTAGAAACCAAGATAAGCCACAAATTTCCTAGGAAAAGCCCAACTTGAGGACCTGGCAATCAAACAAGTTGTGAAAATTAAGTAGAAGTTAAAAATATTCACTAAGAAACTAGACTATTTCAACATCTGCTGAAGGATGACAGGGTCCTAAGATCCATGGTCAAGCACAACGTATGCTTCAATTCTTCACCTTATGACCAATTGCATTATTATGGTTTTCCTGGCTTGGACACAGTTGATATGTGAAATAAATTTTTCTACCTTTAACAAAGTCAGAGAGGTCCTATGGCCTGACGTGCTATGTAGAGAGTTGGCCTACAGGTCAAGAAGACTTGGGATCAGGTGGTGCCTCTGACACTAGCATGATACTGTTAATTAGCCTCCCAGTGTTCCAAACAACTCCAAGACTATAAGTTACAGAGATGGACGTCTGTATCAACGTAGGGAGTTTCCACACCCAAAGCCCCCCACCCTGATAAGAGATCTAGATTTTTCTTTTAAAAAGATCAGTACCAACTTCTATGTCTGTACCCCAAAGATAACATAAAAATAGGAAAAAGACCCACATGTATAAAAATATTTATAGCAGCTCTTTTTGTGGTGGCCAAGAATTGGAAATTGAGGGGATGCCCATCAGCTGAGGAATGGCCGAACAAGTTGTGGTATATGAATGTAATGGAATACTATTGTGCTATAAGAAATGATGAGTAGTCAGACTTCAGAAAAACCTGGAAAGATTTACATGAACTGATGCTGAGTGAAGTGAGCAGAACCAGGAGAACACTGTACACAGAAACAGCCACGGTAAGCAATGACTGACTTTGAGAGACTTAGCTCTTCTCAGCAATACAAGGTCCTAAAACAGTTCCAAAGGACTTATAATGGAAAATGCCATCCACATCCAGAGAAAGAACTATGGAGTCTGAATGCAGAGCAAAGCAAGGGAAGAATGCTGAGCGTTTCTTTTTTGTTTTGTTTTTTTTCTTTCTTGTGGTTTCTCCCATTCGTTATAATTCTACACAATATGATTAATGTGAAAATATGTTTAATAGGAATGTATATGTAGAGCCTATATCAGATTGCATGCCATTTTGAGGAGGGCGGAAGAGAAGGAGGGGAAGAAAATTTAAAACTTATGGAAGTGAATGTTGAAAACTAAAAATAAACTTTTTTTTAAAAAAAAGGGAAAAAAATCAGTGCCAAGAAGGATCATTTCCTCTGACTGAAAACTTAGACTCTCTTTCTATTACCTCACTCTTCCTCTCATTTCTCCCCCTTTCCCTTTTTTTCATCTTCTTTCACAAATACCACTGGGTCATGCTCTCAGGAACTTATAAGACCACAGCTCCAAAGCTGGAAAAGAACTACGATGTCATCTAGTCTGACCCTTCGTTTTGCAGATGAAGAAACTGAGGTCCAGGAAAATTTAAAAACTTGCCCAAGATCACTCAGAGAGGAAGGGACAAAGCTGGAATCCAACCCAGGGGGTCTCCACTGTCCCATGCTGCCTCTACTTACACACATTGTCTCTGTCACTGTCTGACACAAATACTCCCCTTCCAAGTCTGTCCTAGGAAGGCTGGGGTTGGAAGGACAAGGTGCTTTGATTTCTGGTGACCTGGGAATGGAACACGAGTTGTAGGAACCTGCAGCCAAAACTGCTTCAGGGTGTATGGAGCTGATGCCTTTGGGCAAAGAAGGATTGAAGCTACGGGAAGGGGAGGGAGAAAAGTTCAGGCTATCCACAGATGTTGATGATCTATTCATTATGACCCTCAACTAACATCTGTATCCAGGAGCCAGGCTCGGGCAGATAAAACTCTCATGCAATGAGGATGAACCCAATCAGCAATGGCATGGAAAGCTCAAGACTGAACACAGCTACAGGAAGACCTAATCATTTAATATTCTGTTAGAAATAAAGCACCGCTGGAGGGCAATTTGGAACTATGCCCAAAGGGCTATAAAGCTGTGCATACCCTTTGACCCAGCATTACCACTACTAGGTCTGTATCCCAAAGAGATAAAAGAGGGGGAGGAGGGGGAATAACCTATTTGTACAAAAATATTTATAGCAGCTCTTTTTGTGGTGACTAAGAATTGGAAATTGAGGGGATTCCCATCAGCTGGAGAAAGGCTGAATAAGTTGTGGTATACGGCTGTAACAGAATATTGCACTATAAGAAATGACAAATGGGATGATTTCAGAAAAAAAAACTGGAAAGCCTTATAAGAATTGAGGTGAAGTGAAGTGAACAGAACCAGAAGAACATCTTACACAGTAACAGCAATACTGTATGATAAAGAATTGTCAATGACTTAACTATTCTCAGCAATACAATCATCCAAGACAACATGATGAAAAATGCTACGTACCTCCAGAGAAAGAACAAATATCATCTGAATACAGACTGAAGCATACTATTTTTCACTTTATTTCTTTTTTTTGTTGTTTGAGTTTTCTCACACAAAATGACTAATATGGAAATGTTTTACATGATTGCCCATGTGTAAACTATAGATTGCTTGCCATCTCAAAGAGGGGAGAGGGGAGGAGAGAGAGATGTAATTTGAAACTCAAAACATTTTAAAAATGTTAAAATTTGTTTTTACATGTAATTGGGAAAAAATAAAATGTTATTTAAAAAATTAATGCCCCTACTCACTAAAGGGACTACCCTGGACCTGCTTTATATAAAATGTAAATATCATGATCTCTACAAAACTCAACAGTCAGCTCTCAGAAGTTCCCACTGAACCTGTTTATGTGACTTAGTTACACACGGGTATGTATGACGGACTGAGCCATCCCGAGACTGGTGCCCATCAATGGCTCTTTCTGCATTAGTCTCACCCAGTCCTGGAGATGAGACACACCAAAAGCCTGCTTTTGCTTCTCCTTAGCCACAATACCCTCTTCTAATGTACTACTTGAAGGCCAGACTCTAGACTAAGGTGGCATCAGTGCATCGGGAGAAGGAGAGCCACTGTATCTGACTAAAATTAGAGCACAGAGGAGACTTTATCGCCTCTGTCCACCTGAGCCTCAGGACAAGGCAAAGGGAGGCTGGTGTAGTCACTCAGTCAGTAAGCATTTATTTAGCGTTCACTACATGCCAGACAGACTTGAATCCAGGAAAGGCCGAGTTTGAATCCTGCCTCAGACACTTACTAGTGCAACCTTGGGCAAACCATTTAACTTCTCTTGGGCCTCACCTCCTCATCTGTAAAATAAGGGGCTCTGGCTTATTGACCTTTAAAGTCCCTTCCAGCTTTAAATCTCTGATTCTATCAGAGGTCAGTTTGCAGAGGAAACTCATTTATGTCAGTGCCAGCTGAGCTGGCAGCCCCACTCCATTCCTTCCAGTCCCACAACCAGAGAACACTGTGCCTTGTCCTTAGAAGACTCTGGTGCTCTACTGTGTCAGGTCCAGCTGGGGGGGGAGGGGAGGTGATAGGAGGGGTAGGGGGATCCACATAGCTGGAGCACAGCCAGGGAAACTAGAACACCTCTCCCATTTCAGGTAAGAATCAGATGGAAAATGGAGGTCAATATTTGGATTTTCACTTTATAATCTTCTTGGCTAGAGCCCATCTATTCCAGATATGGCAGTGAGAGACAGTAAAACTACAAGCTATGTTTCCTCTCTGCTACCCCCCCCCACATCCCAAACTGTGGGGTTTTAGATACAGAAGCAAGATCTCCCCTCTCCCACGCACACACTTAAAGCAACAGTGGCTCTCTTTCCAAAAGGAGGGAAGTACTTTGTCTCACAACGGAGAAAGCAGCAAGTTTCAGAGTTTGTCCCGGGAAAGCAAGGTGCAGCACCCCAACTCCAGAGAAGGAAAACCAGCCTCAAGAGCAATCTGAAAGCCCCAGAAAAACAAGGGGAAGTCTATGTAGGGGCAGTTTTCTTAGTATTTTTAACTGTGGCTTTAATAATGCTATTCCTGCCAAGTTTCCCACCTGATACAGGGAATCAAGAGCTGTTACTAGAGAAAGAAAACAAAATAATTCCAAGTGCCACCAATACGCCCAGGTTTAGGTACCAAGAATCTCAACTCCAGAGGACTGATGGTAAAACCTACTTTCCTCCTCTCAACAAGAGAAGTGGTGGACTATAGGTACATAATTGGGCGTGCCCTGCTAAACATGGTCAATTTCGTGGTTGTTTTATCTAACTATATTTTTTTTTGTTATAAGGTAGGGTTCTATTTAGGGGGTTGTACAGGAAGGGTGTCAATGTGAAATGACAGGGAAATTTTGTAAAGCATCGTTTTAAAAAAAATTGGATTTCCCAGGTTGGGCTGCCTGAGATTCATTTTTAGCCAAGCTGATAAAAAACTCTCACTCCATTTCTCTCAACTACCCACGAAGAAATTCAGAACTAGAGGGAAGCTTAGAGTACATCAAATTCAGGGGCTTCATTTCACGGATGAGGAAACTGAGGCCCAAAGAGGTTAAGAGATTCACTCACAGGGATAGTAAATGACAGCCGGGGCTCAAACCTAGGTCTCCTGACTCCAGGTCCTGGGCTCTGCCCTTCACTGCCTCATGTTTCTTTAGCCAGGGTTCAAATCCTTGCTTTCACACAATGGCATGCCACAGGTGCTCAATAAATGCTTGCCTGAGGCCTACATACAATAGAGCTCTGTATTAAGGCTGACTCGAAGCCTTGATGAAATATGAGAGCCTCAGACCCCTCCACATAATTACTCTTCCAGAAGACAGAGTATATCACCTTCTGAAGACCACAGCTTCACAGGTTCATAGATCTAAGCACTGGAAAAGAACTCAGAGTGGGGTGTGCTGGTAAATGTTCAGAAACTGACTCTCAGGAGAAGCAACACACCACTTTAAGTTTTATTTGCATTATTAACATTTCTCCATCACTTTGAGTATAAAAAAAATTGACAAAATAATAAACTAAGCCCTGATTTGTAGCATCTGCTGATTTCTAACATGTAAACACTCCTACTGAAGATCTTACAATTGGCTCTTGTAACCACCCAAGCTGGCTCCTAGCACACCACTGCCTTAGAAGCCCTCTACTCATCAACTCCACTCACTTTACAATTGAGGAAACTGAGGGCAAGGGGAGTTAAGGGAATTGTCCAATGGCACCTGGGTGGTCAATGTCAGAGGCGTGATTTGAGCCTGGGTCCTCTGGCTCCAGAGTCAGTATTCGGTCCCAAACGTCCCCTCTCAGGATCCCAGGACACCTCACCTTGCAACCAGAGAATGCAAGCCAATAGCAACCAAAACCAAAACCAAGAGACTTCCTGTTGATGACCTACCCTGCATCTTCTCCATGACAAAAAGGTGAGCTCAAGCCCAAGCAAACAGAGTGCAAGCTCCAAGGAGGACCACCAAGCTGAAGAGGTTACCGTGGCAACACTAGAGATAGCCCACATGTCTGTCGCCTAAGCACCAGCCTAGCTCAGTGCAAAGAAGCTCAGCCCCAAGAGTTGGCCATAAGATGCCATAACAAGGACACAAGTCAACTAAATTAGGTAGCAAATCAACTGTCACCACACACAGCCTGTACTCCAAACCCCCCTAAACACACACACACACACACACACACACACACAAAACCATGCATTTAAGATAAAGGACATCTGCTTTTAAGATGTCTGGGACTACCGCAGTGCCCCAGAGATCATCAAGGAGGAACTAAATAAAAAGGAAGCTCCTGACACATAAGGCATGCTTAATAAAGGCTTGCTGATTGACTGGATTAATCCCTTAAGGCCTCTTACTCTATTAAACTAGTTCCCGTAGTATCGCAACCTGTCAGGAGGGCAGTCAGAAATACAGCAACTGCTGCCAGTCCAAATGTCAAATGAAACAATGAAAACTATGATAGCAAGCATTTATAAAGTCCTTGGAAGGCTTAAAAAGCACTTAATAGCTAGCTTAATTTTATCTCATCTGATCCTTACAACCACCCTGTGAGGTAGGTGCCATTTTACAGATGAGGAAAATGAAGGCCCAGGAAGGTTAAGTGAGCTGCCCAGGGTTACAAAGCCAGGCAAGCTTCAGAAGATTTGCACTCAGGCCTTCCTGACTTCAGGCCCACCAAGCCACCTGAGAAGGATGACGATCCCTGATGGTCAAAAACATCACCCAAAGCTCCACTTCCTGCTGAGGGTAAAGACTCACAATCTTTCACTGTGGACTGTAATAAGAAAACTGAGAAATGTGTCTCTTTAGAAGAAAGGTACTGTGGAAAGCATGCTTGACCGGAGTCAGAATGACTGGGTTCAAATCTCAGCTCTCTGCCTGTGTGACATTGGGCAAGTCACTTAACCTGGAAGGGTAGAAATTAGGACCCTAGCTCTTAGAGCTGGAAGGGAACTCAGAGGTCATCCAACACCCATATTTTACAGATGAGTAAACTGAGGCCCAAAGAGGTTAAGTGGCTTGCCCAAAGTCATACAAGCAGTTACCATCAGAGGTGGAATTTGAGCCTGGCCCATTGGCCTCCAGAGTCTGTGCTCTTGCCACTGGGTCCCAATGTCACACGACGACCTCCAAGGTCCCCTCCAGCTCTTAACCTACAATCCTGTAATCTTACCCACGTGATGATAAGCCAACCACTTCACCTGTCTGGGTCTCAGCTTCTTCATCTTTAAAACACTGGCCAGTTGGACCCCTAATGTCCTCCTGGTCATAAACCCATCATCTTATAACATGCTGCTCTGTTCAGTCAAGTGAAATGCATTCACATAAGTTTTCTTAAAGAAAAAGAGAATTGGCGCTACAACTCAGGAAGCTAAACAGACCTTCCTTTCATCTGAAAAAGGTTCACTGACCTAAATTTCACACTGCCTGCCATCCACTGTTCTGAAACTCTTTTCAGTTTCTCACATTAGGTAGGGGTGTCCAAACTGACCTTCTACCCTCCACCATAAACCCCTGTTCCAGATGAGAAGCATCAAATAAAGTACCAAATGTCTCCATTAATGGACAAAGAAAAGCATTTGGCAAGCTGAGTTTCCTCCTCTCCCTGAGTCAGGCCACATTCCTAAACAGCAAAGAGCCTGGAAGCTGTCTAGCCGAAGCTGGTGAGAAGTGAGGGACTTATTCCAACATCCTGTTTGACCAGCCTTCTGGGCAGATACTCACAGAATCCTTCGATCTTGTCAGCCGTCTTGCTCCAAGCCACCTGCCTTGTCTCCGTGATGACCTGGACCGTCCTCCTCTCAGGGTTAGACTTCTTGAGGCTAAACAGGGTCATGACAGTTCCTAGTTCCAGGGTCCGCTTGATCTGACTTTTCTCATATTCAGGAAGTGTGTCTAAGTTGATCTTGGTGGTCATTTTAAATGAAACTCTTCAAAAGATGAGCAAAATGAGGAAAAAGGGAAATCAGGCTACTTCTTCGAAGGGCTAGAAAAAGAAGAGAGAAAACAGTTATTGGTCTAGGACTTGTCTCATGTAATGCTATATTCTGTCATTTTTCTCAAATTCAATTTTGTGGGAAATTAACAGGACAAGATAGGCTACCCTGATTTAAAGCGGAGGTTCTAAAGCCCATGTCTCCCCATCGCACCCAATTCTTCCCACTTTTCACTGGATAGATCTTATCTGGACATAGTTGTTTGCATGTTGTCTCCCCATTAGACTATGAGCTCCCAGAGAGCTAGCCTAGAAACTTATCTTTTATCCTTCTTTATTTCCCCAGGGCTCAGCAGACACTAAATTGACTTGACTGATGACAACCTTCTCTGATAGGGGAGGATTCCAGGGTTCAGATCCTCAGCAGAGTAACTAAGGGTAACTAACCAGTGAGACAGAAGGTAGTAATACGATGTAGTGTAGGCTGGTTGGAGCAGTATCATTCCTCAATGAAAGAAAGATTATCTCCTACCTTTGAACAAGCAAAGCAACCCCCTTAACCACAAAACATTATAATCTAGCCATGTCTTAGGACAACTGTATGTTTGTTTCTGAGGTAGAGGGACTACTTCCATCATTTTGCATTTGTACAATGTGAACACCTTAAGTGTGAAAGTCATTTCCCTTTTTGTTTTTACATCCCCAGTCTCCAGAACTGTGATATACAGTAGGTGTCTAATCAATGCTAGTTGATTAGAAAATGCTTCAAAAGCCTTCTCTACTGAGACTAGGCTACTTAAAGCACTCACTGCCTACAGGAAGGGTGGTGCCCGTCTCTGAAAGAACTGACTTATTATTTTATTATCACAAACATGCAGAATGTGTTTAGGAATTGAAACACACAACAATCCATCACCATGGAGATTTCTCCTTTATTAATTAATATGTCTTAATTTTAATTGTGGGAAACAACTTGACATAGTGAAAGAGAACCGGCCTTAGGGTCAGCAAGACCTGCCTCAGCTATATACTGGCCTTGTGGCCTTCTAGGAAGTCACTTAGCCTCTCAGTGAGCCCCGGCAAGTCCTTCTAAATGTCTAAGTGGCAGCAGAGTTACCCATCTGTGTTGGTAGAGAGCGTTTTCTCCTCTGGGAGTTCCCTATACCAATGAAATCATTTGACCCACCAGAATCAGTAAGCAACCTCACCAAAGACCATCTCAATTTCAGAGTCTTAAATCTATTCTTCTTCTTCAAATTATTGTGTAGATGTGTAGCTGTTAATATGGTGTGTCTCCCCAGTGAAATCTAAGTTCCTTGGGGACAGTTTTTCTATTTTGCCTTTGTATCTTCAACACCTAGTCCAGAGCCTGACACACCGTGGCAGCCAATAAGTAAACACTTACTAGTTGACTGGTGAATCAATTGACTGGACTAGCTGCTTATTTTTCCTCTGAGCAATTTTTTGAGGCCTCAAAGAAGTTGGCATAGTGACTACTAGAGCTAGCCTCAAAGCTAAGACCAGGCGTTAAATCCTACCTCTGACACATACTTAGCAGGGAGTGAGTCACTTAAGCTCTCAGTGCTCTAGAGAAAGTAGTGACCTGATTTTGGAGAGGTTGTCTCCTTACCTGGGAGTTCCCTGTGCCAATGAAATCACAGGTCCAGTCCCTGAAGTTCCCTATGTCAATTAAATAACAGGTCTAGTCCCTAATCCCTCCCTCAGCATACTGAAATGGCTCTGAAGCCAAATCTAGCCTATTTCCTTTCTAGAGCAAATTGTTAAATTTTCAGTGTGATTATTAACACCTCGAAAAGCCACAAAGAAGGACTCGATTTATTGTTTTGCTAATTGTTTATACCTGAAAAAGTATTCATGATGCAGATTAAATTTAAAAGTGTGTGTGTATATATACAACCACCCACACCCCAACCCAGTTGTTAAACATTTACCAGAATGCCCCCGTCTGTAATCATTGATTTAATCCCATCTGTGTTCACTCTGTTCATTTCCAAGTGGGAGAGAAAGAAGAAACACAGAGAAATAGAAATATGCCACTATAAAAGGAGTGGGGGGGGAGTAAAAAAATCTATCACAAGAAAGCAAGAGAAGAAACAGGACAAGGAGTGGGGAGCAGAAGGGGCCTGACCCCAAGTTATAGTAAAGACTCCAAATGGTAAAAAAAAACCAAGAGATGCACCTGTCACACAGCCTGTAAGGAAGCCATTTGGTGCCAAGTATGAACACTCCTGGAGCATAAAAGGAGTAGTTCTGAGTGTTATAGAAATTTATAGATCAACTCCAAAGCCATCGCCCTCCATTTTATTAATTAGTTAATTTAGTTTCATTAAATTGAATCTCCCTGATATTTAGCCCATTTCTAGGAACCCCATCCTGGCACCTGATCATAGTATTGCTCCACGTAGAATGTTTCTCTCCCCACTGCAAAGAAAAATTCTGTGGGAGCAAGAACCACATCACACAATTACTCTGAGTCCCTGCTATGATGCTTACATAGAAAACACTCAATTAATACTTATTAACTCAAATGGTCCCTTCCTTCCATTTCCCTAGGTGCCCAATCAGTTCCCACTGACACCAGTGAGGCCTCAGAAGAAAACCCTTGATAAAAGCCCTAGAGAGAATAACCTCAGACCAACCTGGAAGCGGAGTAGAACAAAATAATTTTTAGAGAGGGAGGAGAACTCGGCTGCTAATTCATTTAGTTCTTTGCTAATAAATGCTAAGAGTTTATGTAATATTTTACTCCTTGTTTTGTACGTGGCTTTTGTTGCTGGTAGTTTGGCCGGCACCCTTATTACCCTTTAACAGCCTTTGATAAGTGAGGTCAGTTAGGCCTCTCTTGACAGAGGAACTAATTCTGCCCAACAACAAAAACGTCACCTCCACCAGAAGAGACAGAGAAGGCTCCAGTCAGAATCTTACTCACAAGGCTACAGAACTATTTAGCACTCTCTTACACATGAAGAATGGGTGACCTGTCAAGCTACATCTCTGGTGATGACGGGCCAACAGGAATAAGTTTAATGATAGCAAGAAGGAGCCTAGATAAAACATTACAAAGTTTCCTCTATGTCATCATGACCAAGACAACTAACCTCTCTGAGACTCAGTTTTTTTTCATCTGTAAAATGGGGATAATAACACACACACACACACACACACACACACACACACACACACACACACACACACACACACCATTGATCTTACAGAATTCTTGTAAAGTTCTGACATCCAGAGACAGAAAGGACCTGAAAGTTTATCTGGACACCAGGGTTGTTCACCTGGAATCCATGAACTTGGTTTAAGCATTGTGATTACTATATTTCAATATAATTGGTTTCCTTTGAAAGCCTATGTATTTTATTTTATACTCTTAAGAAATTATTCTGAGGAAGGGGTCCATGACACACACAAAAAAAAATGTTAAGAATCACTAGTCTTGTCCAACTACTTCATTTTACAGATGAGGAAGCTGAAAACCAAGGACCACAAGTACCTTGCCAGAGGTTACTCAGTTTGTGTCAGACGAAATTTGAACCCAGGTCCTCTGACTCCAGTAGAGTGCTCTAGTCCATGGCCCATACTAACTGAAACAGCTAACATGTATAAAGCACTATTGAAATACCAATTGTTACTTTTATTGTTGCTATCAATTAACAAGGCAAATTCACTATTTTTCAAAAATGACAAATTTCTATCATTTTCTAACCCAAAGGCAAAGGAGATGAAGGCGATCAAGTGGTACAAAGAACGCTCTAATCGCAGTGAATTTCTCCAGATTCTTTCCTGCCCTCTCCCCTCGTCAGAGCGTCTTCACTACCCAAGAGCACTGATCCCTGCCGGAGCTGTGCCAGGACAAAGGGGCAAAGACAGTAGACACCAAGTTAGCCTACCGGTTCTCTACAACCAAGTTCAAACAAACAGATCACTACCTTCTCTGCAATTTATAATTGCCAAGAGTACCAAGTGTTTAGGTGATTTGCCCAAGGTCACCCAGCAAGTATGTGCCGGAGGCAGGCTGAAAACAAAAACACCGAATATCAAAACTCCTTTTAAACAAGCCAGACAGAAATTGGCAGATAAGGTTCAGGTTACCTCAGAATCCCTCTAATTCTTTAATGATACTCAAAGCCTGGTCTTACGGCAAACCAAACCATTATTCGGTGAAGAACCAGCCTGAACAGGCCTTTTCCTTCTATCTTTCGCCAGGAAGTCAGCCCAGACTCCATCCAGAGCACGGAAATCTGTAGGGACTCGGCATTGCCTCTTGTTTTGGAGTCTATGGTAGATCTTCTCCCCAACAAACAACCAAGAAACTGTCACCTCTTGTCCAGAAAATTAGGCCGAGGTTCTATTCCCACTGACTCTTTTGTTAAGCAAGATTTTTTTAAGGTTCCAAAGAAATAACCATCTTCATAACGTTTTAATATTTCTAAAAATAGGACAAATTTGAATTTGCAAGATCTTTTTGTTCTCTACAAAATAAAATTATCACATGACAATGTTGTTGTTCATTCATTCAATCATGCTGGATTCTTCAGGATCCCACAGCACCCCAGGCTCTCCTATCCTCCACTGTCTCCTGAAGTCTGTCTTAGCTCATTGTTCATTGCTACCCTGTGACAATATGCAGTAGCAAAGCTGGTGATGGTCCAAGTGGAAGATTAGACTATATTCCTGAAACAACAACATAACAGCAGCACATAGGATGGTATAGTGGAAAGTGCCAGATCTGAAGTCAAAGGACTTGGGTTCAAATCCTACTCTGATACTTATTACCTCAGACAATTCACTTCATCTGGGCCTGTTTCCTCATATGTAAAATGAAGGGGTTGGTCCCTTCTACTTTTAAATCCCATGGTCCTAATGCTTAAAGCAAGCAAGGTTCTTAACCTTTTCCGTGCCATGGATCCCTTTGGCAGTCTAGTGAAAAACCATGGAACCTTTCTCAGAAAAAATGTCCTTAAGTGCGTACAATAAAATACATAGGATTATAAGGAAAACCAATTCTACTGAAATACAGTTATCAAATTTTTTTAAAAATAAATTCAAAGATGCTGGGTTAACAACCACTGACTTCAAGTACATAAAGCACTTTCTTCCCAGTCCCATTGAGGGACATAGTAAAGAACAGGATGAAGGACAAAGAATATGGGATTTGGAGTCAAGGTACCTGGCTGCAAATCCCACTTAGGAGACTCTGAGTGTCTTAGTTATTTATGTTACATTTTCAGTTTGGAACTGTCTCCCTCCCTGGCACCCCAACCCCACACTAGAGAAGGCCACCATTTGATGCAGTTTATAAATATATGTAAAACCATCTTCCTTCATAGGTCCTGTACAGTTGATCTAAGTACTTATACTATTCAGAATAACTTGGTTGTTCACAATTATTCTTCGCACATTACTGTTACCGTATACAACATTCTCTTGGTTCTGCTCACTTCGCTTTTCATCATTTCATGGAAGTCTTTCCATGTTTTTCTAAAATGAACCAGCTCATCATTTCTTACAGCACAATAGTATACCACCACAATCAGATCCTACAACTTACTCAGCTATTCCCCTATGGATGGGCATCTCCTCAGTTTCCAGTTCTTTGCCACCACAAATACTTTAGAACATATAGGCCCTTTTCCTTTTACCCTGATCACCTTAGGAAACAAGCCTAAGAGCAGTACTGATGGGTCAAAGGGTATACTCCTGAATATTTCTCTTCCCTTCTTTGGGTCTCAGTCTTCTCATCTGAAAAATGACAAGGTTGAACTAGATGACCTCTCAGCCCTCCCAGCTCTGCATTGATGATTCTACAATTCTCATCTTGTAAATGAGGAAACTGAAAAGCAGAAGAGTTACGTGTCTTAAGGTCATTTAGCTTCAGAGGGCCAGAAGCTAGACAAGTCTGACTTGCAGGCCAGTGCTATATCTCCACTACTCTCTGCTGCCTTTCATCTCTTTCTAAATAAACCCTACAGCCAAGGAATACTACCTCTGGCAAGCTCCCTTGGATATAAATGGAAGAAACAGTGGGATTTTCTAGTTCCTTAATGCTCCTTATACTTTAATACTGGAAGTTGTTTTTGAAGTATTTTTCCTCTCCCAGAATATTGTTATGCAAGCCAAATGATAAAATGCTCAGGGGTAAAGAAAATATCTATTTCTAAAACCCAGATCTAGACATCTCTGAGCATTAATGTATTAGAACCTATTTATACATATTTCTTGATCTCCCACCCCATCCCCACTGAAAACTGATGCGAACATTCTGGAGAACAATATGCAGTAAGACTCCCAATAATTCCATTGCTTAAGATCCCCTCATCCCAAGAATAATTGAATGGACCTAGCTGTACAAAAATGGTCAGATCTGCTCCACCTGAAATAACAAAAAAAAGTTTTTAACACCTTCTATGTCTAAAAATTGAAGAATACATAGGACTGAATCAATTATGGTATATTGACATGATGGAACATTAAGCTCAAAATGATCCGTGATGTAAGCAATTTAGATGTTCCCTCCCACAATACATGCCTTCCCCATCCTATGCAACTCTTGTCCATGCCCTCCTATAATTTCACCAAAGAGCATTCATCCAAAATGCCAAAGGCCTTAACAGAATATCATTCTGCCATCAAATGATGAATATGAATCATATAGGGAAATATGGAAACGACCCTAGGAAATGTTGTAAAATGGAATTAGCAGAACCAAATTTTATGCATATTGAAAAGCGACAGCTGGTGACATAGTGGACAGTTAGAAGACCTCTGTGTTAAAAAATCTAGGCTCACACACTAGCTGTGTGACTCTGGCCACATTACTTAACCTGCCTCCTTTTTCACAACTGTAATAATATTACCACCTCAAAGGAGATCAAATGAGATAATATTTACAAAAAAGTGCTTAGCACAATGCCTAATACATAGTCAATACATACATGCTTATTCCCTTCTCTTCTCCCCCCAATGACAAGTGACAAGCAGAGACATAGAGACAGGGACAGTCAGACCCAAGAGAGCGAAACTTTATACAGATCTGAAAAAGTCCTTGGAACAAAAGTACTTTCCTTCCTTGTTTATTAATTTGTTTACACCTTGTTAAACATTCTATGTAAAACTGTACCATTTTGTGTTTATTTATTTGTTTATAACATCAAGAGAAAAAAAACTTTTAAAGAGATTTCAGGACAGAATTATGAAGGGATGTTTTTAGGATGGAAACTCAAATCCTCTGGTCTAACTATTCTTCATGGCCACAGAAGGGTGAGAAGATCTATCCACACCAGCTCCTGATCAAACTACTCCAGGAGGCAGTCCCTATACTCTACAGGCTGTACTTTCCAGTGCCTCCTTGCCCTCAACTTTGCAACTAAACTTCCTATGTCCAGAGTGCCTAGGACAATGCTCCCCACACAGTACCTCTTGCACCAAATAAATTTGTTTAACTGGATTATTTCATACTCCAGAACTCATATGACACTTATAACAAAAAAAAAACTTTGTTGTGATACAGAGAGGTGTGTGTCTGCATGTGTGTATGTATATACACATACATATACATATACGCACATACATACATATATACATACACGCAGATATAGAGAGATATAGAGATATGTAACAGACAGACAGACAGACAGATAGATAGATGGATGGATGGATAGATGGATAGATAGATATAAACTTGAAAGACAGAAGGGAAGTACAGACATCCCAGGCACTATCTTCGAGGAGGGGGTAATCCACTACCGTGCATCCTCGTCAGACTCAAGTTTGGAAGGAGGGGAAGACCACAATTTAGTCACACAAAAAGTAAGAAAAGTGAGTTAGAATAATCAAAAGAGAAGTGAAAGAAAAGCGAAGAAGTCAGCCAGCCAAAGGTCTGGCTAGAGCAGGGATCACCACATAGGGGCTTCAGGATGGATCGAGGTGTTTGGGGCTCTCCTTTAGTGGGCGACTTCCGGGAGAGGAGGTTGGAAGATTCCGAAGCAGGAGTTCCAAGGGTTAGAGGAAGGAAGGGGGAGAGACGGGAAGGTGATCCTTGAGCCCCAACCAGGGATCTCGTAAGTCAGAGAAGGTGAGGCACTCAAGCTGTCTGTCCCTCACTCCCACCGCACTCCGGGGCATCGCGCGGCAGGACAGGCAAAGAGGAGCAGTTGGCCAGCAGCACCCAGCCCACAGCTGCAGGGCTTCCTTCCCCTCTTTTGCGAAATGCAAGTAGCGCCTTGACAGGGCCGGCGCGCCCCCTTTCCCCCAAACTGCGGCCCCTAGAGGGAGTGGCTGCCCCCCGGGGTGCCCAGGACCCTGCTATGTCCGGGCTATTCTAACTGCCAGAGTCCAGGCAGTGAAGCAGTGATCACAGGGAGCAGATCGCGAGTCAACCTTTTTCTGCAGGAGTCACGCACTAGATGTGGGGGTGGCGTAGGGACCAGACTGACAGCCCTAAGCCCAGCACCCCCCAACTCAGCTTTGATGCTCGGCAGGGAAGGAGGGAGTCAGTTCCTTTCTGCAGTCCCCCACCCGCTCCGCGCACAGACATACTTGGATGCCTACATACATACATGCATGCCTGCATGCGTACATCACATTCCCTCCTGGCACGGTCCAGGACAGGCAGCTCTCACTACTCACTAAACCCAACCCCTCCCCAGGCACAGTGTCCAAACTCCCCACCTGTGGCCAGGGCGCCCTGCCCCGGGGCAGGAGTGCGGGGTGATCGACAGAGCTGAGGCGTCCAGCCTGCCTTCCAGGACTCCCTCCAGGACCCCTGCACCTCGGGGCTGTTGCTGCAGCTACCGCCCCTTTCCCGGTTGGTCTCCAGGACGCTCGGGCTCCTGCCCCAGCGACCGCTTCCTCACTCAAGAATTTGAACTTCTGCTTCTGCTTGTGTGGCTCGCAGCTCACCCCTCCACGTGATCCACCCGCCTCCCCAGAGGCCGGCCTTGCCTCGGCCCCTGTCCCTGCCTCCCCTGGGACCCGCCCTCCCTCCTCCAGCCTGGGGCGCGGTGCTCTGTGGTGTGGGCTGCTGCAGAAGCTTCCGGGCAGACCAGCCTTGAATTGAGGCCAAGTAGAGCCAGAACGAGCTCTCAGCCGCAGGCTCTGGGTTCTCCTTGGCATCCTACCCACCCACCCCCACCCCCACCCCCAAAAGTTCCTTTTTTATGGTTACTAATGTTTCTGCAAAACAGACTCTGGGCGCCAGTGGCTCAGGTCTAACCATATCTTCCCCCTTCACCACCACCCCCATTCACAATACCAGTGGCTCCCTATTACCTCCAGGATCAAATATAAAATCCTCTGTTTGGCTTCCAAAGCTCTTGGTAGCCTGTCCTCCTCACCCCACCTGGGCCTCTAGGCTTGTTACACCTTAACTCCCCACGAACTCGCTCACGCTGTGACACCGGCCTCCTGGCTGTTCCTTGGACAGGATGCTTCATCTCCAGACTGAGCTTTCTCACTGCCTAAATATCTCTCCCTCCTCATCTCTGCCTCCTAATTTCCCTGACTTTCTTGAGTCTCAGCTCAAGTCCCATCTTCTGCAAGAAGCCTTTCCCAGTCCTCAATCTTAGCTCCTTCCCTCTAAGACCATCCTCAATTTATCCTGTAGCTTGTTAATGTAGTTGTTTTCATGTTGTCTCTGCCATTAGACTGAGAGCTTCTTGGAAGCAGGGACTGTCTTTTTGTTTTGTTTTGTCCTTCTTTGCAACTCTGGCTTCGCACAATTCCTAAAGCTTAACAGGTGCTCTCACATCTCTGTCTGAAGACCCTTGTCATTGGCCAACTCCTTTTATAAAGACATAGATAAGTAAGAGTAACTTGGCCAACTTCTCATAGCAATTTCAAGTACTATTTCCTTAACCAAAAGTCAGTCTAATATAACAACATTTATAGTCCCAACACTGCTAGCTCACAAAGAGTCGATGTATATCAAAGCTGGAAGGACTCTCTGGGTCAATCCTCTCCTTAGTGGATCCCTTAAGAGACAAGGCGGTTATATAAAGAGCCCTGGATTTGGAAGCAGAAGATTCCAGTTCAAATCTCTCCTCTTTTACCACAGCTAGTAACTATAACTACAGTAACTACAGCTTTGCACTTGAAGTCAGGAATATCTCTGTCTTCACACATAGCTGAATAGCCATGCTCAAGTCTAGAACAGTGGAGAAATTTTAGATCTGGAATCAGGATCTGGATTCAAATCCCAATTCTGCTACTTAGTACCTGTGGGAGTTTGAGAAAGTCATCCAACCTCTAGCAGGCCTAAGTCTCCTGAACTATAAAATAAGGGAGTTGAACTAGACAACCTTTTGGAGGTCCCATCCAGTCTAAACTGATGAAACAACACCTTAACACCTCAATTTCTTCATCTGTAAAATTGGGATTGAAGAATCACTGGATTTTAGAATTGGAAGGAAATTTAGAGGCCATCTAACATGACACACACTTGAAAAAAAATTCCCCTGTAGCATACCTGACGAGTTATTCCCCAGCCTCTTCTTGAAGATCTTCAATAAGGAAGAACCCACTACCTCCAGAGGTAGCCTGTTCTACTTATAGATAACTGTGATGATTATGTGATTAAAGGATAATAATGCTTCCATAGCACAAGGTTATTTGGAGGCACCAATGAGATCATCTACGTAAATCTTTTGCAAACCTTGGAGTACTATATAAATGTCAGCTGATGTAGTTATGATTACTTGTGTAACCTTGGGAAAGTCCTGCCCTTCTTTGACACATGTTCCTCATCTGTAGAAGGGAGTGTTGGACTAGATTAGAGAACTCTTTCCAACTTTAAACCTTGTCATGATCTTCTCCTTCCTCTGAAAGTCGGAGAGCTCTAAACATACGTGACACCAAAACCCAGTTCCTTTCTCTCTCTCCTACAAGTGTTTCTCTACACATCCCCCCATAGGCCTCATGGAATTGACAGGGGTCTTGGGAAATTCCAAAAGTTGCAACCACCATGCTAAACAGAAAAGTTTTCTTGGATTTTGACTTTATGTGGCATCTTTCAAAGAGTCCAGGACTTTCTGAAGTATCTCCTTCAGTCCCTGAGGGATGTGACAGCTGCAGGGCTGCGGGGCTTGGGGGGGGCGGGGGGGGGATGGTGAGAGAGTGAGGAACAAATCCGTTAGAGATCATTTGCCTGGAGACTTTCAAACATCTCTTAGCACAGTCAGGCACAGGACACAGGAGCAGCTAAACTTTGGGCTTGACTAGAGCCTGTCCCTAAAAGAAACAAAGGAGAGATGTCTAATTCCAAAAATTCTGAGTCTGTGATTCCCTAAGAGAAAGAAGAGGATTATCTGCTGGTTTAAAGAGAAAAGGCAGCTGGATAATAAAATTCAGACAGAAATCATAAGCCAAAGTGCTCCAGATGCTAAGCTGGGCCCTGGAGGAGAGGGCTGGCTAGAAGACAGTGCCTGTGAGTAAGTCAGGCTGGCCCCATGTCAGTGCTGGGCTGGGGCTGGGAAAGGACAGCAGAGAGGATGAGGCGGCACTTGGTGAGTGATATTCCCCTAGCAGGTACATTCACGTGATGAAAAATACAGTCAAGAAATCAGTCTCTTTAAGGTGTGTCTTCTTTAAGGCAACACCCTGGCTTCCTGTGATTTTTTTCTTCTTGCAGGTGCCGTTGGGCATAAGGAGCTCCTGATAAAGGAACTCCCTCTACCAATTCAAATCAGCAAATGTTCTGCAACTTACCACCTCAGAGAGCAGACGAGAACAAAGTTAAGTGACTTGTCCTAGGTCCCACAGACAATATGAGTCAGAAGTAGAATTTGAATCCAGATCATCCTGTTTCCAAGGTCGAAGTCAGCCCTCTATTCACTATTGCATTGTCCTAGTATTCAAAGAGGAAGAATGGAGAGCTGGATTTGGAATCAGAAAGACCAAGGTTCAGGTTCCCCTTTGACAGAAACTGACTGTATGACCTTGGGCAAGTCTTTAGACTAATAGTCGCAGAGTAAGTGACCATCTGTGTACACCCAAATGCATTCACCACAGCACTACTCTTGCTTGGGGAGCTCCCAGATGACAATGACAGTAAAAGGTCTGCCTAATTCTACGTTATGGTGTCTGGCACAATCTACCCAAAAGTGGAATGGGCGACCTCAAGAGATGGGGAGTTACTTTCCTACAAAAACTTCCTTCCTACTTTCTGTCTGAAGAGGTCTCCAAGGCATGAGTGAATGACCACTTGTCTGTTGGATGATAGCGGAAATCCCTTTTCCCGTGTGCTGTACCTGAGGGCCAAGCAGTGTCCTTCCAATTCTCAAACTCCGCGGGTCTGTTATTCAGTAGCCATATGACTACTAAATAGTAACTGTTTCTCTTTGGCCAGGAACCCTGAGGGTCTTCCCCTCCCAGTTAGTTTTTTTTTTTTTTTAGTTTTGATTAAAGGGGCCATCCCTTGATTAACTTCTTAAAGAGGCCTATTCATTGAATGGGTGTTACCTCACTCTAAGTGAGAACCTGAAAAGGCCTTAGCCTAAAAGGGCCAGGGTCTCCCAAGGCATCCTGGGCCATCTCCAGTCCTCCTGGTCAATATCAGGCCACTGGACCCACATGGCTCTGGAGGAGAAAGTGAGACTGGTGACCTTGCACAGCCCTCCCTCACTCAAATCAAAGTCAACTGCAAGTCATGTCATCAATTCCCTGATGTCATGGCCCTCTTTGAGAACAAACACAACACACATCTGTTGTTCATTCAGTCGTGCCCAACTCATTGTGACCTATGGACCATAGCACACCAATACCATCCATAGTTTGTTTTTTTATTTGTTTGTCTGTTTTGCAAAGACACTGGAGTGGTTTGCCATTCCATCTCCAGTGGATTAAAGGCAAACAGAGGCGAAGAGATTTGCACAAGGTCATATAGCCAGTAAGTGCCTTGCGGTCAAATTTGAACTGAGGTCTTACTGACTCCAGGCCCAGGGCTCTAACCACTGAGCCACCTAGCTGCCTCCTAGGCAAACAAAGGTTAAGTGACTTGCCTAAGATCACACAGCTAGAAAGTACACACATCTGTAGACACACTCATTCACAACAAAAACTATGTATTTAGAGAGGCAGTATGGCCTCATGGATAGAGAGCTGACCCTGGGTTCAAGTCCTGCCTCTGGATAGTACCACTTAGCTTCTTTATGACCCAAATCTCTAATACTTTTATACGCTAGTCACTGATTTGCATTGATGGCAGCTCAAAACCATATACATTTACTATGCTTTGATGGCAGGGGTGACAGTATCCAAAAAGAAGTCGCCCATTCTAGGATTAGAGTTCAAGTTTTACTTTTTTAACAACAAATCTTAGGTCAGTCCCTGGGAGACAGCATGCTACAATGGAATGCTAAATTTGGAGTCAAGAGACCTGGGTGTGAATCTCAGCTCCAACCTATACTAGTTGTGAGACCTTAGGCAAGCTTATTCCTCTTCCTGAACCTTAGCTTCCTCATCTCTAAAATGGGGATAGTGATATGCATCACATCGCAGGATTGTTGTGAGGAAAGTATAAATAATGACCTGCTAGAAACATGTGAGCCTGGGAGATGGTATAGCATAGCAGAAAGAGTCCTTCAGTGAAGATGGGTGTCTTGGGTTCAAATCCCAACATTGACATTTACCAGCTGTAATCATCTTACTTTACATTTCTAGTACCCATGGTACAGTAAGGCTCAGTTGAGGTAACATCTGTAAGGTGCTTTGTAGACCTTAAAGTGAATTTAAATATTAGCTATTATTAATCACACAGATTTAGAGCTGGAAAGTACCATAGAAGTCATCTATTCAAACTCCTCATCTTATAGGCCCGGGTGTAGTGGTCAGAGTGCTGCATTTGAAGTCAGGAATTATCTTCCTGAGTTCAAATCTGGCCTCAGATGCTTACTAGCTGTGTGACCCCGGGCAAGTCACTTAACCCTGTTTGCCCCAGTTTCCTAATCTGTGAAATGAGCTGGAGAAGGAAATGTAGAGCCATTCCAGTATCTCTGCCAAGAAAACCCCAAAAGGGGTCACAAAGAGTCGGACACAACTGAACAGCAACAAGAGATAAATAAATCTAGAGCCTTTCAGACACTGGAGAATAAAGGAGTAGCACTTAGCCATAGACTTCCTTCTGTTCCCCCCAAGGGAGAAGTCTCAGCGTGCCCTGGAGATGGAATAAGCCAGATCCCAGATCAGATATCTATCCATACCCCACTCAAGCTAGCCAATGGATTAGCCATCTACCCTCCTACATCACATTAATAATGTAGTAATACTAACAATCCCACCACCGCTGACTAATGATATTAGCCAAGATGAGCAAACAGGTGATAAAGCATACCCTTGCATATCCTACTCTGGAGCTCCTACCTCTATTAACATCTTCCTCTTTCCTTCTTCTATAACACAGCCTGAGTTTAAGCTGGGCAGTAGGTCCAACAAGGAGACTGGAGGCCCTTCATGGATCCCAAGCCCAGCATCTGCTTTGGGATTGTGCTGGAAGGAAGGGAACCCAAGGAGGGAGAGCCAGGAAGACCCTAGTACTTCAAAGAAACGCTGTTCCTCCTATTGCTTCCCAATTCAAGGCAGGGACTCTGCTCTTTCTGATATGTGAGGAAACCTGTACTATAAAACCAGACTCGACTCCAGAGATTCAATGTGACTCATAGACTCTGGGCAACAGATGACGCACGGTGGAAAGGGAGTCATTATGGTACTGTAGAAAGAATACCACCAGCCCACAAGTCAAAAGAACTAGATTCTAATTCTGCTTTCGAATCTCACTACGGCTGTGACACTAGGAGTGAGATGGAACCTCCTGAGTCTCAGTTTCCTTATCTGTAAAATGAGGGAGTTGAACTGGATGGCCTCAGAGATTCCTTCCAGCTCTAGCTGGATTATATAAATATGTAGGGACAAAGAAAGCCCTTGGCTGCTGCCCCCCACTTCCCTTCCATGCCATGACTCTGCTAAAACCTATGGATGCCTATAGATACTCTGGGCAAGTCACTTAACCCTGTTTGTCTCAGATTCCTCATCTGTAAAATGAGCTGGAGAAGGAAATGGCAAATGACTCCAGTATCTTTGCCAAGAAAACCTCAAATGAAATCATGGAGACTTGGACAGGATGAAATGATTGAAGGAATAAAGGCAGAGGGTGACCCAAGTATAAGGTGCGATGGGGGAGAATGCAGAAATTCTAACCATAGAAACAGAAATGTCTTTTCTATGTTTTGAGTCCCTGGCATTTTAATAAATAGCCATTTGTGGTACTGTAGTGTGTAAACAAAGGTGCCTATCAGCCCCAGCCATTTCCTCCTTCAGAGGTACTCTAAAGGTCACTACTGTTGGTATTATAAACAGTGCCTCTATTGATGGAATCATAGAGACACTAGGAACAGCAAATGCTTTGGGATACATACGTGTACAAGTACAGCCCAGATTTGCACATTAATTAAAAAAAAAAGATAACTGCAAAGCCATGACAAACTCTGTCTCATGACCCTGGCCAGCCAAATTGAAGTTCTCACTTTCCTATTCCTCTACGTCATCAACTCAGTTAAAGCCTGATCACAGTTAAGACTTGAAGGTTCCCTGACCCAATATTTTACATTTACCTGGATACAGCTTCTCTTGGGCATTCAATTAAACACCTGTGTTAAAAGTTGTACAAATTGGGTTACCCAAGGCTCAAAGCTCAGCCTTCATTTTTTCCAAATTTGTCCAGAAAGAGAAGGTTCGTTTTGCCGCCTGGGTCAGTCTTGGACCTTAAGGTCAGATTTGCTTGGACTTTTCCAGGCAATATCCCCAAGTAAAAATCCTGAGAGGGTACCCAATCTCAAAATTAAATTAATCCCTGCTTTCCTTCAAGGCTCTGCTCAGATGTCACTTCCTACAAAAAGACCTTTCCTGATCCACTCGGGTGTTAGTACACTCTTCTCCCAAACTGACCATGTATATTTTGCATTAATGTCTACATACTTGTCCTCCCTCCCCTAATTCCTAGAATACAAAATTCCTGGATATCAAGGACTGTTTCAGTTTTATATTGGTAAATGAATTTACCAAACATTTTTGGAGAGCCTAATATGTATAATAGTAGGGACAGCTAGACGGCACAGTGGACAGAGTACGTGGCCTAGAGTCAGGAAGACATCTTCCTAAGTCCAAATCTTCCTAGCTAGGTGACCCTGGGAAAGTCACTTAACCCTGTTTGCCTCAGTTTCCTTATATGTAAAATGAGCCGGAAAAGGAAATATCAAACCACTTCAGTATCTTTGCCAAGAAAACCCCAAATGGGGTCACAAGGAGTCGGACACAACTGAAAACAACTGAACACCAACAAGAACAACAATATATAAAGGCCTATGCCAGGTGCTTTGGATGACAGAAAGAACTATTAGACACAGTGCCCTCAAAGAAGCTTGTATAGGTGAAAACAACATGTACATAAACAGCTGTAAAATAAAATACGAAGAGATAAATGACATAAGAGAGGTCAAAGTATTCTTGAAAGATATTTGAAAGAGAATGAAAAACGAAAGAGGAACCACAAGGTGGGAGAAGAGCAAAAATTGCCCCAATTTTCAAAAAAAGGAATAGAACGGAATCTATAAAAGGGAGCTTGACTTTGATTCCTGGAAAATTCTAGAATAGATCATTAAAGAGATTGTCACTGGATATCTAGAAAGGGTAGGAACAATTACAAAGAGCTAGTCTGGCTTCATCAGGAAGAAGTCATGGTAGAATAATGGTCTTTCCTTTTTTGATGGGAATACCAACCCAGTAGAAAAGGGGAATGCTGTGCAAGTGGAGATTACCATATCCAGACCAATGGATTACAATCTCTTGATTCTGACTGTGATTCTTTGGTAACTTAACTGTCTATTCCTAGTTTCTTACAGTATTTTTTTTTCTTTGACCTAAAGGCTATGAGGCCTGATGATCTGATTTCTGGATATGTTGAATTTGGAGTTTCTCATGGAATAAGTAATTCTTAAAGGAATGAGCAGCGATACACCCACTGTACTCTTCCCTTGTCATACATGATCTGGAGAATTGTGTTCTGCTCTGAATACTCTGGTTTAAGAAGAATAATGATAAACCAGACAGTGTGCAGAGAATGGTGAAGGGCCTTGAGTCAATGACATATGAAGATTCATTAAAGATACAGAGCATGTTTAGCCTAGAGAAGAAGAAACTTCAGGGGAAGATGACAACTGCTTGAAAATATTAGCAGGTACATCATGTGGAGGAAGGATTAATAATCGTAATTATAATAGCTAATATTTATATTAGATACTATGTACCAGGCACTGTGCTAAGTGCTTTAAATATTATCTCATTTGACCCTCACGACAAGGGGGTGGGGGTGAGGGTGAGGGTGGGGGGCGTAGAAGTATTATTATTACAGATTATATTTATAGATTTATATTTATATTATATATTTTATATATTATATAATATACATTATATATTTATATATTATATTATAGATATTTATATTATACTTACAGATAAGGAAACAGGCAAACAGAGGTTAAAGTGACTTGCCCATGATCATCCAGATAGTAAGCGTATGAGGATGGATTTGAACACAGGTCTTCCTGACTCCAGGCCCAGCACTCTATTCACTATACCACCTAGCTGCCAGAGGGGGTCCCTTTCTCTGAGTGGGTCACTCTACCTAGAGGAGGGTGCCCAAGTCAGCTATGCCTCATTCCACTCTTGGATGCACTCAGAACTTCTTCTACCATGCTCGCATGCTAGGTACCTTTGTCTCTTCCCCTTTTCAACTTCTTTTTGTGTATTATCTTCCTCCATTAAAATGCTAGCTCCTTGAGGTCAGAGATTTGTAGTCCAATTGCTTAGTACAGTGCTTGGCTCTTACTAGGCACTTATTAAATTCTAATTGACTGACTTCAACCCAATATGTGTTAGGTATGTCACAATGTAAATTTCTTTTTGCTTTTTAAAAATGATTTATGATATCCAAAATGCAAAATATTTAGATTTATAACCAAGAACAAATTACCCAGGAAAACTGAATATAATCCTGTAAAGGGAAAATGATCCTTTAATGAAATAGAGGACTTCCAAGGAATCCTGATAGAAGAGAGCTAAGTAGAAACTTCGAAATATAAATACAGGAGTCAAGAGAAACATGAAAAAGTAAATGTGATCAAGTAATCACAAGGGACCAAACAAGGATGAAGTATTTACATTCTAATAGGAAGAGATGATGCAAGTACTCAGACCTCTAATATTTTTAGATATCATAGAGAGAATCCAATAAGCCAGAGAGCCTGGGAATGGTTTTGTTGTGTTTTAACAATCTTAAAAAGAAGAAAGGAAAGAAAGAGGGAAAGAAATTTACTAGGTTAAAAAAAAAGAGAGAGTGAGGCTATCTAGAAAGGGTAGAAGAAATTATCTCATATAAACAAGAGTGGGCAATTGGAATAGTATGCAAACAAGGAGAAAGGGCTTGAGAAAGTAAGTGACATTTGAACTTCAATTTCAGCTGGACTGGTCAAAGGTGGGAAGAATATTTTACAGTAATATATTTCATTTAACGGGGCAAGAGGAGGCAAAGGAGAGAAGGGGAAATAACAGGAAAAGTCAATTTATGGAGGAACTAATCACAAGCAAAAAAAACTCCACTCACAGAGGGTAGATCATGAAGAGAGGTTTGAAAGGAAAGAAAGCAATGCATGGTAAGAACCTCTGACTGGCTCTGAGCAAGAGAAAGAAATAGGAGCAGGGGAGAGGCAGAAGCAGACTATAAAAAATTTTAAAGTTAATGCACAAACAAAACCAATGCATTTAAAATTAGAAGGGAAATTGGTAACCATTTTTTAAAAAAATCTTTCCAGCAAGTTTCTCTGGTATCTTTTCATTTCTAAGACATTTAGAGAACTGATTTAAATTTATAACAACAAAATCTATTCACCAATTGAAAAATGATCAAAGGATATGAACAGATATTGTTCAGAGGAAAAATCCAAGTTATCAATAGTCATGTGAAAAAATGCTCCAAGTCACTTGTAATTATAGAAACGTAAATTAAAGAAACTCTTGAGTTTCTGTCTTGCACAGATCTGACTGGCAAAGTTGACCAAAAAACAGGAAATGACAAATATTGGAAGAGCTACAGGAAAACAGGTTCCTTGATACACTGAGTTGCCATTCCGAAAAGCAAATTTGGAACTCTGGCCAAAGAATTCCTAAACTGTGTCTTGACCTTTGCCTTGTCCCTGGACTTTGATGAGTCTGGAGGAGACAGTGAGGCTGAAGACTTTGCCCAGCTCTGCCTAACTTAAATCCAATTCAGGAGCAAGTCATCACTCTCGTGATGTCATTGGTCCTCTTAGAGGACAAGGACAGGCAATACCTCCTAAACTGTGCAAACCCTTTGATCTAGTGATACCATTGTTAGGCATAAAGCTCAAGATGAAAGGATGAGGAAAAAACCCACAAACACAAAAATATCCATAGAAACTCTTTTCATAGCAGAAAAGTACTAGAAACTAAAAGGAATTAGGGAATAGCTGAACAAATTATGATAAATACATGTAATAGAACAGAGGTGTCAAATACATCAATTGGTGCAGCCTGAACCAGATTAAAATGGAATTGGGAAATATTTAGCAAAATAAACAATAGAAGACAGATAATATTACATTTTACAACTAAGTCAACATGTGGCCCACAGGAATGCTTATTTGTTGATTGGTGGTCCCATTTCCGTTAGAGTTTAAAACCACTGTAATGGAATAATATTGTCCTGTAAGAAATGATAAAAGAGATGGATTCAGAGAAACCTAGAAAGGCTTGCATGAAATGACGCAGAGTGAAATGAATAGAAACATTTTTACAATGACAATATTGTAAAGACAAACAATTTTGAAAGATTTAAGAGCTCTGATCAATGCAATAACCACCAACTATTTCGGAGGACCCAAGAAGAAACACCCTATCCAACTCCTGTCGGATGGATTCAGGATACAGATTGAGACATATTTTTTCAACACATGGCCAATGTGATAATTAGTTTTGCTTGACTATGCATGTTTGTTACAAGGATTTGTTTTCCTTTTATGGTTTTCCCATGGGGTAGGAGGGGAGTTGAGGGGGAAAGAAAATAGATTTTTGTAAATTAAAAGTAATAAAGTTAAAATTTTTAAAAGAGATTTAAAAAAGCAGTTCAGTAAAACTGACAAAGACATTTGTGGCTGAAGAGACATCTGTTTTATATGTGCTGGTCTTTTAAAGGATTAAGGAGACAGTTTTACTTCCTTGCTCCTTGAGGCAAAAAAGGCTCAGCGCAGTAAGGTTTGAAGTCCAAACCTTGCCTCTCTTACTGCCCTCAGGGAAATGTTTTTCCTGATTGTTTTATGTACTGATTCTCTAGGAGGAAGGCTTCTCCTGGAGCTTTGCTTTTTATTTTAACTTAGTATCCATTTAAAAGGACAGCTAGGTAGCACAGTAGAGTGTCCAGGCTAGACTCTGGCCTTGATGCTTCCTAGCTGTGTGACCCTGGGCGAGTCACTTAACTTGGTTTGCCTCCATTTTTCTCATCTGTAAAATGAGCTGGAGAAGGAAATGGCAAATTATTCTAGTATCCTTGCCAAGAAAACCCCAAATGGGGTCAGGAAGAGTCAAACCTAACTGAAAAAAATGACTGAAATCCTTTTCAATTGGTTCTTTTATTTCTCATTTATGTTGTGGGGGTGTGAGCGCTGTTTTGCCCATGTAAGTAGTGAGTGGGTCTGTATAGACATGGCTCACTGAGAGGCAAGACAAGCTATCTCTAGTCTTCTCCCTCAACCCTTCTTCAAGGATTTTTGGACTTCAAGAGTCTTTGATTCCTGCCAGGAGGGAAAGCAGGAGGTTGGTGCTAGAGGCTAGCTGTTCTACTCTCCTCAGAGAAAGTGGGGTACCAGACTAGACATATCTATTTCCTCCCTTAAATATCGTTATTCTATGGGAAGTAATTTTCAGGTTCAAGCTGTACCCCTGACTACCATCCCTGAACAGAGAGCCCTAAACTATATATCCAAGGCTTGACTCCCTTCAATTATTTATAACCACTTCTGTCTCTTGAACTTTTTAAACATCACTGCCAGTTCTATAATGAACACACATAGTAAATAAACTCATGTATCCAAACCGATAGTGAAACAGAAATTTTAAAAAGTATACATAGGAGAATACGTGCCAGACAATACACAGAGTAAGTGACTATGGAGAATGAGATAACTCAGCTGAGGGAGAGAGTCTCAGGTTTCTCCCAAGGGGAAATTTCCCCAAGTCTCTAGTGTAGTAAGCTAGGAAAAGGGATATGATTGAAATGCTGGCTCTTTTACATGTCAGCTTATTCCCAGAGTTTATCTCCCTTCAAGGACCTGAGGAGAGTCTGAAATGACATGATTTGTCTCTTGAAACTGGAAGCCAGAAGACAAGAATCTCTCTTCTCTCAAACTCTCACCAATTCCATTCCTCACACAGGCAGGGAGCATTGAAGAGCCAATCTCCACCAGCAAAGAGACTACCATGCAACCCTTAAACCAGAGGTTATACTTAGTAAAGTTGGCTTTGCGATTCCACAAATGCTTATTATGTATTTTAAACTTTGAACCTGCTTAACTCTTGCCCTATAATATTGTTGAACAGTATATGTATACCCATAGTCCCCATCTCTGTAGTAGAAGAATGTATGTGTATTTTCTCCAGGGTCAACTGTTGTCATTATATTTACACAATATTTAATTTCATTTTCTTGTTCATTCCATTTAAATCATTGTACTCATTGTGTATATTATTTTCCTAGTTCTACTGACTTCACTCTACAATAGTTCATGTAAATCTTCCCATGCTTCCCTGAATGTTTCTCCAATAGCTCCCTATTCTCTCCATGATCAAATACAAACTCCTCTGGCACCTAAATCCTTCACAACCTGGCTCCAACCTGCTTTTCTAGCTTTATTATACTTTCCTTTAGTTCATATATTCTTTAGTCCAACCAAAGCAGCCTTTTTGGTGTTTCTCATACATCTTATTTCATCTCCCTTCTCAGTGATTTTGCACAAGTTGTCCACAATTCCTAGAATGTACCCACTCACTCCTCACCTCTGTGTCTTAAAATCCCTAATTTCTTCTAAACTTCAAATGAAATACCACCTCCTCTAGGAGGTTTTTACTGATTCTTTCCAGTCAACAGAAGCACCTCCCTATTATTTTTTATTTATTCTGCATGTAGTTATATGTATACATTTTATCTCCCCCTATAGATGTAAAGTTCTTAAAAGCAGATACTACTTCACTTTTGTTTTTATATCCTTAGTGGTCAGCTCAGTGACTGGCACATAGAAGGTGCTTAACGAATGCTTGTTGATTGATTGAATTCTTCACATCGATTGATTCTTAGAGTGAGATAGTATGTCATTTGTCACGATTTGTTTAAACATTCCCCAATTAAAAAGTATATAGTTTTTTTTTAAAAAAAAGCATGTAGTTTGAAATACAAATTAGTAATAATCACTTGAAAAATTACTCACACTTTCTAATAAAAAATTCATACCACTTTGAGCTACCTCCTCAAACCGGTAAAAATAAAAAATAATTTAAAATAATGAAACGTAGTGCTGGTGGGATTGTGCAGAAAACAGGTTCATTCATTCGTTGCTGAAAGGGTATTTAAATTGTAGAATCTTTTTGGAAAGCAGTCTTGCAGTTCACAGTAAATTTCTGAAAAATAATCATACCTCTTGACTCAATCTTTCCATTGTTGGAAGTATACTCTAAAAGTGGTAACAAAAGTGTATATTTTACTTGTTTTTAATTTTTGTTATTCTAAACTTAAAAAACACCAAACTTGATCATTTCTATATACAAAGAACATAAAAAGGATTGTACATGAAACAAAAAAAATTAGTACAGCTTGCTTTTTTAAAAAAAAATGTATATTAAATATATGTAATAAAATCAACCACTTGGTTTCAAAAATGACTTGCTTGTCTGGGTCTCCCTTTGAATCTCTTTCTTTTCTCTTCTGGATATTTTTAAATGTTTAATTGATATTCTTTTCACTTCTTTTTATTCATCACTAATTCCATTCCACCCCAATTCTTCCCCCTCCAAAAAGTGTAAACATTATCTTTGCATCAAATAAATATAATCAAACAAAACAAATCCACACATTGAACAGGTCTGAAAACATGTCTCACATTTTACATATCTAATTCATCACCTTTCTGTCAGGAAGTAAAAGCATTATTCCTCATTAATCTTCTGGAGTCATGTTTGGATATTGTGTTGAGCAGAGGTCCTGAGTCTTTTGAAATGGCTTATCCTTATCTTTACAATGTTGTAGTCATTATATAAATTGTTCTTCTGGTTCCGTTTACTTCATTCTATATCAATTCATGTAAATCCTCCCAGGTTAATATGAATTCATCCCTTTTATCATTTCTTATGATACCACAATATTTCATGATATTCATATACCATAATTTGTTCAACTATTCCCTAGTCGACAGGTACCTCTCACTTTCCAGTTCTTTGCTACAACAAAAAGCACTGCTATGAATATTTTTGTCTGTATGGACCTTTCCCTCTGTCTTTTATTTATTTATTTTTTATATCATTGGGTCAAAAGGTATGAAGAATTTAGTGACTTTTTCAATATAGTTCCAAATTGTTTGCCAGAAAGGCTGGACCAATTCACAGCTTCACCAACAGTTTGTTAAAGTGCTTATTTTCCCACATTCCCTTCATCGATTGTTATTTTCTTTTCTTGCCATATTTATTAACTTTGTGGGTGTGAGGCACAGCCCAAGTTATTTTAATTTGAATTTCTCATATTGAATTGGGAATTTTTTAGTATGGTTATTGATAGCTTGATTTTCTTCTTTTAAGAATTTCCTGTTCATATGCTTTAGCTCTTTATCTATTGGGGAATGACTCTTGTTCTTATATACTTGAATTAGTTCTCTGCTGTCTGGGATATTAGATAATTATCAAAGAAGCATACCATACAAATATGAGAATACAAATGAGCAAATAATACAGACAAGTATTAAGAAATTAAGCATTTAAAAAAAAGAAATTAGGCATTTATTAGGCAATATGTGCTAAGCGTATAAGCTTCTAGGAATACAAATAAAAAAGCAAAGGCAGTCCCTGTATATAATATAGAAGCTTATATTCTGATATATCAATATAATAATATATAATGTGATATAGTATATATAATATATGGTAGAATTATATTCTTATATAATATATAATATAGAAGCTTATGTTCTTAGGGGGAGACAATAAAGGGGAATGATGGCCAGAGAGGGTTATTTTTACTTGAAAACTTACAGGGGTGGTGAGAGGAGCCATAGAGGTATAGATTGATATATTCCTTCCAATAGTAATGATATTAATAATTCAAGTATTGTTCCAGAATTGGAAAGTGGTCCAGGGAGAGGGGGATGAGTGTAACAAGACAGCTGGTCAGAAGATGGCTATGGAGTAAAGTGAAGCATGTCTGGAGCTAGCCTAGATGTTTTAGTCCACATGAGGCACTCACCAGTCAAGAAAATGAGTTCTAGGGCTGGAGTTTCTGAGGTGAAGGGGTTATAAACGCCAGGGCAACATTTGTGATCTGGGAGAAAAGGCTGTTGGCAAGATGACCTATGGGTAAACTGAAAGATAAATAGGATAAAGAATTTTATGAATATAAATTGAAAAAATTAGAGCTAGGCAAACATATATACCATGATCAGAAAAAAAGGAAAAGTGAATAAGCATGAATGGACAAAAGATGTTGATGAAGACAATGGGAACGATTTTAAAGTTGTGACATCTTAAGTATTAGAATTCATTTACAGAAATGTAAAAAGGTGTGAAGCAAATCGAATTGGTTTTATCTTATGTTTAATATTAAGTTTACAGTATATCTTTTTCAAAAGTATATACAAAGTATGAGAAGTAGCTACTTCCTCACACCCAAATAAGTTTTTAAAAAATTTAAAGTAGGGGTGGTGGTTGGGCGGAGCCAAGATGGCAGCTGGAAAGCAGGGACTAGTGTGAGCTCTCCACCAAATCCCTCCAAAAACCTATAAAAAATGGCTCTGAACCAATTCTAGAACTGCAGAAGCCACAAAGTAGCAGAGGGAAGCAGGGCTCTAGCCTAGGACAGCCTGGATAGTCTCTGGGTATGGTCTATCCTGCACCAAGCTGGGACTGGAGGGGAGCAGAGCTGAGCAGAGCAGAGCCCAGTATGGGCGGGGCAGACCAACCAGACCAGGAGCCGGGTGAAGCATGCCCTAGCGCCCTGAATCAATGAGCTGTGGCAGTTACCAGACTTCTCAAACCACAAACACCAAAGACAACAGAGTAGGTTAGTGGGAAAAGCTGCTGGGGACAGGGAGTTTGCAGTTTGGCCACCGCCCCAGGGGCTGCGGAGGTGGGGCAGCTATAGAACTACAGCTGCAGTTGCTTCAGGCCCCAGGCCCACCTGGTGGGAGGAATTAAGTGGAAGATCAGAGCAGGAGTGAAGAGCCTGCTGAAAATCTAAGTCCAGTCCAGATTCGGGGTTCTTGGGGAAGGAGGAGTGCTGGTGTGGCAGAGCTGGCGCATCCTCCCAAGCCTGGAACATAGAACTCTGTACTCTACAAGCAGTCATACCTCCAATGAAAACTTCAAGGGTCAAGTGAGTTGGCTGGGAACATGGCCAGGCAGCAAAAACACACCCAGATT
>CM053625.1:175422695-175557197 GCA_028646595.1 Phalanger gymnotis | reverse complement strand
ATAGGAAGGAGCAAAATATAGTTAGTCTTTCACAACATGAGTATTGTGGAAGGGTTTTGCATAATGATACATGTGTGGACTGTGTTGAATTGCTTGCCTTCTTAGGGAGGGTGGGTGGGGAGGGAAAAGGGGAGAGAATTTGGAACTCAAAGTTTGAAATGAAGATGTTTAAAAAAAAAGGTTTTTGCATGCAACTAGGAAATAAGATATACAGGTGATCAGGCATAAACATCTATCTTGCGCTACAAGAAATTAAGAGAAAAGGGGATTGGGGGGGTGGAGTGGGGTGACAGAAGGGAGGGATGACTGGGGAATGGAGCAATCAGAATATATGCCATCTTGGAGTGGGGGGAGGGTAGAAATGGGGGGAAATTTGTAATTCAAACTCTTGTGAAAATGCTGAAAACTAAAAATATTAAATAAATAAATAAATAAATAATGATTTTTTTTTTTTAAAAAGAACAAATTTTCTTAATCTATAATTATCTACTGCAGGAAGGGAGTGGAATGATGTCCAAGACGTTTAATCAATAAATCAGTCAAAACATATTTAATAAGCATCTACTATGTGTCAAGTATTAAGCAATGTTCAAGTTATTATTATAATAATAGCTAACATTTATTTATACATATATCATCTCATTTGAATTTATATATGATTTCTTTTTCCCTTAAACCACTGGGGGAATCAGGAAAGGCCTCCTATTGGAAGACTGCCTTGAATACAAACACAAAAGATTAGAAGTAGCAGAGGTAAGGAGGAAGTACATGCCTATGGTGAGGGACATAGAGCCAATGCAAAGGAAGGGACTGAATCACATCACAGAGATCTTTACTCCTCTCCCCCAAAATAGTGGGGCTCTCTGGTTGTATTGTTGAATGGAGACCTCTAAAAGAAAAATAGAAAGGAAACAGAAGCAAACTCTTGATGCTTTAAAATTTTTTTCATAAAATGAATAATTTTATTGCTTTATTTGAGTTTAGATTGTGGTTTTATATATGATTTTTATTGTTTGAAAAGAAATCAATCTAACATTTGCTTTTATTGATGATTAATAAGTTTTGAATTTTTAAGTGACTTTTAAAAAAGAAGAGTAGTTGTTTCCCAAGCTACCTAAAGGCAGAAGTCACCTCTTCAATGATGCTCACTGGTTCCATGGGAGAAGAGGAACCATGAAGAGCAAGTGCTTGTGAGATTTCAGGCCCTATTCAATCTATTGTTATTGCATTCCATCCAACCCACCTGGCACTTATTAAGTGTTGACTTCATGCAAAGCCTCAGGACAAGTGCTCCGAGCTGATTCGTCAATTAAAACTCATTTCTAGCCTAAACTAAGCAGACCGTGGCTATGATAGAGGCTGTAGTCATTGCCTGGGCCCCAGGGAAAAGAAGAAGTGGTCAGAAAAGAGAGCAGAGCAAGAGCCTCCAAACAGGACATGTCCCAACTGCCCCCTCTCTGGGCCCCCCCCACTCTTACACCCTTCCCCCTCATGAAGAAGGCAGAAGATGATGAACAATCAACCTGAGAGAGAAAGCATGCTTCTCAGAAGAACCTCAAACTCAAACCTCACATGGTACAGGGTTCTGGCTGGGCACCTAAGTAACAAAAGAGCTAGAAATGACGGAACAATGCCTCTGACCAATGGTGTCAAAATCAGAGAGAAATGAGGCCACTAATCCATAGATGACTACAGCATGCTGACTTAATTTTAAAATGTAATGCTATCTATATTTTATCATATTTGTATTTATTTTGTTAAATATTTCCCAATTGCATTTTAATATGGCTCAGGAGACTGGGGACGCCTGTAGGCTCCATGTTTGACTTCTCTGGCTCTGAATGTCTTGTTCTAAGAGCACTAACATTTTCGTGAGAAAAGTGAAATGGATGGCATCTGGTGGGGGGCGGGGCACAAAATGGCAGTAGCCCCAGCAATGGCAGTGGTGGCAGCAAGGATCCGAACAGTGATGGAAGCAAGAGAAGCTAGGCGATAGTGACTTTAGCAGTGCAGAGACACAGAGAGAGATGTTGTATAGACCAAGAGGCAGTGGCAGTAGAATGGTGGAGCAATGAAAGGTGAAGAGAGGTTGGCACAGCAGGAATTGCAGACTTAACCTGAGGATAGACCAGATCCAAAGAGCAATGAGACATAAGACCATGAGAAGGAAGAACAAACCAGGGCCTCACCTTCCACTGGTATCGTGAGTCATGTGGACTGTGTAGTTAAAGAGAAAGGTATTGACCCTGTAGTTCAAGTTTTTTCCCTACTTCAGAGCCCTCAATTTCAGAATGGTACTTTAAGTTTGAGTACATAGGTTCCTGGGAAAGGTAGAACCCACAAAACAAAACAAAATTTCTTTACCAAATAATGGCAGGAGTTCTTAACCTTTTTTGGGTTGCCAAGGACTTTAACAGTCCTATAGGGGCCTATGGAATCCCTTTCAGATAATATTTTAAATGTATAAAATAAAACAGTATTACAAAGGAAACCAAATACATTGAAATGTAGTTATCAAAATATGCTTTTAAAAACAAGTCCATTGACACCAGATTAAGAACCTCCGATATATGGAATCAAGTCTAAATCCTCAACGTTCTTTATTGTTTTAAATATCTTCTATGATCTATGTCTTGTTAACTTGGTGTTTGCAAGGTAGCTGAGGACACCTATATGAGAACTAGAAAGGATTCAAATACTGATGTTCCCAGGGAAAACTCTTGGTAGGGACACGATCCGAAGCATATTAATTATTCAGAAGCCACCAAAACTGACTTGATACCGTGTAAGTCCAGCGGGAGAACTTGAATTATCTAGACATCTATTGGAGCTCTCTCTCTCCAAAAGCAGAGCAACTAGTCATTTCTTCATTTGCCTGAATGATAACTTCATCCTTCAAAGGGTAGAGGTGGGGTGGGGGACACCTGATTCTGACCAACAAAGAACCGCTGATGTAGAAATGATGGGAACCTTGGGGGAAAACAGTGGATAGAGCACTGGACCTAGAGTTAGGAAGACCTGAGTACAAATCCAGCTTCTCACTAGCTGTGTGAACCTGGGCAAGTCACTTAACCTCTGTCTTCCTCAGTTTCATCTATAAAATGGGAATAACGACAGCACCTCCCTCCCATGGTTGTTGTGAAGACAAAATGAGATGACACTTGTAAGGTCCTTTGCAAACCTTAAAGTGATTGATGTTATCAACATATATACAACATACAACTTGATATTATCAACATACATTAGAATACATGATCAAAGAGAACTAGGCATAGTCTGATACAAATCCTAGGGCTTTTTTTTCTCATTTAAGCAAATATTTACTAAACACCTAAGCAAGGTATTGAACTAGCTAATAGGATTACAAAAATAGAAATAAAATGGACCCTACCTCTCAGAGAGATTGCATTCTGCTTGAGAGATATGACATGTACACAGATAAATAGATACAAAAGATGAATGAGAATGGGTCTGGGCTTTCATGTCTATAGGGAGTTTTCTGTGAGGAACTTCTTCTACCAAGTCAGACTGGCACTTTTGGGTGACTTACGGTGAGACAGTTGCCTGGGGCACTGAAAAGCTAAGGATCACATGGTGAGTATGTGTCAAAGACTTGAACTGAGGCCTTTCAGTCCTCAAAGCTGTCTCTCTATCCTCCACACAACAAAGTATATGCCACATAATTTCAAGAAGAAGACAAGTAATTACTGAGGACAACAGGAAAGACCTTGTTTTGGAGGGGTCCCTGAGCTGCTACTTGAAGGAAGAAGAGGTCCTAAGAGGTAGAGATGAGAAGAGAGGATGTTCTAGACCACTCCCCCCACCATGCAAAGTCATAGATGAGAAGGTGCAATTTGGGGAAAATTGATTTCAAAGCCCTCCCAGAAAGAGTGGGTAGGATCATATGAACTTAAATTGTAAAGGGAAAGTCAACCTAAAAGGGATAAGAAGCTCTGGAGAGACAAATTTCAAAGAGAAGTAATTCTGATGAGAAGGAAAATAGGGAGTTGTCTAAAAAGGACTCATCTGAGTACACAGGGAGCTCACTGCCCAAATTTGATTTTTAAAAATCACATGGAAAGGGTTAAAGCAAGGACCAACAAGTGAGGACAAAAATAAAATTAGGAGTCAAAATAGGATCAGAAGCACTGAGGGTCAGAGTAATCTGAGTCAATCAAAGAATGCTAGAGACAAAAATGAGGGTTAATGAGGGGGAAGCACATGGTTATATTGAGGGGGGGGGGAGAAGGATCAAAAAAGAAATTAACAGGTGACAGAGAAGGGGCAGAACTACTTAAGAGCTATTTAACTTTCATTTTGACTGTTTTCTTTGCCAAGGAGGCTAACTCTTGGAATGTGAAAGACAGATCAAAAATGACTAATAGGGAGTCAAAACCCAAGAGAAGCAGAAAGAGAATAATAGAGCATCTGGTTACCCTGGATGGATTCATGTTATCAGAGCCAGAAAACTAGATTCCAGGTTGCTAAAAGAACTGGCAGATGGGATTGCTGAACCACTATCAGTGATGTCTGAATGATCATCGGAAAATGGCAGCAGTACCAGAGAAGAGAAATATAGCAATTTTTTTTTAAAAAAAGAGAGGAAAAAATGGTCTGCAAACTATAAGCCAATGGGCTTGCCTTGGACTCCTGACAAAATCCTATAAATCAATTATTAAAGACATGTTTTGTGAACATCCCATCAGTGCTTGTCTTCTCTAAGAAGTACATCTCCTGCGAGCGTTGGCCTATAGGTGCTAGATGTAGATTGCTAGGCCCTGGCTGACACAAGCGACTCTATGTTTGACCACTGGTTGACCTATGTATCGGAAAGTTCCCATGTACCCAATAACTAGTTTAGCCAGATTCATTTATTTAAGGTACATAAGACTTTCCAATAACAGAGGGGGTCACAGTTGGGCCACCTGCTGATCTGCTACCCCTGAGGTCCTCTTCCTATTTGGTCTCTATGGATCTGCCCACAACAGTAATCAGACATAAGGACAGAGACTCAGAATTGGGGGCTCTCAACTGGAATGTTCATCCCATCACACACCTGAACCATTGCCTGTGCTTGCCTAGGGGACTGAAGGGATGAGGAACTACATACTTACATGTCTGTACATAATACATTTTCTGACTTACGTATGATCCATTAGTGCTTACATTCTTTCTTGGCACTCACCCAAAATCCCTTCACATGCCCGCTGTGAAGGCTGAGGAAACCAAGGAGCTCCTGATTTCTCAAACACAGAGAGTTGCCACAAAGACTGGAAACATTCATCTCAAGATTGCTGTCTGGTCATCTATATTCAGGTAAAGAAACACAAAATGGAAGAGATGGGCAAGGTTTGGCGATCTTAACTTGGGCTCACCCAGATGAGTACCTACTAGTAGCCATAGGGGGACATTCCTATTTCTGCTACTTAGGAGTAGTTCCAGAGAGAGGCAGTTCAAACCATACATTCAAGGGGTAAAAAGAGTTGAAATTATCCTTTTAGATTGACTCAGTGCTTCCCATCCTCATCACAAGAAGGCCTGAGGGACCACTCGGTATTTGCTTTATCATCCCAGAGCACTAAATCAGAGTCCCGCAGATCAGAAGGACTCACATGTTTGTCTCCATTATATAAGCATATACAAAATACAAAGTACAATTTGGGATGAGAAGCTAGTAACTCAGGGGAATCAGGAAAGACCTTATACAAAAGGTCGCATTTGAACTGAGCTTTGAAGGAAATGAGGGATTCTAAAGAGCCAGAAGTAGGGAGAGAGAGCATCCCAGGCATAGGGAGAAGCCTGTGCAAAGACACAAAAAGAAGATTGAAAATTATATGTGAGGAATAGGCACAAGGCCAATCTGCCTAGACGGAAGAGTTTTGTGGAAAGAAATTATATATAGCCAGGCTTTGAATGTAGGTTGGAACTAGGTTGTGTCGGATTTTAGATGCTAAAAGAATCTGTATTTGATTCTGGAGGTAATGGGGAGCCATTGCAGTTGATTGAGCAAGAGAATGACATGATCAGAACTGTGCTTTATAATTATCATTTTGGCAGCTATGTGGAGGATGGCTTGGAGAGAAAAGAGGTTTGAAGTCGCATGGCCAATTAAAAGATTATTGCAATAATCTAGGCAAGAGATTAATTAGGATGATAGTTGTATAAATTGAGAAAAGAGTCAAGAGGAACATAATGATTTGGGCAAGATTACACAGATAGTAAGGAGCAAAACTCAGATTTAAACCCAGATTCTCTGGCTAAATCCAGGACTCTTCCCCATTCTCTAAGTAACAGGAGATGGGATGGAAGATTTCTATGCTGAAGTAGAAGACAAAAGATCAGAGCAGTACACGTCCTGACTTGACCTCTTCCAATGGCTTACATCTTTTCTAGGCAGCGCTCTCCAATGGCCCAGACTAGGACTCAAAATATTTCTCTTGATTCCACCTACCCAAAGAATATAAGAAAATAAAACGAGTAAACTTTAAAGTTCCCCTGACTCTTGGAGTTTGTCAAAGCTGCCCCTGTGCATCTCATCCCCGCTTCCAGAGCGCCACGTTCATCGGCAGCTGCTGTCTTCCCAGTGAAGGGCTGGACCAAAGCACAGGCATTCTGGGAATAGGGGAATGCTCAGAATCCCCTCTTCCTATTCCAACCTCCTAACCCTCACTGATGCCACAGTCAGGGAGGGTTCAGCTCCATCTCTTCCTGGGTCTTACTCAGGGTGTTCTTTTGCTCAGCCTCCCCCTGGGTCTTACCCTGATCCAAATGCCCCCCCCCCCGGCAACATCTCCTTCCCAGGATACCTCCTCCCAAGTCCCCCAAGGGCTGGCTAGCAAGGCTGGCGTCTTTGCCACCTCTCTAGGGCTGAGACACTGTGTGTGTTTTAAATCATACTTGTGATTCTCTTTGCATAGGGAACTCCATGTTAGTTACTAACTCCACAACTATTCTTTAACTCACATTCTTAGAGAGGTTCCTGGGGACACTGAGGTTAAGTGACTTGCTCAGGGTCACACAGCCAGCATGTGTTAGAGGCAAGACTTAGACATAGGTCATCCTGAATCTCAGGTTAGTTCTTTTTTCATTCCATCCTGCTGCCTCTCAGGGGACCGAGTTAATGTCTGCAAAAACAGGGAATTTGTCTTTTTTTCTTGTTTTCTTTCGCTATCAGGACTGAAAAAACACTGTTGGGTTCACAAGGAATCTCCCAGGATATCCTTCAAGCCGCCAGCTCTTGAGCTCAGTTACCTAGGTAGCCGACTATTTTTTTTCAAATTTTAAATTAATTTTTTTCAATTAACAGGCGTTTATTTTTTCTTCCTTCTACCTCATTCCCCTCTCACACTGAGAAGAAAAAAAGAAAAACAAAGTCTTTGTAACAGATAAACACAACGAAGCAAAAACAAATTCCTGCCGTGACCATGTCCAAAAACGTATGTCTCCTGTGTGTTTAAGTCCTTCACCGCTCTGTGTCGGCAGGTGGGCAGCATGCCTTATCATCAGTCCTCTTAGAAAGCTATCTGCTCTTTAAAGGCCTTCCTAGGGTCTGAATTTTGGCTCCTCCCCAGTAGCATAACTGGCCCCAAGATGCTGAGTACCCTTTGTTTGTAGAGTGACTGCACCATCTTGTGGCTGTGTCCAGAAACTGCTCTTTCCTCAGAGTCCCTAGGTTCTGGGGGAGAGCCTGATCTTGTTAGGCCAAGCCACTCTCACTGGTAAAGAGAAGGGCGCCCCTTCCTTACCCCCACCCCCTTTCCAGAGTTTTATCTTTCCAGTGAAGAACAGGCTGACAAGCCCAGCCTCGTCTCCTCTGGGCATTGGCTTTTCCCATATCATTGCGTAATCTCATTGTGGTGTTTTCTGGAGAGGGCATCCCATCCCCATGCCACGAAACTCCATTTTCCTGAGCTGGTCAAGACTAACTTGGCATTCTCTGGTTCACTTCCCTCTGGTCTATCCCCTTCTCCTGCTTCCTCTACCTCCAACTCAAAACCATGCTTCTTCCCCTTGCCCAGAAATTCATCACTCTTATAGAGAAAGCTAGAAATACTTGAGCATAGCTATCATGTTTCTTCTCGGTTTTCTCTTTTCCAGGCTAAACATTCTTGGTTCCTTTCACTAGTTCTGGATGGTGTGCTCTCCTTTACCACCTTGGTTGTCCACATCCTTACTAAAAAGTAGGATCCAGAAGTAAACACTGTATTCCAGATTTACTCAAACCAGATCTGTGGGGCTATCACCTACCTCTTTATCAACATTATGCATTTACTAAGACAACCTCACATGACAGTCACTTTTTTTGGCTACCACACCACAATGTTGATAAATATCAGGCTTGCAGTGCACTAAAACTCCCAGGTCTTTTTCAATAATTCTAAATCTATGATTCTTAGTCTTGGATTATGTACCTCTCTTGATACAGCCTTAGATCACATTAGGCATTTGGTTGCCATATCACACTTGTGGCTCAAACTGAGTTTTCCGTCTATTGAAATCTCTGTTTTTCAAATGAACTGCTATCTACCCATACTTTCTCATTGCATACTTAGACAGTTGGTTTTTGAGCCCAAGTATGAGACTTTACATTTATCCCTGTTATATTTAATCTTATCCAATTCAGCCAGTTAAGATCTTTTTAGATCCTGAGTCTGTCATCTAATGTGTTAGCTATTAAAAGATAAAAGTTCACAGTGGAATCACTCGTGCCAAGAATATCAAAATTGCATCTTCCTAGTTTTATGTCACCTACAGTTTGATAGGGAAATCATTGTTGTCAGAATTACATTTTCAAGTTCTCTTTAAGCTCATGCCATCTTACCCATCTTTTCTTTGAAGTCTGCTCTCTCAAAGGCTAGGATGAATGTCGGACTCTGCCAACCTTGTTAGCAGGTGGTGACAATGCGGTGACGGTCTGAGTTAGTTAGGAAGCACACAGTTTGATGTGCCAGCTTTGTAAGGAGGATTTAGACCACCCGGCTAACTCTGTATCAACATTCCGTCAGAGCCAGCGGCTTAACAGGCTCAAATCACTGGGAATTATGATTGGAATTCAGATGATCTGACTACAAGCTTCCAGGTGTGGCAGGGACAGGATAATAGTGAGGCATTGTCAGACAAAGGGGCAAGCTTCCTTCAGGAAGCAGAAGGGATGAGAGGAGAAAAGGTCAAGGAAGAGGTGGCAGCTCTACATACTAGTCATGTATGAGAGCCTCTTCAGATAGCTTCTCTTGTATCACAGTGGGGAGAAGGTTGAACTTAGAGTCCAGGAGAGCTATGTTCAAATCCTGCCTCAGATACTTAAGAGCTGTAGTCTGGGCCACTTAATTTTTCTTAGATTTTATCTGAAAAATAACAATACCCTTAGTATCTACCTCATATGGGTGTTGTGAGGCTCAAATGTGATAATTTTGGAGAGACAAGACAGTATAATGGATAGGATGCTAGATGAAAAATTAGGAAGACCTACATTTGAATATTACACTGGACAGTTACTACTAGAGGAATTATCCTGGGAAAATCCTTTAGCCTTTCTTAGCCATAGTCAGTCAACAAGCATTTATTAAGCACCTACTGTGTGCCAGGCACTGTCATAAGCTCTAAGGGTACAAAAAAAGGCAAAAAAACAGTCCCTGTTCTTAAGAAGCTCCCAGTCCAATAAGGGAGACAACATTGAAACAACTGTGTACAGACAGAATAATACAGGATAAATCTGAGATAGAATCATAAGGAAGGCACTAAGATGAAGGAGGATTAGACAAGGTTTCTTGTAGATTTTAGCTGACACTTGAAGGAATTCAGGGAAGTCAAGAGGTTAAGATGAAGAGGGAGAGAGTTCTAGGCATAGGAAAGAGCCAGAGTTGGAAAATGGCATTTTGGATGAGAAAAACATTAAGGAGACTGATGTGACTGAGTTGAAGAGAATGTGAGGGGAATAAGGTATAAGAACACTGGAAAGGTAGGAAGGGTTCAGGTTAGAAAGGCCTTTAAAAGCCAAACAAAGGATTTTACTTGATCCTGGGGGTGATTGGGAGCCAGTGGACTTTTTTGACTAGGGAAATGACATGGTCAAACTCGTGTTTAAAGATCACTTTGATAGCTAAGCAGAGGGTGTACTGGAATGGGGAGAGACTTGAGGCAGGGAAACCAACCAGCAGGTTACAGCAATAGTTTAGGCATGAGGCAATGAGGGGTAGAGGCAGGGTGGTAGCAGCATCAGAGGAAAGAAAGGGTCATACATGTTCAAAGGTATAAATAGCAGGGCTTGACAACTGGCTGGATATAGGAAGTAAGAAAGAGTGAAAGGATACTTAGGTTGCGAGCCTGGATGACTAGAAGGATGGTGGTACCCTCTCAGTCATAGAGAAGTTAGGAAGACGGGAAGGTTTCAGAGAGAAAAGTAATTCAGTTTTGGATATGTGGAGTTGGAGGTGCCCGTGGGATATTCAGTTTGAAATGTCCTATAGGCAGTTGGAGATGCAAAACTAGATGACAGGAGAGAGCCTGGGGCTAGACAAATAGATTTGAGAAACATTAACAGAGGTGATCACTGAATTCATGGGAATTGGTGAGATCACCGAGTAAAACAGTATAATTGGAGAATAGTAGAGGGTCCAGGACAGAGCATTGGGGACATCCATGTTGAGCAGGCATGGCCCGGATGAAGACTCAGCAAAGGAGACTGAAGAGCAGTCCAACAGGTAGGAGGAAAACCAGGAGAGAAGCCGTGTAATGAAAACCTAGAGAGAAGAGTGTCAAGGAGAAGAGGGTGATCAACAGTGTCCAAAGGTGCAGAGAGGTCCAGAAGGATGAGGATTGAGAAAACGCGCATTTGTCAATTAAAACATCATTGGTAGTTTTGGAGAGAAGAGTTTCAGTGGAATGATGAGGTCAGAAACTGGACTAAAGAGAGAGTGAGAAGAAAGAACGTGGAGTTATCTATTTCAGATGAGCTTTGCCATGCAAAGGAGCAGAGATAGAGAATGAGAGCTAGCGGAGAAGGACAGATCAAGTGAGCGGTTCTTTGAGGATGGGGAAGATATGGGTACGTGTGGAGGCAGTAGGAAAGGAGACAGGGAGAGATCCAAGATTACTTAGAGAGTGAGGACAGTAAAGGAAGCAATCTGCTAGGGAAGGTGGGATGGAATGGAATCAAAAGCAGAGGAATTTGGCAAGGAGCAGGGCCTCCTCTTCATGTGTGGTAGCAAGGTGGTACAGAGTATCAAGTGACCTGGAGTCAGGTAAGGCCTGGGCTCAAATCCAGCCTCAAATATTTACTAGCTGTGTAACTCTGGGCCAGTGACTTAGATTCCATTTGCCTCAGTTTCCTCAGCTATAAATGGGGATAATAATAGCACCTACCTCCCAGGGTTGTTGTGAGGATAAAATGAGATGTTTGTAAAGTATTTTGTTTACTTTTTTTGAAGGGGGGAAAGCAAGGCAATTGGGGTTAAGTGACTTGCCCAAGGTCACAGAGCTAGTGAGCGTGTCAAGTGTCTGAGGCCAAATTTGAACTCAAGTCCTCTTGACTCCAGAGCTCTACCCACTGAGCAACCTAACTGCTCCCATTTTGTATACTTTTAAGGTACAATATAAATGCTAATTAGTATTTTGTGAGACGGGGGTGAAGGAGGAGATACTAGTAGAACACTTCTGAGTGATATGAGGTAAGGAAGAGAGGAAAAAGGGGAACTCTTGGTGAATGGACTCAATTTTTTTCAGTGAAATGTGAGGATTAGGAATGGTGAGGTAATATACTCTCTCCTCAGCTCCTGCCTCTTAAAATCACTGGCTTCAAGACTGTGATGAATGAAAAACCCTGAGAGAGAGGTTCTGGGTAATTAATAATCAATGCATTAATTAGGCTACCGGGTAATCAATAAATTGATGGTCAATGGTTTCTGTCAGCAACTGAGGACTCCAAGGGAGTCTCTGAAATACCTAAAATGTGTGTCCCCTAACAAGTGAAACTCAATCCTGATTGGTGGGCATTTAATGATGAGATAGGCCAAAAGTCTTCAGCTCTTCCTACTGAGAATGCGGCTTGACCACGATACTCAGCTGCCTCCAGCAATTTGGGCAGGGGAATCCAACTCCAGCCGGATCTCTCTGGCTGGGTTTTCTCCTTCATCGGCTAGGTCACCCTCTAATGGAGGAGTACAAGGACAGGGGCTCCTTTCCTCAGTGTAAGAACACTCCCACACACTGAATTCTGTTTATACTCTAAACAGAAATTAGATCTCCTAGTTAAGGGTGAGTGTGTGTGTGTGTGTGTGTGTGTGTGTGTGTGTGTGTTTGTCCTTTGTTCTCAAAGAGGACCATGACATCAAGGAAATGATAACATGACTTGTAGCTGACTTTGATTTGAGTGAGGGAGGGCTGTGCAAGGTCATCAGCCTCACTTTCTCCTCCAGAGACTGGAGATGACCCAGGATGCATTAGGAGACCCTGGCCCTTTCAGGCCAAGGTCTTTTTCAGGTTCTCACTTTAAGTGAGGTAACACCAATTCAGCGAATAGGCCTCTTTATGAAGTGAATTTTGGGGAGGCAATCATGGTTAAGTGACTCAACTGCCCAGGGTCACACAGCTAGTAAGTGTGTCATGTACCTGAGGCCAGATTTGAACTCTGGTCCTCCTGACTGCAGGGTCGGTGCTCAAACCATTGTGCCGCCTAGCTGCCCAAGATTCAAGATCATATTCCTTGAGGACTAGGGGCAATCTTCTCAATCATGTCCTTCAGAGACTGATTTTAACAAGTGCTGGGCCTTAATGAAGAAATTGAGGAGTAAAGCTTGAATCCCAATTTAATCATTGGTTATTAAGATAACAATAAAATAATAATTTCTCTCAAGACTCAGCTCAAATTCCTTCTATATGAGTCCTTCCCTGGTCTCCCCCAGCTGCTAGTGCCTTCCCCTGTAAGGTGAAGCTTTGCACCTATTCTGAACATACCTGGCGTGTACCTGTTTTTTATGTGTTGTCTCCTCCACTAAAATGCACGCTTCCTGAGGACAAAAACTGTTTTCGCTTTTCCTCGTATCCCTACTGCCTCACACAGTAGTACCCAATAATTGCTTGGAGGAGGGCATTACAGCAGAGCAGCCCAGTGGTGGGAATGAGGTGTCCTTAGGCATCTTTCCCTTTGTATTTGTCAGTGTGTTTCACCTCTGCTGTGATCATCCCCCAGAGGTCTTGCATTGGAGGCCATGCTACCAAGTAGTCCAAGGTCAAAATCTCAGAGTTTGCCACAAATACGGGAAGTGATAATTTTGTGTCCCAAGGCCATTTGATGGTGCCATCTTTGCTAGCACCTTCTGAGCTCTTCTATTTTCTTCAGGAGATGTCTTTCTCAAATTTTAGGAATATAATAATGAAAGCCCCATTTGTCGGCTTGTATGTTAGTTCTTAGCAGCCCTGTTATATCTAAAAGACTGGTGCCCTCCACAGACCTACTAGCTGCAACTACTGCTTTTTGTCCCTACAAGTCAGTTTCCCACCTTTTAAAAAGATGATCTCTTATTTTTAATGTTTCTTTTTGGTTTTGTATCATATTCATTTCCAAGTCTATCCTTCCCCACTTCTGTTTTCAAAGAGACATTAAGGGTTGGTTAGTTTGGTTTCTTGTGATTCTTTCCATTTACATTGTTCTAATTTTTACGTATGTGTGTATTGTCTTCCTGGTGCTCTTTATTTAACTATTTAACTTTATTTAACTTTTATTTAACAGCTCATGTTTTTCCATTCTTCTAATTCTTCATATTCATTATTTCTTATGGCACAGTAATGTTTCATTATATTAATGTATTAAAATTTGTTTAGTCATTTCCCAAATGAAGGGCATGTGTATTTTCCTCCCTAACTCTTTGGAGCTAGGAATATTTTAGTATATATGAGTCCTCTCTGGATTTCTGGGTCACAAGTATGAATATTTCAGTCTCTTTTATTTTTAGCACAGTTCCAAATTGTTTTCCAGAAAGGTTGAACCAATTCATGGTTCCACCTTTCAGTTCAGTTGTTTTTTAGTAGTGTCTGACTCTTCATCACCCCATTTGAGGTTTTCTTGGCAAAGATGCTAGTTTGCCATTTCCCTCTCCAGCCCATTTTACAGATGAAGAAACTGAGACAAACAGGGTTAAGCGACTTGCTCAGGGTCACACAACTACTAAGTGTCTGAAACCCAATTTGAACTCAGAAAGATGAATGTTCCTGACTTCTGGCCTGGCATTCTATCAACCGTGCCACCTGGCTGCCCAATAGTTCCACCTAGAGTATATTAGTGTGCCTGTCTTCCTGAAGCCCCTCCAATACTGTTTCCATCTTTTGTTGACTTTTCCAGTTTTCTGGGTGTGAGATGAAACTTCAGAATTCTTTTGATTTGCATCACTCTTATTTGGAGCAATCTTTCATATGGCTTAGAGTTTGTATTTGTTTTGAGGACTGCTTGTTCATATCCTTTGACCACTAGGGAATGGCTAATGGTTTAACGTATTTGCATTAATTCTTTAGATATCTTGGATATTGGACCCTTATCAGAGATAGTTTATGCAAAGACTTTTCACCCAAGCTTCCTGCCTTTTAAAAATTGTTTTAGCTAGGAATGAGGCAAGGGAAAGAGGGCCAACTATGTTCAATTCAGTTATGAATAATGACATCAGAAGACTCATCCAACATGTTGGCAGAGAGCTGATAGTCTAAAGGTGTAGAATGAGACATAGACTTTCATACCTCATCAATGTATGGATTTGTTTTGCTTGACAAATTATTTATTACAAGAGAGGGCTTCTATTTGGAGAAGAGATGGGGAGAGAGTTGTAGTTGGGAAGTGGATAGGTAATGAGAATTGAAAAAAAAAAGGAAGAAAAATTATCAAGAAAATATTTTTAAAATACACAAAGGAGGACAGAAGAAAGTTCAAAGGAGGGCATAGACATGCAGGGCGATATGTCACTATTGCGTTAAATTTAATACACATTTAAAATGCTGGAGTTCACAGTTTGATATATAATCATGTTTCTGTTCTTTGTATATTGAAGCATTTGTTTGTCAAATTCACAATAAAAAGAAAATTTTTAATAAAACTAGATGAATTCTAAGATCCCTTTCAGTTCTAAATTCTATTATTTTGCCAGTCTGGCCTGTCTCCTTTGACTCCATTTGGAGACTGTTGGAAGGAAAAGTATGAACCCTCTCTCAAGGACTTGGCCAGCTGTCCCACACATCCTCAGTGCTGCTTTGTGCAGATGACCAAGTGAACCGTTTGTGCTACACATTGGTACTAGCCTGGAAGGCCTGGGATAACCAAGAGAGTGGTTATCACCAGAAACAACTATTGCTTTTGCCAGGAGAGAATCCACTGATGGTGAGACTGGTTATCCCGTGCATAAAATGGAGCTCTTGGTTTTGAAAGGGGCTGCCACTAATTCAAATATAGATGGAACTGTTAACAAAACTGACAATCCACTGATTCTCCTCTTGCTTCAGACTGCTCCTAGGCTGGTCTTTTATCCATATTATGACCCTTAATGGTAAGTAAACTCCTAGGCTCTGCCCTGTCTTCCTCTCCTCTCCACACTTTCTCACCTGATAACATTCCCATTTTCTATGCAGATGACTCCCAGATCTATTTATCCACTCTTAGTCTCTCTCTACCTGCCTATTACATATTTTAAATCTGACATTCTGTAGGTATCTCAAACCCAGCATGTCTAAAATAGAATTCCTGATCTTTCCCCAAAACCTACCACTCTTCTCACCCTCCCTATTTTCATTGAGGGTACCATCATCCTCCCAGTCACACATGATTTCAGCCTCAGCACTATTTTGACTCCTCACTTTCCTTTTCTCCACATATCCAATCATCTAGAAACTTGATGTTACCTTCACAGCATCTCTCATATCTGTCCCCTTCTCCCATGGAAACGACCCTAGTTCAGAACTCATCATTTCTCACCTAGACTCCTAGTTGGTGCCCCTGCCCTGTTCCAATCCAACCTCCACATGACTGTCAAAGTGATTTTTTTTTTTCTGAAGCACACATCTGCCCATGTCAATCATCTACTCAATAAACTCCGTCGGTGCCCTATTAACCTTAAGACCTAACATAAGCTTCTCCGCAAAAGCACTTCACAGCCTGGTCCCCCCTAACAGTAATCAATCTGCAGAGAACACAAGTATTAAAGAATTTTTCTGTAAACTCATCATAATGAGCCAACAAGCCTCTGCCCCAGCCTTCATTCTTTTCCTCCTTTGCAATGGTCTTTGAGGAAGAGATGGTCCTTCTTACATTGAACCCCTCTAGATGTTCTCTTGGTCCCACATCCTCCACTCTCCGGTCCACTGGGTCCTTCCTCACTTCCTACAAACATGCGCAGAGCAGACCACTCCCATACCGAAACTTCCAAGGTGACACTGACATTCCCCAAGCTACTTCACTACATTGACTCTTCCTTTCACACACACACTCCTGGGAAAAACTGTCTGTGCTCATTGCCTTAAACTCCTTAACACTCCCCCCGCCCACCTCCCACCCTTACTTTTCACTTTTGATTTTCAACTAGATTGGGGGAAGCTTGGGAGGAAAGGAATCCTAGAGGAGTATTAGGTCCATCCCTGGAGAGACCCAAGGGAGAGTTAGTAAAGAAACATTTATAAAGCACCTACTATGTGCCAAAATTCTTCTAAGTGCTTCAGATAGAAGAAAGGCAAGAAATGGTCCCTGCCCTCGAGGAGCTTACACCCTAATGAGGGAAGACCACTCACAAAAGAAAGGGGGGTGAAAAGGGGGAGGGAAGGTGCCAGACAGAGGGAATATGATGTAAAATCTAGAGGAGTACAGATCTGTGGAATATGAAGAGATGGCTGGCCTAGACACCCTCCTTAAATGGAGGTTCTGTGAGGAGCTCCTTCATTCAAAAGCAGGGATGAGCTCTTAAAAACAGAGGGTCCCAGGGAGGTGTGAGTTCCAGAGCTGTAGTAATTTTGCAGGATGATCAAGTTCCTGGAAGGTGATGGAGATGTTCAGATGACTGTAGTTGGGTGGGAAATGAAGACATGGCTAGCTCAGGTGCCCTCCTTAAACGGGAAAGCTAGAAGCACTGACACTTAGAAGGTTCTCCCCCCGCCCCACCCCTACCCCGGAACACCAGAAGGTGGAAAGCTTGGAATCGGCTGTCCTAACAAGCCTATGGTTCTAAGACCCTACTTCTATCCCCTCCCCCTATCAACCTTCATGTTGATGTAACCAGCCTCCTTCTGAGCAAATACATACCCAGGCCCCTCCATGTTACCCATCTCATCTCTACCACTAACTTTTCCAGTTCATAAAAAGAACAAATGACTTCCCAGGGAAATTTAGTCAATATTTTATAATATTCACTTTAGAGGAGGGGATTCTTAATCATCTTTGTGTCATGGACCCATTTGTCATCTGGCAAAGCCTATAGAGCCTTTCTCAGAATGTTTTTAAATCTATAAAATAAAATACAATTATAAAAGAAACAAATTATACCGAAATACAGTTATCAAAAGATTTAAAAGGAACATGTACAAATTCATGGATCCCGCTTAGGAGCAACTGACTTGGGGCAAGGAATATAGTCAGGCATGCGGGTTATGACCAGAAACAAATGTCCTAAAATGAACCTCAAAGTCTTTGGTTATTAATCCACTTAAGGACTGGTTAGCTTCCTGACATGTTGATTCTGGCCCCCTTGACATTTGTATTGGCTGCTTAGCTGTGCCCTTCCTATCTCGGAAGAGGGTGAGAGTCTACAGAACAGGGGTGAGACAGGAAAGGGGTTCAGAAACTGGCTCTGGGCATAACAACGTGTGAACCATGACTGGTCCCACTCCAGAACTCGTTGACAACAGGCGGACTGCTCTTTGACTGTGATCAGAAGTAACAGGCCACGGAGCCTTTCTTGTTGGTGGCCGCTAGATGGCGCAGCATCCAGTCAAATGGAAATGGTTTACGAGCCCTCTCAGGGAGCCACAGGCTGTCATCGCCCAAGGCCTTACTCTTTCTAATGAAGCCATAGGATCATAGAATTTAGAGCTGGAAAGGCCCTAGAGATCATCTAGCCCAACTTTCTAATCATGGAGGGAAGCAAAGACAGATGGAGTGCCTTGCTAAAGTCAGTGGCAGAACTGGAGTTCAAAACTTGTGTGACTTTGGACGACTCTCTTACGATCTCTTGCCATCTATAAAATGAGGCAGTTGCACTGAATAGCATCTAGGGCCCCTCCCAGCTTTAAATCTATGAGTCTAGGTTCTCTGTCACCAAATTCAGCGTCGTTTTTCAATGCAGCCAGGGAGTGAGGCCAGCTCTTCTATAAATGCAGGAAGCAATGCTGCCAGAGGTGTCTCCTAGACACAAGGAGCATGCTTGTTCCTTAGCACTGGGCCTCGCCCTGAGGGCCTGCCTTTCCAGATGCCCCCAACTCACCCCGTGGTGGCCCCTAACACCACCTGCCTATTTGTTTTCACTTCTAATATCAGCCTGTGGTTATCTCCCCTGACAATACAGGGGGAATATGCCAGTAAATGAATGTTTAACAACAGGTTCTCCATGAGACACACCTTTTAAGTCTCATCTGCATTGTTAACATTTTCTCTAACACTTTCTTAAACCTAAACAATCAACAAAACAATAAATCAAGCTTTGATTTGTAGTATTTGCTGATTTCCAAGGTATAGATTCTTATGCTGAAAATTTACACTCTTCAAACCGCTCTCACCAGCCAGTTCAAGCCAGCTCCAGCATACAGAGACAGGGACTTTTTGCTTGGGTCATCTGGGGGCTGACCCATCCTACGGTTACCCTCTAAGCCCTTCCTGGCAGAGAAGGCAGGAACTTAACTATAAAAATGGGGAAGAAAATTAAAAACACAGTCTCCAAATGGTTATTAAAAATCAGGCTCATCTTTTTAACCTCACAGGATCATATGGGCTGAACTAGATGAATTCTAAGATCCCTTTCAGCTCTAAATTCTATTATTTTGAGTTCTGTTGAGACAGTCCCTCTCCTCACCCAGTCCTCCAACCCTTCAGCCATGAGCAGGCTGTCCTCCACTATTTCAGCGGCTCTGGCTAATGGTTTATAGTAAAGGTGTCAAACATGAGGCCTCTGGGCTGCATGCAGCCCAAACCAGACTAAAATATAATTGGAAAATATTTAACAAAATAAACAAAAACTATAATAAAACAAATAATAGTATATTTTCAAACTAAGTCAATATGAGGCCCACAGGAATCCTTATTATGGATTAGTGACTCCCATTTTGACTTAAGTCTGATACCACTGATCTATAGACGTGATAATCCCACTGTGCTCTCATCAGATCACATCTGTATTGCTATATTTAACTCTAGGTGCAGCATTTTGGGAAAACCATTGTTAAGCTGGGACACATCTGGGAGAGGGTAACAGGTTGGTGAAGGATAACCAGACCAACTTATGAAAGTATTAGTTGAAAGAACTGGGGATGTTTAGTTGGAAAAAATATTATCCTTGGCCCTTTGAGCTACCCATAAGGGGCTCCAGCTCTGGGTTCAAGCAGGCTGAGTTCAATCCTGTGGGGAGGCTAACCCCCATGAGAAGGGATTAGGCTTTTCTCATACTCCCTGGCTCATTATGGCCTTTCCCCAGGGTTCTGGGGAAAATATCTAAAACAAAGCTCAGTTCTGACTCATATCTAGGATCACCTCTAAAAGAAATTAACAGGGTCTCTTCTAGAAAAGGCTACAAAGTAGATATCGAGTAGAGGACAGTTATCTGTTTTCTACCACAAACGTTTAAAACACAAAAAACTCATAAGCACCCATTATCAAATGCTTAAAACACAAAATAATAACCCAAGACTCATGTTATTCTCTTCCAGAGGTAAAGATAGCTTAGTTGGCATACTGAAAAAGCCATTTCCTTGTATCCATACTGTCTGGGCAATTCACTAAGGGTCGATCTTCTGGCCAGCCAGATATGGTTGGGTTTTCTTTGTCTTTTAAGCGTCTATAGCACAGTGGGGCTTCTCCACTGAGAAGCAGGATAATGACAAGAAGCATCTCATGAAGCGCAGCTGACACTGACTCAGGAAGCCAGGAACTCTTACCCTCACAGGTGGCTGCCAAGGCATTTCTCAGGGTTGCCGTTCAGTGATTGACCTGGATGCAGAGAAAAAAACACGAACAAGAAGAAGCAGCCAGGGACTTGAAGCCCAGTCCCAGACCCACTTGCTGCCATGATGGAAGGAGAGGAGATGAATTCCTTCCCTTGCTGAAAGTCCAAGGAAGAGCTGGCAGAGTGGCAAGTCATATACTCAAAAGGAAATAGGAGCTTTTCTCCTTATTCTCTTTTAAAATCTACTATGTGGACAGATCTTCCTGGTTCAGCCCCCAGTTATTAGAACCAAAGGACCAACCAAGATCCGATGTTCACCTGATCCTCTAGGGGTTAGAGCAATTTTCTCACTGGGAAGATGAATTCACCCTTAGTATCATGGAAGTGATCTAATTCAACCCCCTCTACAATCTCCCTCAAATGTCCCCCCAAAAGCATTTAGGGTATTAACACATTTCCATATCTCCAATTCTGTAAAGTTCTCTGAGGACTAGAGAGTTCAAGTATTTTCCTTTAATATAGCCTCAACAAAGTTCACGTGGCAAAGTTCCTGAATGCTGTGCAGAGTGCATTCAACATGGTTCTTAGAAACTAACAAAATTTAAAATATTGTGTGAGGGCCCAGATTTATACATAACTAATGGTTCTGGAGAGCATACTCACTTCCAGACACAACGTTATATAAATTGAAAAAGCAAATAAGATTTTATAAAGTTTTAATAGGTTGCCATTTGCCTGATGCTTGAAAGAGCCAATCCCAACTCAAGGAAAAAATAAAATTAAACTCAAGTATTTAGGAAGGAAGGAAGGAAACTAGAAAGATAGATAATGAGATAAACACTAGAGAAAGACAAAGAAAAAATTAAAGCAAAGAAAGTGAAAAAATAAAAACAAACTTTCTCTCTCAGAGGAAAAGTCTGGTTCCAAATAATCATAGTGGATTGGTGGTCCAGATCAATCAATTAATCAACCAACAAATATCTAGTATGTGCCTACTATGTTTCAGGCGACATGTTAAGTACGGGAGCTAGAAATACAAAGAATGACATAATCCCTACTTGACATTTTGTTTTGTTTTGTTTTAATTTTTGAGTTCCAAATTCTATCCCTCCCTATGCAATCATGTAAAACATTTCCATATTTGTCATTTGTACAAGAAGACTCAAAAGAAAAAAAAATGAAAGTAAAAAATAGCATGCTTCAATCTGTATTCAAACAATATCAGTTCTTTCTGTGGAGGCAGATACTATGCTTCATCATTAGTCCTTTGGGATTGTCTTAGATCACTGAATTACTGGGAATAGCTAAGTCATTCACAATTCTTCACCGAACAATTTTGCTGTTACTGTGTACAGCATTTTCCTGGCTTTATTCACATCACTTTGCATCAGTTCACGTAAGTCTTTTTGGGTTTTGGGGAAATCACCCTGTTTGTCATTTCTTAGCACAATAATATTCCATCACGATCATATACCACAGCTTGTTTAGTCATTTCCCAATTGTTTACCATTCCTTTGATTTCCAGTTCTTAGCCACCACAAAAAGAACTGCTATAAATATTTTGGTATAAATTGATCTTTTCCCCTTTTTTGGATGTCTTTGGGTTATAGGTCTACCGGTGGTATTTCTGGATCAAAGGACATGCTCAGTTTTGTAGCCCTTTGGGCAAAGTTCCAAATTGCTCTCTAGAATGGTTGTATTAGTTCACAACTCCACCAACAGTACATTAGTGTCCTAGTTTTCCCACATTCTCTCCAGCGTTTATCATTTTCTTTTTTTGTCACATTAGCCAGTCTGATAAGTGTGAGGTGGTACCTCAAAGTTGTTTTAATTTGCATTTCTCTAATAAATAGTGATTTAGAGCATTTTTATACAACTATAGATAGCTTTGATTTCTTTGTCTGGAAGCTGCCTGTTCATATCCTTTGACCATTTATCAATTGGAGAATGACTTGTATTTTTATAAACTTGACTCAGTTATCTATGTATTTGAAAAATGAGGCCTTTATCAGAGAGACTTGTGAAAAATTTTCCCCCAGTTTTCTGCTTTCCTTATAATTTTGGTTGCATTGGTTTTGTTTATGCAAAAAACTTTTCAATTTTATATAATCAAATGATACATTTTGTAATGTTCTCTATGTTTTTTGTCCTCAATTCTTCCTTTATCCACAGATCTGACAGATAAACTATTCCATGCTCTCCTAATTTACTTATGCTATCGTCCTTTATGTGTAACTCATATACCCAATTTTGACCTTATCTTGGTATACAGTGTGAGATCTTAGTCTATATCTAGTTTCTGCCATGCTGTTTTCCAGTTTTCCCAACAGTTTTTGTCAAATAATGAATTTTTATTCAAAAAACTTGCATCTTTGGGTTTATCATTACTATAATGTAATTTTGTATTTAATCTATTCCACTGATCCACCACTCTATTTCTTAGCCAGTAGCAGATTGTTCTGATAAGTGCCACTTTATAATACAGTTTGAGATCTGGTACAGCTAGGCCACCTTCCTTCATACTTTTTTAATTGATTCCCTTGATATCCTTGATTTTTTATTCTTCCAGATGAATTTTGTTGTTATTTTTTCTAGCCCTACAAAATAATATTTTGATAGTTTGATTGCTTTGGCACTGAATAAATAGATTAATTAGGTAGAATTAGGTCATTTTTTATTATATTGGCTTGTCCTACACATGAGCAATTAATATTTTTCCAGTTGTTTAGAACTGACTTTGTGTGAAAAGTGTTTACTGGCTGGGTTCATATAGTTCCTGGGTTTCTCTTGGCAGGTAGACTCCCAAGTAAACAATCCGTACTTGAAACAAGCTTACATTCCAGTGGGGCAAAGGACATATATAAGTATGTACAGCATACATATACAATGAATAAGAGATAGCTTGGAACGAAGGCCATTAGCAGTTGAGGTGATCAGAAAAGGCTTCATACAGAAGATGGTGTTCGAGCTGCTTCTTAAAGGAACAGAAGGACTCCATGAAGCAGAGCTAAGAAAGGAAGATATTCCAGCCCTATGTGATAGCCAGTGCAAAGGCAGGAAGACAGAAGCTGTGTGTCCTGTGTGAGGAACAGAAAGAATGCCAGTTGGCTGAATCACAGAGAACAGAAGGGGAATAACACCTAGTGAGGCTCAAAGCTAGGTTGGGGATAGGTCATGTAAGGCTTCCAAAGCCAAACAGACAAGTTTAGATGTTATCCTAGCAGCCATTGGAGTTGGTTGAATAGTGGAGTCACACCACTGATCTGCACTTAAGAAAAATTACTTTGTACTGTGAAGGAGAGATTGGAGTAGGGAAAGACTTGAGGCAGAGGGCCCAATTAAGAGGCCATTGCAATAATCTAGGTGAGAGATGATGAGAGCCTGAGGACATGGAGCTATTCCAACAAATATTGCTTACTTCCCCTAAACTGGAAGTCATCCCCTCACCCCAAGCAAGGAACCACGTTGTTATGAATAAAAATTCTTCCTATGAGTCTTTGTAGAACTTAAAGCAACCTATATATTTCTCCAAAGCATATTTCTAGGGCATTCCTGATGGAGATCCCAATAAAATCTCTCCAAGGATTCCCAGAGTACATAGGTTTCTCCCAGTTTCTCTAAGTGTATTCCTGCAAAACTCCAGAGCATTCCAAATGGAGGTCTGGACTCAACCAACAATAGAAGAAACAGGCTAGTCCAAAAACAAATCAAAAAAACTCAAATACATCCCAAACATGTGTGGGGTTTCCCAATAAAGGAGTAAACCATTGGGGTTGATTGCAATCAACCACTGAGATTCTGGATGAGTCCTCAAGATGTCACCCCTTTACCCCATGTTTGTCCATGTAACTTGTGCCTGATCCATATGTTAATTGCTGTGGGCTTCTGAGTTATGATTTTGTTTCATTACTTTTCTCTTTATGTTTATTTGCTTGTGACTGGTATCATGTGTATACTATAGCTATATCTGTCTGTTATGCAATATTTTTCTGTGTATTTCCTTATAAATTGATGGTCATCAATGTCGGACATTATGTAGGCCTACTGATATGGTTATCATTACCTTTGTTCTGTTTTTATTTTGTCTCTGTTTCTTTACTTGTATAGTATGGATATGCATATGTCATCATGATGTGTACATGTAATATATTCTGCATGTAATTTGCACATAGAACCACTGAAGCAGCCTGTCAAGTGATATATGATGTCATATCTATTGCGTGTAATGTTAATGTGGATTTGATATAAATAATACCTGCAGTGTTGAGATAATCATTCTTCTCTAGAGTGCTAATGTTTATTTTGATACTTGTGCCATATCTGTGGAGATGTCAAGTATACTTCAACTGATTTTTTTACAAGGTATTGCAAAATTTTTAACCATAGGGAGAAATCTAGACTTTATCTCAATACAGATCTCCCCTCCCCTTGAGTCAGTATAGTGGACTCTTGGTGGGCCAAAAATGTCTGCCCACAGACAGGTAGACATTACTCAAGGAATAGAGTGCTGGGCTTGGATCAGGAAGGCTCATCTTGCTGGGTTCACTAACGACAATATTGTTTTAAGAACAACTTTGAGTGAGTAAGTCATTTTAACTATTATAAATAGCCAAATTAACTACAAAGGATATATGAAGGAAGACGCTATCTGCATTCAGAGAAAGAATTGGTAAATAGAAGTATGTATAGAATGGTTTCGCATATATTTGTGTCTAATGGTAGCCATCTTGGGGGGGGAGAGGGAAGAAAAAAAGAGAAAAAAAAGCAAGTTACATGATAACTGTATTATATATTTTAAAAGAATAGCAAGTTGTACATAATAAAATTGCAATTTCATGAACAGTCATCTTTTTTCTGTTATGGAAATGCTTGTTTTATTTCTTAAGCTCAGGATAAAATAAATAACATTTTTTAAAAAATCTGGCCTCAGATACTAGCTGTGTGACCCTGAGCAAGTCACTTAACCCTGTCTGCCTCTGTAACTCAATCTGTAAAATGAGCTGGAGAAGGAAATGGCAAACCACTCCAGCATCTTTGCCAAGAAAACCCAAATTGGGGTCATTTAGAGTTGGACACAACTGAAAAAAAAGACAAAACATGGCATCTGAACTTGAAAGGGCTTCTGCAAAGAAGCAAAGGTTACATAGAGAAATGGAGCAGGGAAGTGTCTTGATAGAGGGTCAGGATAAAATGCCTTGTGGGCCGTCAGAACATGGAGTTGACTAATGTGCCCAGTGGTCATCACTGGCCTGGCAGACACAAGTGGAGAATAGAGGAGAAGAGTTGTCCAGAACGAGTGGGGCGCAGACAGATTGAGTCTAGAGCAAGAAACCAGAAGTAGATTGGGCAAAGGTGGGGATGGTGTGATGCATAAATTCAGTCCACAATACCTGCCTTTCCCTCTCTACCTCTTTCATTTGCCTTTCCATCATTCACTTGGTACTTCTCATATGACCCGGGAGAAATAGGATGTGGATGGGGAGAGAAAACTATTTAGGTCCTTTTTGCTGCAACCCAAGCAGCTGGCGCTTGGAAGCCCCATTAATTGATTACTCTCATTTCTATGTTTTTTTGAAGCTGTTATTAAAAACATATCTAGTACATGGGCTCTGGACTTAATCTCTCAACCACAACTTGCTTGGCTAGGCCAGGTCCCCAGAGCATAGCTACTGGTCTCCTTAGAATTCTAGGGCATAACCCTGACGGATTGAAGGATTTCCTCTAGTACTATTGCTCCCCTCCTGGATCACTACCTTGTCATGGTGGAGGGGCTTGCATAGGTCAATGAAACTATGATCCATGCTTTACAGGGTTACTCAAGAAGGATCATAGTGGAGATTTCTGATGAAAGGTGATCCACTGGAGAAGGAAATGGCAAACCACTCCAGTATCTTTGCCAAAAAAAAAATAACCAACTCTGGACAGTACTAAAATGATAAAAGAGAAGACATTGGAAGATAAGCCCTTCAGGCTGGAAAGTGTCCAGTATGCTACTGGGGAAGAGCAGAGGACAACTACAAGTAGCTCCACTACTAATGAAACAGCTGGGCCAGAGCTGAAAGGAAGCTCAGCTGCAGATAAGGCTGGTGATGAAAGGAAAGTCTGAGTCTGAAAAGAGCAATATTGCATAGAAACCTGGAAGGTAAGATTTATGAACCAAGGTAAGATGGAAGTGGTCAGATAGGAGATGGAAAGATTAAACATCTTGGGTGTCAGTGAAGTTAAATGGATGGGAATGGGTGAATTAAATTCAGGTGATCGCTACATATACTACTGTGGCAAGAATGGAGTAGCCCACATAGTCAATAAAAGGGTAAGAAAAGCAGTATTAGGGCTTAATCTCAAAAATGATTGCATGATATCTGTTCCAATCCAAGGCAAACCATTCAAAATCACAGCAATAAAAGTCTATGCTCCAACCATTAATGCTGAAGAGACCAAAGTTGATCAGTTCTATGAAGACCTATAATATCTTCTAGTAATAACACCAAAAAAACCATTACTTCACCATAGGAGATTGGAATGCTAAAGTAGGGAATCAAAAGATAGCTGGAATAACAGGCAAGTTTGGCCTTGGAGTACAAAATGAAGCAGGCAGAGACTAACAGAGTTTTGTCAAGATAACTCACTGGTCATAACAAACACTCTTTTTCAACAACCCAGAAGGTGACTCTACACATGGACATCACCAGATGGTCAACATAGAAATCAGATTGATTGTATACTTTGCAGCCAAAGGTAGAGAAACTGTATATAGTCAGTTAAAACGATATCTGGAGCTGACTGGCTCAGATCATGAACTTCTTATTGCAAAATCCAGACTTAAGTTGAAGAAAGTTGGGAAAGCCCATCAGACTGTATGGATATGACCTAAATAAAATCCCTTATGAATATGAAGTGGGGGTGATGAATAGATTTAAGGGACTAGATTGGATAGAGTACCTGAACAACTATGGACAAAGGTTCACAATACTATACAGGAGGCAGCAACAAAAAACATTCCAAAAGAAAAGAACAAGAAAGCAAAATGGCCGTCTAATGAGGCTTTAGCTGGGGAAAGAAGGAAAGTGAAAGTCAGAGAAAGGGAAAGATATACCTAACTGAATTCAGAATTCCAAAGCATACCAAGGAGAGATAAGAAGGTTTTCTTAAGGGAGCAATGTAAAGAAATAGAGGAAAACAATATAATGACAAAGAGGAGATCTCTTCAAGAAAATTAGAGATATCAAGGGAAAGTTTCATGCAAAAATGGTCATGATAAAAGACAAAAATGGTAGGCATTTAAGAGAAGCAGAAAAGGCAGCAAGAATACACAAAAGAACTATATAGGAAAGATCTTAACATTACTGATAACCATGATGGTGTGGTTACTGATCTAGCGCCAGACATACTGGAGAATGAAGTCAAGTGGACCTTAGGAGGCACTGCTAACAATAAGGCTAGGGGAGGTGATGGAATTCCAGCTGAGCTATTTAAAACCCTAAAAGACAATGCCGTCAAAGTGCTGTACTCAACATGCCAGCAAATTTGGAAAACACAACAGTGACCACTGGATCGGACAGGATCAGTTTACATCCTAGTCCTAAAGAAGGGTAATACCAAGAAATGTGCAAATTAGCAAACAATTGTGCTCATTTCACACACCAGCAAAGTCATGCTTAAGATTCTGTAAACTAGGCTTCAGCAATATGTGAGCCAAGAATACCTAGAAGAGTAGGCTGGTTTTCAAAGAGGCAGAGGAACTAGAGATCAAATTGCCAACATTTGCTGGATTATGGAGAAAGCAAGGGAGTTCTAGAAAAAATACCTACTTCAGCTTCATTGACTACACTAAAGCCTTTGACTATGTGGATCACAACAAAATGTGGCAAGTCCTCAAAGAGAAAGGAGTAGCCGATCATCTTACTTGTCTCCTGAGGAACCTATATGTGACCAAGAAACAACAGCTAGAACTGAACATGGAACAACTGTTTGGTTTAAGATTGGAAAAGGAGTTCCATGAGGCTATATTGTCACCCTATTTATTTAACTAATATGCAGAGTTCGTTATGCAAAATGCCAGGCTAGATGAAGTAAAAGCCAGAATTGAGGTTGCTGGGAGAAATATTAACAATCTCAGATATGGAAATAAGACCACTCTGATGGCAGAAAGTGAAGAGGAATTAAGAAACCTCTTGATGAGAGTGAAAGAGGAGAATGGAAAAGCTGGCTTGAAGCTTAACATCAAAAAAAAAAAAACCTTAAAATGTTGGCAACTGGTCCCATCATTTCCTGGCAGACAGAGGGAGAAGAAATAGAAGCAGTGTCAGATTTCATATTCTTGGGCTCAAAGATCACTGCAAATGGTGAATGCAGCCATGAAATTAAAAGATGCTCTTTGGAAGGAAAGCTATGACAAATCTGGACGGCATACTAAAAAGCAGAGACATCACCTTACCGAAAAGGTCTGTATTATCAAAACTCCGGGTTTTCCAGTAGCAATACATGGCTGTGACTATAAAGAAAGCCAAGTGCTACAGAATTGATGCTTTCAAACTGTGGTGATGCTGGAGAAGACTTTGGAGATTTCCCTTGAACAGCAAGGATATCAAATCAGTCAATACTTAAAGAAATTAATTTAGGCTATTTGCTGGAAGGTCAAATACTGAAGCTCAAGCTTAAATACCTCAACGTGGGTTGATGCCAGGCAGAGTATAATGAGAATGCTCTAAAGACCCAGGCCATTATGAGCCAGTCCTCTCTCTACCCCATTACACCTATGTGGTCATCTTACATAAATTTGTCTGACTATGAATGTACAGGACAGGATTGAAAGGGGGGGGGGGAGATCAAACACAATGGGAAGAGAAGATTTTTTCCAGTATAGATTGAGTAGAGATACAATTGGAGTGTGTTTGCTATTAATAATAATAATACTCCAGCATATATCTATGTTCAGCTCATATTCTAGATGGAAAAGATAGAAAGACATGAAAAAACAAGTTTAAAAGCCACAGGGTGAGATTAAGGTGGGGTTGGGGGTATGGAGTGGTACAAGTCTTGCCTCCAGATACTTTGGTGCTGAAGCGGCTGCTGCTAACCTTACTTGGCACTGAGATTCCACAAGACCAAACCTTTCAGGACTATACGTCAATCAGACTACATTAGGAGCACCGTCTTCAGTTTATAGAATCTAGAGTTGGAAGGAACCTCCCAGATCTTCTAGCCCAACACTTTCATTTTACATATGAGTAAACTGAGTGCCGGGGAGATTTCATGACTTGCTCAAGGTCATACAGATAGTGCATATCCAAGTCGAGATTTTAATCTGGTTCTTTTGATTCCAGAACCGGGGCTCTTTTTGTTGTATATATTCTCTGCCTACTTCCTCTCTGCCTCCATCTACCCACTGACACATTGGAACACTTCCAGAGAAGAATGATGAGAATAGAAGGGGAGAGAAAGAAAGGGAAGGGAATAAGCATTAATATAGTGCCTACTATGTACCTGCACTATGCTAAATACTTTTTACAAAGATTATCACATTTACATCCTTACAACAACCCGGGGAATTAGCTGCTATTATTATTCCTATTTCATAGTTGAGGAAACTGAGGCATGCAGAGGTTGTGACTTGCCCAGGGTCACATACTTAGTAAGTGTCTGAGGCTGCATTTGAACTCAGGTCTTCCTGGCTCCAGACCCAGCCCTCTATCACTGCACCACCAGCAGCTTGGGGAATGGTGTGAGATGTCATGCCAATGAGAGAATAGGTTTACAGGGCTGGGAGTGTGTGGTCTGCAAAGGGCAAACTTAGAGCAGATATGATAACTATCTTTAAGTGTTTGAAGTACTGCTTTGTGGAAGACAAATGAGCCTTGTCCTGCTTGGTCCCAGGACAACCAGAAGCAATGGGGAGAAGCGATAGGGAGAAAGATTTCAGCTCCATGTAAGGAAAAACTTCCTAATAATGAGATCTGTCTCAAAGTACACTAGACTGCCTTGGGAGGGCGGTGAATTTCCCTTAACTGGAAGTCTTCACATTGCTGGATGACACCACTTGCCCTCAAGCTCTGACCTCCCAGACCCCTTCCAAATCTGAGAGTCCCTGTTTCCTAATCCCTGACAAACAACTTAGAAGGTCCTGCCCACTAGGCTGTCGGGGGGGGGGGGGGGCCATGTCAGATCTCTCTCTAGCCAGGCCAGTTCTGTCAGCAGGGATCCTCGGGTCAGGCCATAATTAGTCTCTTGGAAGCCGACTTCCAAAAGCCAGAAAGTCCCTGAAATGGCCTGACTTTTTTTTTTTTAACTAGACCTGCAATTTTATTGGTACTAAGCTCCCAGTGAGAAAACTCCCTCTGTCCATGCAGGTCAGTATCTGCCCCACCAGTAACAGTCTGAAAATCACCTGAAGCACTAAGGGCTTAAGTCACATGGCAAAATTTACCCCAAGGCTGTCCCTCTATACTGCCTCTTGGAACTAGAAGAACCCTCACGGGTCTTCTAAGCCACACACACCCCCAAATTTTACAGAGGGGTAAACTGAGGTTCAGGGAGGTTGTGACTTCTTCAGGGTCATAGAAGGAGGATTTGAACCCAGGTCTTTCAGCATCCAAAGCTGGACTTTGCTGCCTCTTAGAACTAGTCCAGTACCCCCCCTCCATTTTACAGAAGAACAAACCAAGCCTGAGGGAGGTTGAGGCACTTGTCCAGTAACACACAGGTAGTAAATGTCAGAGGCAGGTGTCCCTGACTCCAAGGCTGGCCTCCTGTCCTCTATGTCATGCTGTGTTTCACCATTAATGGGCTGAACCTCCCCACATTCCCCATCTGGTACCTCACCTTGGCGCAGAGGTGATGATGGGCTCTCAAAAGCCATGCCAGTGGACCACTAGTTCTGGTGGGTCTGGGTCTTACCTGACTCAACATCTAGTAAGGTACCTCTTAACATTTAGTAAGCAGAGTGTAAGGTACTATGGGGCAGCTACATGGCTCAGTGCGTAGAGAGCTGGACCCGGAGTCAGGAAGACTCACCTTTCTGAGTTCAAATCCGGTCTCAGACGCTTGGTAGCTATGTGACCCTGGGCAAGTCACTTAACCCTGTTTGCCTCAGTTTCCTCATCTGTCAAATGAGCTGGAGAAGGAAATGGCAAACCACTCCACTATCTTTGTCAAGGAAACTCCAAATGGGGTCATGAAGAGTCAGACATGACTGAAAACAACTGAACAACAAGGCACCTATGGTGTTGGAGAAAGCCTTGAATGCATGGCCGATAACAGACTATTTGCTTGTCATATAAGACACTTAGCTTAGTTAAGTGAAAAATAGCTATCAGAGGCTTGGCCATGTGGGGATGGATCCTTAGGACAGCAACTCATGAAGAACTATCTACTAAGGCATGGAGGGGGAAAAGATTGTGGGAAGAGCAGCTGGAAGCCCTCATCCTTTCCCTGTCCCCAGCTTGCCGCTCTAGAGACTTTGTGGAACTTCTCCTTAGGTGAGACCTGGAACACTCTCTCTGTGTGTGTCTCTCTCTCTCTCTCTCTCTCTCTCTCTCTCTCTCTCTCTCTCTCTCTCTTTCTCTCCCTTTTCTCTCTCTCTCTCTCTCTGTCTGCCTCTGTCTCTCTGTCTGTCTCTCTCTCTGTGTCTCTCTCTGTCTCTCTCTCTCTCACTCTTTCTCTCAGTTGAGCTTACCCTCGGTGGGAAAGCTGCATCATTCTGTGTTGTCTGGTATTGCCTCCAATGATCCTTTCCCTGACTTCTGTTTTGTTATTAAATTGGATAAATGGGGTTCTTGGCTAGGTGCTATGTGCGTTCATTATAGAACTAGTAGAATTTGGTAGATATAATTGTATCCCAGTACGCCCTTTCTCTGAGGAGAGCAGAGTGGCCAAACTTCTGGGTCTAACCTTCCACTTCCCCTCTTGGTAGGAAATAAAGCCTTCCTTGAAGAATGGTGGGAGAAGAGGAGGCTAGAGGTGTCTACTCTGCCTTCCTTCACCAAGTTAGGCCCCCTCCATTCTACACGTCAAGGGATGGTCCCTTGTAACACATGTGTTTGCACAGGTTCATAGGAAGCAATATGGTTGAGACCTATCTAGTCCTGGTTCTCCTTTAATTGACTGAATCACAGAACCTCAGTGTTGGAAGAGAGTTCAGAAGCCATGGAGCTCAACCAATACCTGGCACAAAGAATGTCCTCTACCAAAGAGTCAACCCATAATCAGCTGCAGGATAAGGACCATCTCATTCATCTTTAAATCCCTTCATGCCAGTCCCTGATACAGTCCAGTGTACATAGCAGCTAGGAGATTCAGTGGATGGAGTACTGGAGTCATCAGGACCCGAATTCAAATCCAACCTCAGACATGTACAAGTTGTGTGCCCTGGGCAAGTCAATGAACCTCACAGGGTTGTTGTGTGGATCAAATGAGATATTTGTAGTACTTAGTACAGCTCTTAGGACACAGTAGTCACTTAAATTGTTGTTACCTTCCCCTTAATAAATAAATACATAAAATGTGAACAATTGTAGCTCTTACATTTACTAGCTGCATGACTTTGGTCATTTCCCACTCCTCATCTTGCCTCAGTTTTCTCATCTGTAAAATGGGGGGATTCGATTAAATGATCTCTGAGGTCCCTTTTTGCTCTGACATCCTATAATTCTAAGGCCTGGGGTCCCAAAAGGATGGTTACTCATCAGAGTGGAAGTGGAAAGGGATGGGCAGAAGATAGAGTCAGAAGACAGAGGACATCTGTGCAGGGGCTCCATCAGGATAGTGTGAGTGTAATGGTCCAGGGAGTATTATTTCTCTAATTTCTGTAAGAAGCCCTGTCCTCCTCAGGCAATGGGGACATAGAAGCCTGGGGCTTGGCCCTGTCCATGATTGTGGAGACATTCTGCTGTAGCATTCTTCCGCAGGTCCTCTTCACATGGACCTGTCCTGAAGGCACTCCAGTTCCTGAGCTCTCTCATACTGAGAGGCTGGAAGGACGTGAACCCCCAGAATGAACAAAGAGACAGCTGCTGATCAGAGGACCACGTGACCTTGCCCCTATATCCTGCCCCTCCATCCCCGTCTCTCCCCTGTCACATCTGGAAATACAGGTCTCAATCTCCAGCCGCCCTCCGCCGACACACACACCTTAATTCCCTCCCTGCCACACCCATCCTCCTCCAGGCTGCTGCTTGCAAAAATTCTAAACCTGAAGAATTTCAGGCTCCAGTTTATCTGCTGGGCTCAAACTTGCCAAGCCATTCTCAGGAGCTGGAGGCTAAGGATGCCTGTGCAAAGATAGGATCACCATGGTAACAATGACGTCACTGGCTTTGGGACTCAGCGCTAGCAACCTTAGCTGTGATGATCCTCAGCCCAGAACCAGTTATAACCTCACTGATTAAACACCTAAAAGAACCAGCCTGTCTGGTGGAGTTAGCAATCACGTTGCTTCCACTGCTTCCAGTGCCCGGGCAGAGGGCAGCCAAATGCTGGAGGGCTTCTTTTTAATGGTGTAGCAGTGACTAGTACGTTAGACAATAAACTTCCTGAAACAAAAACTGTAATCAGGCATGGTAGGTTGGGTGGGGGTGGGGAATGGGGGGAGGGAGGAGAAAAGAGAAGGGAAGGTTGAGGGTGTAGGATGACCTTTTATTTACAAGGATGATACAATTAATTGAATTGGTTATCTGATACTGGGGTGGTTTTCACTGAATCATCCACACTCTTTCATAGGAAGGACCTAAATAATGTCTCACTACCCCAAAATGTCCTCTCCATAGACCACCCATATACTTGAAACCTTCAGGGGCTCTGCACTGCTTAAAGAATAGAGTTCAAACTTTTTTCAAGGCCTTCCACAATCTATCTCTTATCTACCCTTCCAGCCCTCTCTCCCAATATCCCCCCCAAAAAATAATAACAACACATGTCTATTTCTAAGAGAAATAGAATTTCTAACAAATTCATTTCTAAGATTTACAAAGCACTATCCCCGCAAACACCCTGTGAATCAGGGAGTGCAGTATTATCACTCCCATTTTACAGATGGTAAAGCGAAGCCTCAGGAAGGTAGGTGACTTACTCAAGGTTACATAACTAGGAGGCAGCCAAGCTAGGAGTTGTACCTGGGTCTTCTAAGTTTGAAACTGGTGTTCTTTCTGCTATTGCACACTGACATTCCAGCCTGCACTTACCCACCCACACAGACCCTTCCAGGCTTCGTCCATACCGGACAATTTGATATTATCCCAGGGCCATGTGCTTTTCTAAATAAAGCCTTTGCTTAGACAATTCCTTCTACTTAGAAGTGTCTCCACTTGTAATAATCCTACCAATCCTACAAATATTGGCTCAAATGCTATGCCTTCCATGAAGTCTTCCCTGATATTATCAGATGAAATTGATCTCTCCCTCTCCCCTCACCCAAATTCTCACCCCTAAAGCACATTGTCTCTATCATTCACATGGCACCTGACTTCATCCCTAAGACCTTGGGCTTGTACTTCTGGTACAGTCTGGCGGAATAGTGCCATAAACTGTTAGAGATCAAAAGGACCACACAGATAACCTAGTCCGACCTGTTCCTTTTATAAATGAGGAAACTGAGGCTCAGAGAAGTACTCAGCAAGTCAATGGAAGATAATCTTGTAGTGTCTATACAAGGTAAGTGCTCATGGTGATCAGAAGAAGCAATACAAGGACACTCTCGAGGTCTCTCTGAAGAACTCTGGAGTTGATCGTGAGACATGGATATACTGGCACAGGACCGCCCAACATGGCGTGCCCTCATCAAAGAAGGTGCTGGGCTCTATGAGCAAAGCAGAATTGCAGTAGCTCAAAAGAAATATGAGATGTGCAAATTTAGAGACATCTCCACTCCAAATGTTCATATGAACTATTTATGCTGGCCTGTGGTAGAGCTTTCCAAGCTTGTATTGGTCTGATCAGCCACAGTCAGACACACTGTACCTTGACCCCAATATAGTCATTTTAGTCCTCTTTGAGAACAAAGGACCAACCAAACAACTGAACAACTCTTGCAAGTATCTACTTTAAGCAGGGTACCTCTAAGCAAAGGGGAAACAAAGACAGAAAAAGAACAAAAACACAACACAAACAAACCATACTTGACTTCAGGGAGCTTACTTCCTGATCCCACAGCTTCTTTCATTTCTTCTAATCCCTTAGCCCCTTTCGGGCTTCATGTGTCTTTACATACCCTTTCTTTTTTTTTTTCTGATTTCAGAGGAACAAACAACCCACCACCTCACTATGGCTAGACTCAACTCCTATGCCCCTGGCTTCTCCTTCCTCACTGACTTCTCTGCCTACAGGCATGCTCAGATCTCCTTCCTGGGCCCCTGAAACCTCTTCATGCTAGCCTCCTATGCCATCCCCACTCTTCCCTTCTAGACTCCTGTTTTCCTCTCTGGTCTGTCCTATTTCACTTTATATCTAGTTCTGCTCCTCTCCTTCCCACCTACTACTCCCACTCTTTCTCTCATCCTTCACATTCCAAATCTGACAAGCCCAAGGTATGCTCAAAGGCCACTTTCACTGGTAACCAGACCAATTCTCTTCCTTCCCACCTTCTCCCCCAACTCTAGTCATTTACTCATATTTTTCCTCAGCCAGTGATGAGAATTGTTTTCCTCAACACTCTCTATGACCTGTCAACAGCATCTGCTGCCTTTGAAGGTCACCCTCCTTGGGTTGTCATGGAAAAGTGTTCTGCTTGGCACCAGAGGACATAATCAGGGTGGAATCATGAGTGGAAGTTTCACAGGTACAGATTTTAGTTTAATTTAGTTCAATTTAAGAAAAAACTTCACAACAATTAGAACTGTCCAAAAGTAAGCTGAGTGAGCTGCTTTGGGAAATAGTGAATATTCTCTCTGTCTCTGTCTCTCTGCCCTGCCCCCATAATCGGGGTTAATTGACTTGTGCAGGGCTACACAGCTAGTAAGTGTCTAGTAAGGGTTTGAATTCAAGTCCTCTTGACTCTAGGGCCAGGTGCCCTATCCATTGTGCCACTTAGTTGCCCCCAAAATGGAGACTTATCAATGGAGGTCTTTCAGAAGAGGGCGATTGACTAACCATTTACATGATATGTTATACAGGAGATTTCTCCTCAGGAATGGACCAAACTAGAAAATCCTTTGCTCTGGCTCCCAAACAGGGAACTGGAAAAGACAATCTTTGGCTTTTGGCAAACCCCTGACTTCCTATCTTTTCTTCCCTCCTCCTTGTCTAGTCTGCACCCTCATTTTTTTTGTTATATTCTTATATTTCTGACCTAGATGTCAACCAAATTCCTTGTTGTTCAGTCATTTCAGTTGTGTCCAATTCTTTGTGACCCCATTTGGGGTTTTCTTGGCTAAAACACTGGAGTGGTTTGCCATTTCCTTCTCCAGCTCATTTTAAAGATAAGGAAACTGAGGCAAACGGGGTTAAGACACTTGAGCAGGGTCACACAGCTAGTTAAGTGTCTGAGGCTGAATTTGAACTCAGGTTTTCCTGACTTTAGGACCACTGCTCTACCCACTGAACCACCTAACTGCCCTAAATTCAAATCTTACAAGGGTGTTAAATGATGAGAAAAATGCTTGCTACTATCAGCTTAATTGGTATCTCCTTCAAGGGGTATTCATAGGATCCTAGGAATTTAAAACTGGAAGATATCTCAAAATGACTAAAAAAGCCTATATTAAGTGCTTGCAATGTGTTAGTCATTGTGCTAAGTCCTGGGGATACAAATGCAAAAAGCTAGAGCTTATTTGCTATTGAGGAGGTAAAATGTACATGATATTGTGGAGTGGTAGCCTGGGAACGGAGTTTTGGTCAGGGGAGTTAACAGAGGTGAATTGTTTCTGAGCCCAAACCGGAAGACAATTGACATACCCTTTCCATAAGCAATGGTACTGTTGATTTGGTTACTATTCCGGGAGCCAGAGATAGCAAGCTAGGAAGCAAAGGTACACAGTCAATCACCCAGGCAGATGGCAAGATGGTCCCATTCATGGCTGGATGGGATGTAAAACACCATCTTGTCTGGGGCTGGCTAGATGTATGTAGTTGACTAAGAAAGTTTTCACTTGGGCATCTATCAGACTGGCTTGGCCCTAGGGTGGGAGCTCCAAAGCTCAGCTGCTAAACTTCCCTAGGGACTTGAGGGGAAGGGAACCAGTGCAGAGGATGCTGGTGCAGGAGGGCCTTGTACAGGCAGCAGGGCAGACGACCGAGATGGCCCGGGTGGAAGCTAGAGAGGATTGGGACTTCTAGTAGAGCACCTTCAATCCAGAGATGAGGAAACCAACACGGAACATACAAGGAACTTGTCCAACGTCGCACAGCTATTTAGTGACAAAACTGGCATGCTTACCTCTTTGACTCCAACATGCAATGCTCTTTACACTATCTCCACAATTGCCATTTAATTAGACTGACTGTGTAAATGGATCCTGGTGTTTCTAAGCCAAAGTCCACGAATCCTGTGTGTGTGTGTGTGTGTGTGTGTGTGTGTGTGTGTGTGTGTGTAAACAAGAACATGTGAGCACACACACCCGCTCACTCACACCTCCCCCCAACTCATACTATTCAGATTTCAAAGGTGCTACCTTTCCTAGCAACTAAAGCAAGAATTGTGAACTTTATCAATTTCTTAGTTTCTTCAAGACAGAATAGGTTCTACACCCCCACCTCCCAGTTCCTTGAGATAAGGGGACAATGTTTCTATTTCTAATTAGGTAGCTTGTTAAGATTAATTGCTTCACATTTATGTGGTACTTAAAAGTTATCTAGGCATTTTGCAAACATAACAAAATTTATATCAAAATTATCAAAATTCAGCCTAGTAAAACCCTGTGAGAGAGGTAGAGGTAGTGTTTATTTTCATTTTACAGATGAGAAAACAAGCTCAGAAAAATTAAATGACTATCCATAGGTACAAGGGTGATTTCATAGGCAGGATTCGAACCCGTCTTCCTGACTTCGGGTTCAGTATTTTAATTGAATTTTTATTTACACCACACAGTATTTAAACCACACCATCTCTCACAAAACCAGATGATTTCTAACTGTAATTGCCATATAGCACTAGCTATGCAAAGTGCTTAACATACATCTCTAATGCCTAGCACAGTTTCTGACACAGAGTGGTGTTTAATGTTTATTGAATGATAGATTAACCAATTTGCGCAGCAGAACAGTGTCACAAGCAGAAAATTCAAACTCAGGTCTCTCCTAACTCCAATTCTGTAATTTTTTGCCACTATACCCTGCTCCTTCTACCACTATTAGGATTCATAGTTTAATAGAAAGCTCACAGTACTCATTGAGGCAGCTAGGTGGCACAGTGGATAGATATCTGGCCCAGAGTCAGAAAGACCTGAGTTCAAATCTAGCCTCAGACACTTAACTAGCTGTGTGACCCTGGACATGTTGCTTAACCCTGTTTGCCTCAAATTCCTCATCTGTAAAATGAGCTGGAGAAGGAAATAGCAAACCACTCTAGTCTCTTTGAGAAGAAAAACCCCAAAAAGGGTCACAAAGAGTCAGACACTACTGAAAAATGACTCAGTAACAACTTCCAACAGTTCAATGAGGTAGCAAATGATTGTCATTCTCATTCTTAAATTTATTTTTTGGGGGTGGGGCAGAATCAATCATTCAACAAGCATTTACTGAGCCCTTCTTATATGCCAGGTGCTGGGAATAATAAATTAAAAACTGGAAGTCCCAGCCCTCAAGGAGCTTACATTCTTTTTTTTCTTTTAAATTTATTTTTTAATTTACAACATTCAGTTCCACAAGGTTTTGAGTTCCAAATTTTCTCCCCCTCCCTCTCTTCTCCCCCTCCAAGACAGCATGCAATCCAATATAGATTCTATGTATACCTTCACATTAAACATATTTTCACATTAGTCATGTTGTGAAGAATTATAACCAATGGAATGAACCATGAGAAAGAAGAAACAAAACGAGGGAGAGAGAGAGAGAGAGAGAGAGAGAGAGAGAGAGAGAGAGAGAGAGAGACTGAGCGCAAATAGTTTGCTTCAATCTGCATTCAGACTCTATAATTCTTTCTCCGGATGTGGATAGCTTTTTCTATCATGAGTCTTTGGAGCTGAAGGAGCTTACATTCTTTCAGAGAAGACAACACACATACAAATAAGTATGTGTGAGGGTGTGTCCTGTTTATACCTCAGCAAAGTTAAGGTCATAAGGGCCAAGGGCAGAAAACAATCTCTTTCAGGAGTAAATGAAGAAATCCATACCTTGGAAGGGATTCCGAGGTTCTAAGTAACTCAACAGCCAATGAAAAAGCCAGTCAAGACAAAAAACTTGCCCATATGGAAAACATTGCCTCCTTACCTTTGTTTCCAACCATTCATTTACATAAGACCCAACAAAAATCTTGGAAGCGTGGGGAGCTGGAAGGGGCAAGGAATCACTAAAAGTTAGGGTGAAGTTCCTCACTGAGGGAGCCCAGCTCTGAACCAGAAAGAAGGGAGTCTTCTTTTACCTCCTGCCTTGGAGGTGACACACATCAGAATTGTGGCCCTGTGGGAACAGAACTACGGGAACTTCTGTCAGTCCTATGTTAAGGATCTTTGCCCTTTCTGAAAAAAGACAGTAGCATTGGAAAATGCAGGTGGAAAATAAACTTGATGAAAAAAGTTGCACTCAGATGAACCTGAGGCCGGAAAGAGTAGAGATTGTACCTGCTCTACAAGGATGAGTGACTGAGCGATCCACCCAATCCTCCCAGCAGAGTTGTTGCCACAGGCCCAGCTGAGCCATCTGTCCAGCAGAGTCACCATGCTGTGGGAGAAGCCAGCCCAGATTAACAGCAGGGCAATTTGTCCATCACCAACACAGTCTTCTCCATAGTCATCTTCATAAAGATTCTCCAAAGTAAGGACATTGAAGCCTTCTAGTTCCAGAGTTGAGATACCTAGACCACGTGTTCCCTGCACATATGCCTCATAAACAATCCATTTAAGTTCGTGCTCCTTGTCTCATGTCAGACTGTATGTCTTGGTGTGAGAATATGCCACTTCCAGATTGGCTTTTTCATTTTTATTCATTCATTCATTTATTTACTTGACGAATGTAAGGCAAAGGAAAGCTTTGTAACTACTGTTCTTGTTTTGAGTAAATATCTTTTCTAAGACTTAATTGAACCTACTGGCTACAAGTAATAATTGAAGTTCCTGGGCAGCTAGGTGGCACAGTGGATAGACTGCTGGGCCTTAAGTCAGGAAGACTCATCTTCCTAAATTTAAATCTGGCCTCAGACACTTACTAGCTGTGTGATCCTGGGTAAATTACTTAACCCTGCTTGCCCCAATTTCTTCATCTGTAAAATGTGCTGGAGAAGGAAATGACAAACTATTCCAGTATCATGGCCAAGAAAACCCCAAATGGGATCACAAAGTCAGACACAACTAAAACAACTGAACAACTGGTTAGTAGTGGGGGCTCAAGCTATAGAGTAGTTACTCATAAGAATACTCCTTAGAAAAGAGGTAACAATTGACCATCTGGGGACCCAACCTTCGAGTTGGGGGTGTGACCCTAGGTGTTGCATATACCCATCCCATTCAAATACCCATCCACTCTACAGAAATACTTACACACATGCATACATAGATACGTATTCTGTATTTATTATATTATGTATGCTGTGTGTGTATAAATATGTATACACACATAGAATACAAGATAATTTGGGGGTGGGGGGAAGATACTAGCACTTAGGTCGATCACTAAAGGCTTCATGTAGAAAGTATCACTTGAGCAGAGAAAACCAAGGAAGAGATAGGACTCATAAATGTCTAACAGTGGAGATTCTACAAGGGTGTACAGAGTTTAAAAGAAGAATTTTGTTTCCCCATAGACTGAGCAGCTGGTCCATCTGCATCACAGATGTGGGCATCATCTTTCTGCTCCCTCCCTTCTTGCCCTGGCAAGGTTCTGAAAGCTTCCAGGTTGAGCTGTGTTTGGAAGATTTAAGAGGTTCCACACATTCTATATAACCGAATCCCTTAGGGATCTGCTGAAAAGAATGATTTTGTTCCTTTAGTTAAAAATGCTAAGAAAGCATTTCCTTCTGACAGTGGTGTGACCAGATTTCTTTAGCACCTCTTTATCCCTGAACTGCAGCTGAGTCTGAAAACTTCTCCTTAAGAGATTTCTTTCCTCCTTGGCTTTACGGAAAAGGGATAAAAGTCAATAGGACAAATGGGGCAATGATTTTAGGGAGGTCTGTGGTGAGTGCTGATACCAGAATTGGCTACTCTGGGTGTTGGTCATTTTCTTCACAAATACCAAGGGAAACAAAGGCTTCTCAAGGGAGCAGCTGTCCTATTAGTGACCTCTGGAAGGTAGGGTGCTATAGTGGAAGAGGCATTGGACTGGGAGTCGGGCGATATGGGTTCTCAGCCTGGTTTTGCCATTGTGTTGCTGTGTACTTTGAATTGGTTATTTCCCCTCTCTGAGCTTATTTCTGTATAAAAGAGGAGGAGCTGGATTAAGTCATCTCCAGCCCCTAGCACAGAGGCTTGAAATCCAATTCAATAAGTATACATTAAGTGTCTACTATGTGCCATGCACTATGCTAGGTACTGGGGAGTGACCTGGTCAGAATTGTGCTTTAGGAGTATCAGCTGGAAACTATGCAGAGCATGGATTGGAGACGGGAGAAAAGTGGAAGTTCAATTAGGAGGTTGTTGCAAAAGTCCAGGCAAGAATTGATAAAGGCCTGAATTTGGGTGACTATGATAGAAGTAGAAAGTGATGGCTGCAATGAAGGTGAAGGTAGAATCAATACTAGTCCCATGCAATCTAACTTCCTATACCACTTCTCCACTGAAACTGTCTTCCCTTTGACTAGGAACTTGTAATTCCCAAATTTAGTGGCTTTTTCTTAATCTTTATTGTCCTTTATCACCCTACAGTGTTTGCCACCATTTACTATCCTCTCCTCCTGAATGATCTCTGAGTTTTTATGTTACTCCTCTTGTGGTTTTCCTTATTTGTTTAACTCATTTTCTCAGTCTCAGTCATTTGCTATGCCTAGGTGTACACTAGGGTTCTTCTGTCCTATGTTATGTCTCTCTGAGCTCAATTCCCATGAGTTCAATGATCAGTTCTACACAGAATACTCCCTGACCTACATATCCAGCCCAACTCCTTTCTGCATCTGTCTCCATATAGATGTCACATGGCTAGCTCAAACATATCGTGTCCAAAAAAGAATTCACCTTTGCCCCACTCCCATCCCCCTCTTCAGCATTTTCCTCTTTCTTTTGTGGTTAGCACCGTCCTTCCAGTGCCCCAGGTTCTAAATCTCAGAGTCATCTTACATCACCTTAATCCAGTCAGTTGTGCAGTCTTGTTTAATCTACCTCCACAACAACGCTTACATCCAACCTCTTTTCTTCATTCATGTACCCGTTGTCTTAACTCAGAGGTGAATGGAGTGTTCAGGAAGACCAGAATCTCTGCTGTCCACCTGCTTCATCCAACTTTCACGTGTGGCTCTAAGATGCTATAACATATGCATTGGCCATACCTCAGTAAACTTAGTAGATGGGCTAAACAAGGTTAAGTGTAACCAACAGGCCTCACTTGTGGGTGAGTTAGGGGGTGCCTACCCTAAACATGTGAAGCCTTTCCCCAGTGGAATGTTCAGATGAGAACAATTTGTTCCACTGACCATGAAGCAGGTGCTGTGGAGGCCTTAGAGCCTGGGCAGGCATCAAAGATGCCAGTCTATACTGGGCCACTGCCAGTTGTCTTGACTTTTGTCTTGCTGCTGGAATTTGATGACTCAGGAAGAGATAGTGAGGCTGACAACTTTGTGCAGCTCTGCCTCACTTAAATCCAATTCACACACAAGTCATCACTCTTTGGCATCATTGGTCTTACTAAAAACGAAAACTTCCTTCAAAAACCTCCTGCTTGTACTATTGGAAATGCCTCTAATGGGTCTCCTTTCCTCCATTCTCTCTCCGTTTTAACAGATGCCACCCCCACCCGCCAATGGACAAAGCGATCATTCTACAGCACTGGTCTAACCTCATCCTTCCAACGCTGCGGAAGATTCAGTGGCTCCTTTCTGTTCTTAGGAAAAAAGATGAGCTCCTCAATTTGGCATTTAAAGCCCTTCGCAATCTAATCTATCTTTCTAGGCTGATTTCACATAACTGCTCTGACTACATTCTAGGCAAACTGGCCAACTCCCTGTTCCACACACCACTTTTTGATCTGTCCCCATTTGTTAATGCTCTTTATCTCCTCACGTTATCTTGTAGCGTGTATTTACTTAACTGTGTACATGATTTATCTCCTTTCCTTCCTGCCCAGCTGGCACTTGCCCATGAAAGCTCCTAGAAGATAGAGGCTGTCTCATTTCATCCCTATACACCCAGAACCACAGAGCAGTCAGGCTTAATGCTTGCTGAATTTAATTGAATGTATCTGAGACTGGTTATTCTCTAAAGGATTTTTTTTTTGAGGGTCAGCATGACTTTGGAAAACTTTCAGGTGGCAGTTACATTGTGGTCCAGTTGAAGCCTGAGCCTACTGACCTCTCAGTCCATGTGTACATACAAGCAAAAGCATCTATCATAGCAGTCCCTTAAGCTCGGTGAGAAGAATGGACATAGGGCTTGGTAGAGTAGGGGCTGAGCTCTGTTTGTGTGCATGTGCATGCACGTATATGTGTGTGTGTTACAAATTATACCTGCAGATTTACTGGGATTTTCTCTCTTCTGTAAAGGCAACATTTTCACCCATGACCTTCCCTTCTATCTGGACCCAACTGTTTCCCCATTCTGTCTCTTAAACCATGAGTCTTCTCACCCCCAGCCTCAATATTTTGCTGGTACTAAAACTGGGATAAGGCATTTGAACACTCTGGAGAAAGTTCAGGTACCAGTGGGTCCCCATGGTGATGCTGATAACATGAACTGGTTGTTTTCCCTGGCTTTCTGGGAAATGTCATTCTAGCACTTGAGGATGGAAGAGGGCCACCCTTGACCTTGTCCCCCATCCTACTCTTGCCCCCAACCCCACCCTCCAAGGTCAGTCCTGGGGCAGAAGTAGAGCAGAGTTAGATTGTAGTCCAGCTGCAGTCAGAACGTGCTGACCCTCCATATGACAAGCCACCATCGCAGACCCCTAGAGTTCATTGAGAAGCTTGGCAGGATATGGGCTGGTGTGTGTGTATGTGTGTGTGCAAGCCTACCTAGGAATGCCTGAGTAAGCATTCCAATAGTTTTGCTTCCAAGGCCAGCTTTCTCTACCTGTCCAGTGCCCAGGCCCCAGTCCACCCACCAGACAATCATGACTCCAAGGCTGTACAGAGCACACAGCTAAAAGCGAGTCACTTACAGTTTATTTTGCCTGAAAGTATTTCACATCTCTTTGTACACAGCTACAGAACAGGAGTAAGTAGGAAACCATCGGGTAAAGCAACAGTGCGAAGGAGAAAGGTGGCCAATTGTTTCTTCTTTTTTTCATCAACTTTTTCCTGCACCTGATGCCAATTGTGCAGGATGGGACTTGAGGGGCAAAGGAAAACACAAAGAACCTGGCACATAAAATGAATTAAGACTTAACCCAATTTCTCTTTTGAAAAATGAGGGCACAGCACAGGGTAATAAAATCTACCTAGCAAAGTATAAAACAACGAAAAGCATGGCTCCCATTGAGTCAGATGAATTAGATAGATAAAAACATTACCTTGGCCACATGGAAATCTTAGAGATGCTGAAGGGGAGAATGTTTGTTCTAAACAAACAGAAAAGAGGACCCCCAAGCAACACCCCCTCCCCCAAGGGCTGTTCTGTACAGTCATGGCTCAAAAGGAAAAAAGCCAACTATTTATTCACCCAGGAAAGGTTCTTCCCTTCCTAGCAATTGTGGGGAGGCCAGGAGCTTTGAGGACTAGTGGTCACATTTACAGAAAGGGATGGCTACAGATCAGTGGCAAAGGGTTCTTCTTCTCCCAAGAGACCATGCAGAAAAGCAGGCATGCGTGAGTGAGGACGCCGAGCGACACAACATGGTGGCAGGACTTAGAAGTCTTGAAATCTTGGACGAGAACAGAGAATGGTGGAGGCAAATCATGAATCTAGCTCTCTCTTGGCAGGGGGACTATCCTACCCAGAAAGGGGGTGGGGGTGGGGGTGGGGAAATGGGTAGCACATCCCCAGCCTGATAAAGGAGCAAGGAAAGATGGCTGATCTTTCGGGAGCAAGACTTCAGGTGTGTGGCCTCCTTTCCCTCCCTCCCTCCCTGCTCCCAATGTCTTCAGGCTTCAGTCAGTGAGGATGTTTGAGACATTCTGAAATCATAAACACGGCAGCAGACGGACGGATGGATGGACGGACGGGCTGACAAGAGAGCGTTAGCATACAGGATCCATTACGAAAAGGCAATTATTCAAGGAGGGTTTTTCCTTTAAAAAAATAATAATAACAAGACAGCAGACTAGTTTATACAGTACTATACACCAAGGGGTAAAAGAATCAACAAGTTATAAATAAAAGACAGGTCCCAGACCTGTAGTTTGTGAACCATTTCTTAAATAGGTGCATTATTTAAATCTTATGTACAACAAAATTACTTTGCATAACAATTGCAAGGACACAAGGAGAGGTATGATGATATGATCTGGGCTTTTTCTCTGGGTAGCAAATGGCTTATTTTTTGAAGAGTCCCTCAAGGGGGCTCCCAGGAAGGCCAATTGGAATTATGAGTGATGGGGGATTCTGAATTTGCTTTTCCCACACGGCATCAACACCAAAGCAAAGAAAATCCACAAGGGGTCTCTCCCCCTTCCCCTCCCCCACTTCCCCTCCCCCTCCCCCCCACCCCCATTGATAATCCTCTTGTTGCTACAAAGTCTTTTTCAGGTTAGTTTGATTTTTAAAATTATGAATCTAAAAGATTGAGGCAGGGGCCGGGCATGCTTAAAAGCCCCGCCCCCCCGCCCCCCCTCCCTGCCCCCTGCCCCAATAAAGTCTCCCCCATCTATCTCACAGCCAGAGTGGTGAGATCCAAGACCCCACAATGGGCTGTTCTACAGCTATTAGTCAAAAGTTGTTTTGTTTTCAAATTTTTCCTTCTTGTCACAACTTAAAGAGAGCGAGAGAGAATTCACCAGGCTTCAGTGTAGCGGACGTCAACCTCTTTCAGATTGGGCAGCTTGGCCTGTTTCAAAGGAATAACAACCATAGTCACTGGGAAACCGGTAGCACCGAGCCCTGCCTGGGACGGAGCTCCTAGTTTGATTTCTATGCCCTCCACCAAGGAATCCACCCCCCAATTCATCACTAGTTCCAACTGCCTGAAGGGAACCTCTTCAAGGGGGTTTCAGCAGAATCCTTTTCCAGGACTAATGGGATCTTCCTGGGACCCAGAAGACTAGAGGCTGAGGGTAAGTGAGAATGGAACTAACTATGGAAACTGTCCCTGGAATGTATTCATTATTAATTTGACACATTTAAGCCACAGAGTTAAAGAATATTAAAGTTGGAAGGAGCCTTGGAGCCTATCTAGTCTGGCCTGTACCTTCCAGAACATCTTCAACAGGTCATCATTTTGCTTTTGAGTGAAAACCTCTAGCTGAGAGGGAAACCCTCCAAATTCAGGTCTGGTTGATTTCTTTACTTCTAGGTTTCTGAAGACTCCAAACACTACTGCAGGTTCTGCCCTCTAGGATCAAGTGTAACAAGTCTAACTCCTCATCTATGTGACATCCCTTCAAATATAAAGACAGCCATCAGGGATCACACAAGGCTTCTCATTTCCAGGGTAAGCTTCCTTAGTTCCTTCCACCAATCCTCAAATGGCACGATGTCCAACCCCTGTATCATCCTGGCTGTCCTCTCCTGGATGAGTTCCAACTTGTCAATGTCATTCCTAAAATGTGGCATCCATTGCTACATTCAATACCTTTCCTATGGCCTGACCAAAGCAAAAGATAATACTATCACCTCTCTTGTTCAGATTTAGGAGATACTTTGGACAGTAAGAATGTGTATAGACTAGGGACAACCAGGAGGAATGGTACAAGTGGTCTTAGAGTCAGTGGGAGTTTTGATCTTATCTGTGAAGTCAGGCCTGGGGCCTGCCCAGACCTTTGAGATTAGGAAATGAGATAATACATTTAAAAAGCTCTGCAAACCATAAAGTACTATATAAATACCAGCTGTTGTTACATTCTGTCATTCTGGGTTCTAAGGTCTTTCCTAAGTCTGGTATTCCACATACTATGTTTTAACTCTTCTGGTTGTGACATTCTAAGGTCCTTTCAAATCTAACATTCTAAGCTCCAAGGTCCTGTCCAGTTCTTATGTTTTATGTTCTAAGGCCCAGCTCAGCTGACATTCCATATTCAGAATATTCCAGTTCTGATAGTATACAATCTAAGATTCTTTCCAGCTTTGAGATTCTATGCTCTAAGATCTTTAGCAGATCTCACTTTCTATGTTTTATTTTAAAACCCCTCCAGCTCTGATTTTCTTGGTTATATGTTCCAAAACTCCTCCCAGCTCTATGTATGTTTTATGTTCTGAGGTCCCCCATGCACCCAACTCTGACATTCTAAGATCTATGATACTAAAATACCTTCAGGTCTTCGTAGGTATCTGCTGAAAGTTTGGTGCTATTCATGTTTAAGCTGCAGAGGCTCTTCATTGCTACATGAAGACAGGAAAACAGAAATATGTGGTGAGAAACAAGGGAGCCAGAAGTGGACATGGACACACACACACACACACACACACACACACACACACACACACACACAATACCACCTCTTGACTGTGAGTGTAGCAGGGTTTCCAGAGGTGAGACCAGTAGACAGAATGTAGTTCCCAGAACAATAATCCAAGCAGAAGTAAGAGGGATTTAGAATGTTTACTAAATGAGTGAATGAACTGAATGATTGGTCCAGGCCTTCAGTTAACCCTCAATACATTCTGGTCTCCCAGTGTCTCAATGTAGCTTAGCTCACCTAGAAACAATTTCCTCATCACTCCTGCACAGTCACTCAAAGCACAGGCTTTAGACAGAGGTGTTGGGGTACCCTCCCTAAGTAAGAGCAGCCCTGCTGCTCAAGGCTGCTCATGAGCTGGTATCTGAGCTGAATGAGATTCAGATGCCACACAGGGACCTGTTCAGCTCAACTGATGCCATAACAGACCATGTACCACTCATTCTTCCAAAAGAGTAATGTTTCCCACTATTACCTAGAAACTTTTTAGGGATTAAGCACCGGTAGGCACCTTCAAAAAATGCTGGAGCCTCTCCCCAACCCCCTCCAATTTAGGAATCCCTAGGCTTTCTTGTGGAAACTCACAGCTCAGGGCCAGCAGGCCAGCATCGGTGACAGGCGTCTCACACAGGTTCAGCACTTGCAACATGGTGAGGTGTTCTGAAAGAAGCCGCAGACCAGCATCTCCAAACTGTAAGGACACAAGACCAACTCAGCCACCAGTCTCCTAAGTCTTGAAGGCACTGGTTTATGAAGCCCTTATGGAGCTTCCTGAGAGATGAAACTCAAAGCCATACAAAAAGATGATCTAATGGTATCTTGCTGATGCTCAGCAAGGCACCCTGGGACAGAGAATTACCCACTACTGGGAGCTGGAGTTCAGGAGAAGTACTTTAAAGCCTCAGTTACAGGATCATGGGATTTTAAGCTGTATTGAACTTTAAAGCTGATCTAGTCCAAGCCTCTCATTTTATGGATAAGGAAACTGAGGGAGAACAGTCACTTGCCCAAAGTCACACAGGTATTAATTAATAGAGCCAAGGCCCTTGCCACCAACACACTGCACTCCATCCAAACCTTGGAGTCCAGGGAGATGGAGCTCTGAACTTGTGTTTTGGCTTCTCCCTTCCTTATAAGGTTAAGAGAGGGAGGATTTGACCTAAAATCATGAGTGCAGTCATTCTCACCTTGGAGAATGTGGGGTCAGAGCAAGAGTAATATTTATACTGGGAAATGTGGTCCCTAGAAATCAAAAGGGAACCCATGCCAAACAATGGCTGGCTTTTTTTTTTTAAGGAGAGTTAAAGCCTTCTCACTACTGCAGATACTTTATGAATCACCAAATCTGAAAGTTCAAAGTCCATCTAGTATGACCTGTAGCTGATCAAGCATCCTAACACATCTATAAATTTTTGCAAATTATTCATTACCAGCCATCAGTTCAGTTCAGCCCACCATGTTGTATTTTAAACGGTAAATAATGTTTAAAATACCAAAGGAATCATGGGATTGGTGAACTGGATAATTCACTAACTTTGCAGTTAGGGTTCCATTCCTTCTAGCTCTAAGGAACTTATGAGGCTGTGAGTCTACGGGTGAAGTGAACCTTTTAACATCTAGCGTCAGCTAATCAAGTCTATGAGGGTCCTTCTTCACCAAGTCACCAGAGCCGTCAGACAATGGTTTGGTACGGCTGCTATTATTGGCCATGGAGGACCCCAGAGGAAAAAGAGGGGTAAGTGCAACCAGGGATCTGTGGGACAGTGATCTGAAAAAAGGGAAGCAAGAAGACTGTCCAAGGCGGGGCTGGGGTGAAGTAGTCTCTGGGGCCTGAGGCCTGACGGTAAAAACCCATTCTCACCATATGCCAAAAAACCCAAGTGCTTGAGAAACCAGAACAATTCCCTAATTACACCTGAGCACTGGCTTCTAAGAGTGATATTATACAATCCAGACTTAGAACAATGACCCATATGGTGACAATAAGCCTTCCAAAGGGACTTATCATCGCATGCATGAAGAGCCTTGAAGCTGTAGACAGATAGGCCAGCCCCCTGTGAAACAGAGAGCCTCTACCCCTCCACCTGGCTGGGATGGTTCCTCTTCCCATGCTCATACCTGAGTGGACCACAGGTTTAGCTGCTTGAGAGAAGGCAGTTTGATGAGGTGCTCGGCACAGGCACTCGTCACATTGGTGAAGGCCAAGCTGAGGTTCTCCAGGTTTCCAAAGGAGCCAGAGCTCAACAAGCGAGCCAGGTCTGCATCCTACAGGGTCAAATAGACAGGATTGGTCAAAAAGATGTATAGCCAATGGGGAGACAGACATACTCTGGCTAACAGAAAGATCTTAGCATTTTAGATGGCTTCACGTTGATAGGGTGAAATATAGGTTCCTGGAAACCCATCTCTAGACTCAAGAGTCAGAGTCTGCCTTTCTGAAGCCCCCCAAAAGAGTGAACTGCATTTGCACCATCTTGCCAATGCCAAGAGTAAAGGGTCTAGCTTTTATCCCTTACTCACCCTGCATTTTCAAGTGCTCAAAGATGAACCCTGTGAAGCCCATGCCTTTTCCATCACTGAGGGAAATAACTGGGAAAGGTAGGACAGGGAAGGCCTGATTCTGATCTCACTTCCAGAAAGCAGGTAACGGGCCTGACGGTGTATGCACAGAAGGGAAGTGAACAGGTGGAGAGGATGAGGTAAAAGCTTCCCTTAAGCGGCCTCACACCTTAAATTACTGACTCATGCCCTCCAAAGAGACCTTTCCATTTGAAGACGGTAGTAAGTGCCAGACCACTGGACCCTCAGATACCTAGGGCTGCTCTGTCAGGACTGTTACCCAGAAAACCTATGAAAATTATAGTTTTAGAATTTAAAGGCACTTCAAATATTATACACTAAGACATTCCCAACTTTGGGTGGATAGTCTAGCCTCTGGAGAGGCAGAGAGCCATGACCCTCATTCTGGGTGGGACAGCTAATGGAATCATGGCTTATCTTCAGATGCTTGTAACTACAGAGACCAAAGGTTTAGCTGCTTGAGAGAAGGCAGTCTGATAAGCACATTTTATAGATCAGAGAAACTGAGGCTTTCAGAGGCAAACTGACATGGCCAAAACCATGCAAGTTAAGAGTAGCAGAGCCAGAATTCAAAGTTGGGTGCTCTTACTATGGATTCAGAACTAAACGCAAAAAAGCATTGTGCAAACCTTAAAGCCCTACATAAATGTGCTAGCATTTCCACTGTAACCCTCCTTACCCAAACATCTCATGAGGACATTTAATGACTTAATGCTTAGAAAAGAAACGGCCCAGTTCCATCTCTGGCAATTCCATCCCCGGGAATGAATAGGAAAAAGTAGACAAAAATCACCCATGACCAACTTTTCCTCATTTACTATTCATTCAGCTTGGCATTGACCACCCCATTCATACCAGCATCAGGCTATGTTCCATGCCCCTAGACAGAGTAGCCCAACCGAGGGAGAAAAATGATACTTACTGTGGACTTGGAAGGCAGAGTTAACCTGGTGGGCCCCCCTTTTCTTTGCTGTAAAAGAAATAAGCATCATTGGGCTTTATCTTCACTTTTCACAGTCCATCCCTGCCCTGCCCACTCCATGCCAGCTCTTCTCAGAAGTCCTTCAAGGAGCCTCAAACAAGCGTTTGAGGTCTGCATCCTCCAGCATCAAATGGATGGGATAGGTCAAAAGGGGGTGGTCAGGTGTATGGCCAATGGAGCAGTATGCCTTCTATGGAGGTATTTTATAAGGTGGACAGGAGCTGGGTAATTGTCTCGATTCCCAGTAACAGACCCAGAGAATGCTGGGTGATCACCTACATGGCCAGGATGTTGTCAAGACCTACCAGCTCCTTGAGCTCCCGCTGCCTATCACAGAGCTGCTCATACATCTTCTTCCCCACATCGGTACTTTCGAGGGTAGAGATGATCTGCAGCTGGGTGTCATTGTTGTCTATGATGTTGTATTCCAGCATCAGACAGAGAATCTGCCAGGAAGATGGACAGGAAGAAGAGTGAGCAGGGGCCAACACAGTGGAGGGATTGCTTCTAGCCTCTCCTTTGGGGGAAGCAGCCTGGCTCCTGGGGACTCTGGAGTATAAGCCTTCATGGCTCCAGCTGCCAGAACATAGCCCCTGGGGGAAAAGCCTTCTTCACTGCAGGATAACTTTACACCCATTCTCATTCAAGTCTGTCAGGCCAGAAGTGCTTGCTCTGAAAATCGGCACATTCTCTCTTGCCATTCGGTCCCCTTCATTATCTCCTCCTTTCATCTTCATTAGTCAACTGTTCTGATCCAGGCCCTTTCTTTTCTTTTTCCTTTGATTTCCTATTCAAATTTTCCAACCTCTTCCCCTTTTCTGAACATCTTTCTGGAGCTTCATGTAGGTCTGAGGATGCCGACAAGGGAAGGAAATGGGAACAGAGTGGAAGAACTCTGATCTCCCCTCCCTACTCAGAGACTCCTTAGGTCCCTGTACCCCGTAAAGGTGTTTGGCTACAGATTATCTATCCACCTGGCACAAACCAGTATTCAGCTTAAGTCAGAACTTGTCACAATGGAATGGACTGCCCCCAAGAAGTACTGAGTTCCCTGTCACGAGAGGAAGACTGGATGGCTACTAGTGGGAGAATCCTTTTTCAGACTACGAGACCTCTGAGGTCTATTCCACTTCTGTGATGGTCACTGGTCACAGGAGAAGAGCTGAGGTTACATGTCCCTCTTATGTGCGAGAGGGGACAATGTGATTCAGATCACTTCACTGACTTGGATGTTTCAGGTGCCTGCTTCCTTATCCCACACTTGGACCTTCCAGTCCTTGCAGAATAAGTACAGGTTATTGTAGTCTCCCCCTGTTTTCTTCTCAAGCTTCCTCTGGAAAAGAAGGCCCCACTTTCCAGCAGGATCTATAAGAAACACTGGAGAGTATACTATACAGGCATCTGACTCTATCTTCTTGACCCTGATTCACACAGTGAAAGGAAGTGATGACACATATCCAAAAACCAGGGACAGCTCAGGGCAGTATAGGGCTCAGCAAACTGGGTACCTTCCAACAAGTGCTTAGCCTCTCTTTTTTCCTTTTTTTAAGGCTGGAAGGAAGGAAGGCTTTCTGAGTCATTTGTATCTGAGATCAGTAGGATGAATGAATGAGAAAAGTGTGTCTTCCAAGCTTTCTAGGGCAGGAAGATCAAAAGAAGAGGGGACAGGGGAGAGAGAAATAAAAAGGAGGCGAGAGGAGGAGGAGGAAATAAATTAGAATTCCAAAATATTAGAGTGGGAAAGGCCTTTCCACCAGATCGTCTAGCCCAGCCTCCTCATTGGACAGATGGAGAAACTGAGCTTCAGAGAAATAAGCTGACTCACTGTAGGTCACATAATTAATAACAAAGATAACACCTAAACCTAGATCTCCTTCCTCAAGGCCAGTGCTCTCTTCACCCTGCCATGACCATCTGTTATCCTGTCCATGCCCTCCCTCTCCAAGGGCACCAGCACTGTGGACTGTCCCTTGCTTTCTTCTCTAAAATATTGGGCCATTCACCAACTGGGTGAAGGAGTGGGATGACTGAGAGAAAAGAGCCCTGGACATGTGGATACACTCAAATGTGCTAAGGTCACCCCTAGGCCATGTCACTCTCCTTCCCCCATCCCCCAGCCTCCTTGTTGTAGTTGTTCCTTGTGTCTCACTACACAGTGTCCAAGCAGCATTGCTGAGCCAGGCCCAGACATACACTGACCTCCACCATGGTCTGATTGCCCCTCAAGGCCAGGAGCATGCATGGTCCCAGCTTGTTCTCAGCCAGCGAAAGCAGGAACTTTTTCGTCTTATAACAGGATCCCATGAGTATATGCACCTGTGAGAGGAAGGAGGCCACAAAGCAAGGTTAGAGCCACTGGCCCACGTAGCAGAGGATACAGAGACACACAATGCCTCCTACACATCTGCAGGCCTCAGTGCAGCCACTTTACAATGAGGTAAAGCTTAAAAGTTCTAGCTTTAGACCACAGCATGCCTAGAGATAAAGGCAGACCCACAGGCTGCTACAACTAGACCACTGCAGGGGCAGCCTCTGAGCAGGGCAATGCCTGAGAAGTGTTTGGCTGTGTGACCATGCTGGCTTTCTTTGGCTTAGCTCAGAAGTGGAGAACCTGCAGCCTCAAGGCCACGTGTGGCCCTCTAGGTCCTCAAATGCAGCCCTTTGACTAAATCTAAATTTCACAGAACAAATTCTCTTAATAAAAGGATTTGTTCTGTAAAACTTGGACTCAGTTAAAAGCCTTCATCTTGGGACCTGTAAGGCCACAGGTTCCCCAATCCTGGAGCTGATAGCAAACATGATTTTCTGGATGTCTGGCCTCTGGGAGGGTTGTCAGACAACTCCCTAAAACCAGTGATCAAGAACAAAGACTTCCAAATAACACTCTACTCCCCCCCCAACACACACACTCACTATCCCCACCCCCCTCCAAAAAAAAGAACCCATTCTAAGTCACAGAATCACAAGATAGATCTAGAAGGGACCTGAGACATAATTTAGTACAATGTTTTCATTTTATAGCATAGGAAGCTGAGGCACACACAGAGTGTTACAGCTGAGCTTCAAACCCAAGTCTTCTGACTTTAAATCCTGTGTTCTTTCTACCAGATCACATCCTGATCACAGCAAGGATCACTCCTTTTTCAGTGTTCCTATGGAGATGGGGATATGAGTTTTTCTCTGGGCCAAGCTAAAGCCCTGTTGTCTGACACCATCTTTGGGCACTAACAGCACCTGGCAGAGATTTCTGAAACCCTCATGCTGACTGCAGCCCAACATTCACATGGCTCAGGGTGGGTAGCACAGAGAAGGCCTATCTTCCCTTCCCTTCCAAGGGCCTCTTAGGGGCTGGACAGTCTTTCTCTGGGGAAACTTGATGGTCATATCATCTGTAAATACTTGTCAGTCAGTCAATATTGAGTCCTGCTTAGGGAAGCCAATCTACTGCTTCCTGGTAGCTTTAGACATGAGTCCAAAGGACAAGGGTGGACTAGTGGAACACTATGAATTCACTCCAAAGAACCTGACCCAGAGCAGGCCATGCTTCCTACTGGCTTTGGAGATTAGATAGAGAGAGATGGATTGGAAGGTGGGGTTAGAAAGGAAATGATGAGTCACTGGAGAGGTTAAAGAAGCCTCAAAGATCTATCTGCCCCTCATTTCAATACAAAGTGCTTTCTCTTTCTTTAAAAAGTACTGTTTTGAGATAGAAACTTCCCAGCCCCCAAAGCACGCTATATTACTCTAGAGAATGCCTGTTTTGATCTTAGTTGCTGTATAGTTTTCCTTCCAACATTTGTGTAATCATTAGGGTCTTGGTATGGCATGCCAATGGATCCTCTCAGACTAGTGGTTGCCAGCTCATGTTGCTTCTTAACTCTTATTGGGTACTGATTGGTGGAGGGACCACCAGGCGTTGCTATGGGGAAGGCAATGACGTCTTCATAGGGAGATTATGGCTCAAGTTGAGAAATAAATGAAGGGAGAAAACAGACAAATCTCCAAGCTTCAGAAATCTGGCTAATCTAGCAGTGAGTGAACAAGTTAAGACAGAGCACGTACACAGAAACATCTAAAAATAAGCTCCTTTCAAGAAGGACCCAAGAGGCAGCTCACATATTATAGACAAAACTCCTGCTTGGCTCAGTTTACTGGGTAGTTGTATATGAATTGGTTTCCCAACAGAGCTAGTTTCCTGGTAAAGAGTTCCTTTGCTTTGCAAAAGCACAGGAGAATGAGTTATTTGCTTTGATAAGAAAGGGGGAGGAGACAAAGTTAGTGGAGCCAGGGAAGACCGTTTCTGACTGAACTGGCTGGCCTTGGGTAGTACCGTGCACAAATCTCCCATCCCTTCATCCTACTCACCCCTGGAACATCTCCCCTCTGTTTTCCAGGGTGGATCTCCCAGGACCCAGAACCCTATCTGCCTGGGAGTATGTTTTAGGTTGAGACCAGTGGGGAGAGGGGAACAGTCCTGGCACTTTGAGCAGGCTGACTCTCTGACAATTCTCCTCAGAGCCCAAATGTCTGGAAAGGCAGCATGAATACATCACAGAGCACACAACTGTGAGGTTGCTTCAGCAGCAGTCCAGGTTTTTCCCATCATCTCCCTTCTCCATAGGGACTCTGCACCAGCAGCAATCCATCTCACATGGTATATACTTCCATGGATAAACACAGAGAGAGAGAGAGATAGAGAGAGAGAAAGAGAGAGAGAAAGAGAGAGAGAGAGAGAGAGAGAGAGACAGAGAGAGAGAGAAAGAGAGAGAGTCTCCCTTGTTAGAAGCTTAAGGCAGCGATTGTTTTGTTTTTGTCCTTATCTCCAGAGCCTGGCATATAGCAGACAATAAATAAATGCTTGCTGGATCTTTAATCACCTACCCACCTCCCACCCCCCTCACTGGCACCTTCCCTTTTGCCTAAAAACATGTTCAGGTCTCCCTTTCTCTTGGCCTCCTTTGGCCTCAGCATCTAATGAGTCACTGAGTTCACAGGATCACAGATGCTATGCCCCCTAGTCTGACTGATATTTTGGCTTCTTCTCAGGCCCTTGACGACCATCACTCTATCTCCCAGTCAGGGGTTGTTTCGGAGGCAGAGGTCACTGGGAAAGGTCACTTAAAGAAAGTCAGTGTCTGCATTTCTGAAGCAAAGAGAGTGAATGGTCAGAATGAGCAGAGGATCACGGGAACAAGAAAATCTATTAGGATCACAGACTTAGAACTGAAAAGCATGTCAAAGGCTATCTAACTCAACCTCCACATGGTATAGATGAGGACACTGACTTGCCCAAGCCTGCCCAGGTAGTGATTGACACAAGTAGCATTTGGACCCTGGGAGCTCTGGCTTGTTCCATCTTAACATCCTGCCTCAGTTCCTTGGGCTTTTCCTTAGTGATATCTCTGGCATCTCTGTCCCTTCCCCATCATTCTTACTGCAGCTGACCTAGTCCCAAATTCACTTGAAGTAATGAAAGAGGCTTCTACCTATTTTTCTGACTTCCAGCTCCTCCTCCAGTCTACTCTGCTAAAACACATCTGTTTACACCACGACTCCTGCTCCCCACCTCCCCTACTTGTCTAACATTGCTCTGGACCTGTGATTCTATTGGTGTGGAAGAAACTCCTAGTATGAAAACTCCCTCCACTAGTACACATCAGCAACTCACCTATCAGCTGGAGCACTGAGAGGTTAATTGACATGCCCAAAGTCAGACAGCCAGCATGTGTCAGAAACAGGACTTAAACTCTAAGTACCCCTTATTTCAGGGCTATACCTCTATCCATGATGCTGCACTATCCCTCACCTTTTAAACCTTATCTCTCACTACTTCCCTAATTTTAGCACCGAACCTCTAGCATGCCTTCCCCTTTCTGCTCCCAGCACTGTTGCTCATACCTAGAAGAATCCCTTCTCCATCTATGCCTACTAATTCATCCTCAAGAACCAACTCAAAGCCCACTTCTTCCTTCAGCCTAACCTGACCACCACAGCCTAAAATGAATTCTCTTTCTTTTTAACCTCTATTGTGATACTTGTGTCCAAGAACCCCTGTCTGGCCTCGCTCCCAGGAGTGTTGTGAGGATCCAAAGACAGAATATGTAAAAAAGATTGTAAAGGTCTAGACCCATGTCAGGAACTTTGCAAATAATCTGCCAGTGAATGTTATGCTGACTTAGCTCTTCTATTGATATTTTCAGCGGCTACCTTTCACTGCCGTCTCATTCTCAGAATGTTTCTATCTTACTTCCACGATAAGATTATAAGCCCCTTGAGAGTATGGTTTCTGTCTTGATCTTCTTTGTCCCCCTAGAGTGCCTAGTATATCATCTCAACATACACTACCAGATTGACTCATCATCCTAAAATGATTCTTGGTGAATATCAAAACCCTTCAAGAGCTCTGTGAATAAAACCCAAACTTCTTGCCATCTATCACCTGGCTCCTGGACTTTTTAACCTATTTTCCACTACACATCTAGACAAACCTTCTCCTCTAGCCAAACTGGTGTCCCCTGGACACTGTGCACATTATTACTTTCACACCTTTGAACATGCTACTTAACTTGAAATCTTATCTTCTCTGTGTTTCACTAAGTCCTACCCAGCCTTCAAAGCCTACCTCCTCTTCCACAGAGCCTTCTCTAAATTTCCCTCTTTCTTTAAAACTCTTATTACCTTTCTTGTCTGTCTGTGATTCAGCACTTGGCACATGCCTCTTTATGCTGTTGTTGCTTTTTGCTGAACATGTTCCTCTTCTTTGGTTCGACTGTGCTGATCACATTAATAATCATATTCTCTCTCTCTCCTTGCCCCCACCCCCAGTAACTGACACAGAACCATACCACACTGATAGCGAACATGTATTCCAATTCAAAACTAGGGATATGGATATAATAAAGATTTTGTTCGCCTAATTTGTGAATGGTACTATCCTGAAACACTTAGGGTGCCTGCAAATACAGGTGCTTAATAAATAACCAGTATGATGTAAATGAACTTGATCCTGCTGGACAATAGAAAAGATATTCTCTTCTCCGAACCTGGCGTATAAGCTAACGGCTCTGTGAGTTGTCTCACGTTGGGAAACATCCCCAGGATTTGGAATCACATGACCAGAACTGGAATCTAGACTTTGATTCTAACCAACCATGCCTCCTAAATAATCAGAACTTGTTACTTTGGGCACATTCCTTGCCTTGCGTTGGGTCTTAAGTTTCCTCATCTGTAAAAATGAGATTAGGTTAGATAAATGTCCCTTCCAGTTCTGAATTCTATACTCCTATAAGTCCACAAATCCAAATTGTTGCCGAAAGTATGTCTCTCCTTATTATAATTTCCTATGGTAAATGCTAATAAGGATGACCCCAGTCCAGTGTCATCAGAGTTCACAATGGCAGTTTAGGAGCCTAGAAAGATGTAAATTGTAGCTGCAGTAACACTGAGTGTCACTGTCCTGAAGAAAAACAAAAGTATCCCAGAGAAAAGTATCCCTATCCTTTTCTGAAGAGCTGGAAGGGCAAGGAAGCCTAACTTCCTTCAGCCTGAGGATATCGACTGAGGCTCAAGTGTGACGAATGTGATTGTCACCATGAAAATACTTTGAAATATTATAAGGTGCCATAGAGAAATGAAAGATTACCATTAATGTCTCTGGAAAACTTGCTGCCTATGAGGCTGCCCTGATGAGACTATATCTGTGGGTAATTACTTTCCATTTGAGGCATACATGAGACCTGCTAGCTCTGGTTTACAATGAGTCTGGTTTGGATGAGGCAGCCGCTTTGTAAGCTTCCTTTTCTGAAGTTCTCTCCCAGAAGGCATAAACAAAATATCCCTAAATAGGACAGATAAGATATCCACCATCTGTTTAATGGCTCTTGCAGCCTTTCACATTGAACTCTAGGCCAACTCGGACATCTCACAATCAAGATTCACCTGAACTAGTTTTCCAACAGTGTTGAAAAGCCATCCTACACCATCCACATTCTTCTATCCACTTCCTGTGACAAAGCACACAGCGGGAGACGGTTAGCTGCAATTAAAGGGCCAGACCAAGGCCAGGGAGCAGGTTGTATTTGTTTGGGTTTTTCTTCTTCTCAGAAACAAATAGCTGTTACGCCCTCAAGCCGGGGTATGATTTTACTAACTGATGTCTCTTGTGAAGACGTTGGCATGTAAACAGTGACATACCAAAGTGTGGCGCTGCATTTTACATCTTGGAGTATCTCTCCATATGACTGTGACCACTGTTGAATGTGAACACTAGCAATTCAACAAACAGGAAAAGAACTGAACAACAGATACATAGTATACAAGGAAGAGACAGCTCAAAAGCAGTTAAAGGAAGACAGAGGTGAATCAAGAGCCATTATGTACTGGCAATTGCTTATTTGTTTCTAGTTTGTAGAGCATGTGGCTTCACCTATCCTTATCCCTGAAGTAACATTCAGTTTATATTACATTCAAGGCAAATGGCCTCATGATACATTGCTATCACTCACTACAAGGAGATGAGGATGGAAGAGTGGCCTACTATGATATCTCTAAGGCTGCAGACTTGAATACTCAGCAAGGACTTCCAGATTTGGTTAGAAATCTTATAAACTGCTGTTGTCTTTGCCCAATCATTGGAGATTCTGCACCTTATGGAGATGAACACTTTAAGGTTCTTACTATATGAGGCATTGAGAATCGGGGGAATTGCTAAAAACAACCATCGAAGAATAAGTGGAGGAAGTCTGTAGCTTCTGTTTATCTATGTTCTTATGTCTTCCCATATCCTTGCCACTACTGGGCATCTGGGCAGATACCAACCCCTCAAGCACAGAAAGAGAAAACTTACCCTTTACACTACTTTCAGACCCAAGAGGTACACAATCAAATATCAGAGACTGAGAAAGTCTTAACCAAGTTCAACCTGTGGACTAGGGCGCCAGTTACTATAGCTTCATCCCATGACATACGGAGCTTTGAAACCTAGGCTGATGTTTCTTCAAATACCCGGGCTCTAGCCCTATCACATAGAGAAACTTAATATTTGGAAAAGGTCAGGAGAAGCCAACTTCTAAATGAAAAGTCAATGACAGTCTTAAAGGAACAGATAATGTGACATACCTCTTTTTTCACTGTGGAGAGATAGGGAATACCAGGGCAGAAAGAATATAGATGGGGTCATGACATTGGGTGTTTTTGTTCAATTATTTTACTTTGTTCCTAAGAAAGGTTCCATCTGGGAGTTGGGGGAAGGTTTCTTTCTACCTCCAAATGACTGTGATACAAAGATAAAAGGCATAAAGTATATTCTTAACAGTACTTAGGATGCAACAAATACATTGCAGTCTACTCCTGGTGGCCATTTTATTAGAGAAACAGGATTAACTGAGCTCTGGCTGACCATTCATTTTCATTTCAGCTGCCAAAAATGAAGGGAGATAGGGGAAGGGAGGAGAGTACATAAACTCACAACACGGAAGGTGCATACCATGCTGGCAAAAAGTTCTCCATCATCATCACAAGCCACGCCTCCAGGACTATAGAGCTGAAACCAGCCATCTTTGCCAGTCCGCACACTCAGTAAACAGGAGTGGACCTGCCAAGCAAAAGAGAGATGCTTGAAGGGAAAAATGGAAAGCATCTGTAGCATAAGTGGTCCTAGGAAGCTGGAGATGGAGAAGTCACACCAACAATGGCATGAAGACCATTTCTATTCTTCCCCGGGGAAGCTGGGGCCAATGATGGAGAAAGCCTTAGGAAGGAGTGGTTTATGTCCATTTTTCCAGCAAAGACACATGGCAGCCTAGGTACCAGATATCCAAATAGCTACATGGTGCTACGGGGGCTGAGACATCAGCAAGGCCCAGGTAAGGCCAGGAGTGCAACACATAAGTTTGTGTCTATTTTACCTAGTGAAATCAAAGACCAGCTAAAACTGGAGGTACAATTCTCCCTCCAATAGATTCCTTCATAGAGACGTGGACTCCTCCATACCCAGGGACACCTCCTATCCTTCACCAAATACACTGAAAGCAGGAGTGAGAGGGCAATCCCAATTAACATTCAGCAAGTGGCAGGACTAGGTTGGTTCAGTCTCAGCAGCATGTGAGAGCAGGAACTAAGCCCAGGTTCCAAGGACTTGACTGCTTTCTCTTCTGGTGCCTTCATGGAAACTCTATCACCGCTTTGGCAAAGGAAGGTAAAACACTTGAAGACATGAATGCTGTACTTGGCTCAGCATGAGAGCCTGTGTAAGTGTGTTTTTAAACCAATGCCTCCGCCAATAGAGAAAACCAGTGGAGAAAACATCGAGTGAGTGGAAAAAATGCTGCTGTTTGTTACAGTTTACTGTAAAACACTGACATCATAGGCTAACCTCAGATACACAGGGTGGGGCATGTGTTTATGCACAAGGCCAGCAGCCTCTGCAAACAAGCCATCTGTGCGTGTGTGCATGCGTGTGTGTGTGCACGTGTGCATGTGTGTGTGTGTGCGCGTGCTTGCATGCGTGTGTGTCGAATGCCTTGTCAGTCTGTTCACTTTTGTGAACAAAGGCTGGCTGGCAGAGCTCCTCAGGGGCTTCAGATCCGGCTCTCCCCAAAGACTCAGACATCTTGCCATCAGTATAAAAGGGGCTCTCTGACAGCATGGGGCAGACAGGACAACATTTTACTAAGGAGAAGAGAAGATAAGGTTCACCTCTTGGCGTGGGTCTTCAGCAAATCTCTGAATCACATACTTCAGTTCCCTGAAAGACACAAACCAAGGACTGGGTCACCGAGACATCCTCTCTGCTCATGCTGGAGGGGCAGAGTAGGTGGGTGGGGATAGAGGGTGCTAGTTGTGAAGGAAGAATGAGGACATGGAGAGCCAGCTAGCAGGCCAGCCCATGAGACTCCTGGATTGAAAAGGCACCAGGGCACTGCTCAGGAAGGGACTCACAAGGTTTGAAAATTCCAATGGTTGAGTGGGAGAGACGACAAACCTAGGACCACGTTCATGATGTCCAACCTTAAGCAAGAGGAGGAGCTGCTATGGGTGGAGTCTGGGATAGCAGAGAGGTACACAGGGCCTTGAAAGTGGGGGTACCCCCCACCCCCACAATGCAACGATCACAGAAACACTCACTTGGTAAATTTTTCATGCGCAAGAGCTCTGTAACAAAAAAAATAACAACATAAGAAAACTAGTTTTTGTATGGCTCTTTCAAAAAGTACAGTTATGAAGTAATCCTTCTGGAGGAAAAGCTATACAAGGATTCCCCCCCTTTTTCTCTGATCCTAAAAATTAAAAAAAAAATTCGAAAAAGATGTTAATACTTCAATCCTCCCAGGTATCAGCAAATAAGAACAAGCTGAGTGAGAGGGAAGGAGAGAAATTATATCAGTAATGAGAATGACCCCAGAATCACACACTTGTAAACAGGAGTAGAGCTACCTGGTGGGTTTTTTTTTTCCCTGTCGCAGAGACCCAGGTGTCTTCATTAATTGTTCTGCAATTAAGGCAAGGCCACAGCTAATTAACGCTGTACATCAGAAAAGCAATTAAGGATGGCTCTGAAAAATGAATTGCATCATAGCGGCCTGTACAGCTCCTCCCCAGAGGTGGAGAGAATGGCCGACTGTGGCAATGACGCCATGGCGTTACAGAGCAGGCAGCCAGTGCTCAGGAGTTGGATTTCTCTGGTCTCGAGGCATTGGGCCACTGGGGACAGGAGAGGCCAGTAAATTGGGCAATTACAGGCTGTAATGTACCCCCTCTGAGAACTGCATTTCATAAACACCGTGCTCGTTAATCGGTTCCCGGGGGAATGCCATGGGCCTCCCAGAGAAGCACAGTTTCTCCAATCTATCAAAACAGAGTCATTTAGACACTTTCAGTCCTGCTTACTTAGACAAAGCATTCTTGTTTAGGCCCCTTTTACCAGGATCTTTTTCTCTTGATTTTCTGGTGATAAATGTGCCATGGGAACAAGAACATGAGAGACAGAAAGGCTCAATGAATAGAGAGGTAATATGGGATTCTGTTAATGGTTAAGGAAAAGGGATGGGGCAGGTGAAGGGAATACTGTGTTTCTCTCTTAATACTTTCAATCCAGAGACCAGGGCCAAAACTCTCTGGGCCTTACTTCCTTCCTCTGTACAATGAAGAGGATAAAATGGATGCTTTCAGCTCTAAATCCTATAATCCTATGCTGTTTCCTGCCCATATTCATTATGGTTCAGCAGCTCTTACTCAGGTTGCTTAGGCTTCATGAAATAAATTGTCCTTACCAGGAAGGACTCACCAGATGTCTGAGATGTTATCATAGGCACTGGGGACAAAAGAAAGGCAGGCAGACTTACTCTTTGGGGAATGGAATAGGTTGAAGCAAGCTGGCCAGAGCTGGTCTCCAGTCATCATAGTCTGACCTAGAAGAAAACGGAGGTGAAGATAAAGCTGGGGTCAGTCTTGCAACATGGCTGACAGATCTAACCTTTGGAAGGGATACTTCTTGCTATCACATAAGGTCTATTTATGGTGCCCCCAACCTCCTACCTTTAACATTCTGCTGAGGGCACCACCACTCTCTTAGTCACCCAAGTTCTTAACCTTAACCAGTATCATCTTCAACTTCTCATTCTCACTCACCTCACGTATCCAAACCAAGGTCAAATCTTGTTGTGTCTTCCTCCCAGCACCTCTTTGATAGGTCCCTTTCTCTCACTTCACACAACTCCATTCCCATCACCTTTCATCTCGAAATAGTCCCCTAATTGGATCTACCTGCCTCAATTCTCCTCCCTCCCCAATCCATCTGCCGCTCAGCTTACAAAGTGATTTTCTTGAAGCACAGGTCTGACCACGTCACTCCTTTACTCAATAAACTCCAATGACTATCATCTCCAAAGTCAAGTCTTTCCAAATCTCTCCAATTGTTAGCACTTTACCCACACTCCCTTGCCTCCAGTGTATTGTACTGTTTCCCCAGAGTAGACTATAAGCTCCTTGAAGCCCTGGTCAGTTTTCATTTTTATATTCAAAGTGCCTAGCATACAGTAGATACTTAATAAATACTTGAGAAACTAGATTATATTGAAGTGAGCTGAAATAAAGGCTTTGCATTGAGCCATATAAAGCCTCAAGTAAACAAGAATTCCCTAGTAATATAAGGGAATATGAGTACTGACTTTTTGAAGATGATGCCTCCACCACAACTCCTCAATGGGGTGTGGGAACATGATGGAGTGGAAAAAGCTTTGGATTTGGAGCCAGGAAATCTTAGGTTTGTTAAGGAGACAGAATGAATTTAGTTTTTCATGTAAGTTTCATGCAATTGTGATTGCCTGTTGATAGGTTCAAATCCTACCTGAGACACTAACGAGCCAGGGGATCCTTAACAAGTCACTGGACTTCTCTGTGCCTCAGAATTTTTATCTATAAGATGGGAAGGTTGTCCTACCTAGCCTCTAAGAGCTCTGAATCTGTGATCCTATGAGTGAAAGTTGCACTGGCCTATCTCCAACGAATGTAGGGGATACACAACAGCCCAGTCACCAGTCAGTCCTTTTTCCCCCCGCCTCCTCTCAAGGGCCCTGTCATCAAACTTGGGGGGTTTGTGTGAGACAGTGATAAAAAGAGAGTGTGAGAGAGTGTAGGTGTGAGTGTGTGTGTATGAGAGAGAGAGAGAGAGAGAGAGAGAGTGTGTATAAGTGTAGGTACACGAGTATACGTGTGTGGGGAGGGTAAGTGTGAGACTGTGTGTGTGTGTACAAGTGTGAGTATGTGGGCACATTGGTCTATGTGTGTGTGTGTATGTATAGAGGGTGTATGGGTTTTGTGTCCCATCAAGCTGATCCCTATGATCTCTTATTTGTCATATACGTGAGAGATCATGGCAAAGGACATAGAAAAGTCTTTCCCACACATATTACAGATGACTTTTTCACCCTTCCAACACATCTATCTAAAACTGTTGTTGCTTTCAAAGAATATTGCTCTTTTGTTTCTACATCACCTTCATTTCTGAACCAATCTGTCTGTCTGTCTACCTATCTTCTCACACCCCTCTCTAGTATACTATTTCTTTTAACAAAGAATTAAAAAAAAAAAAGAGGAGGGAAAAAGCAATTCAGCAAAACCAACCAAAGATGCTGTCACTTTTCCTGATAACATTCACAGAAGGGGAAAGAGAGCCTGGGAGAAAGCAGAACAGAACTTATCCATTGGTAGAAACCTTTAAAAGAAAGGGCAAAGATCCCTGAACTGTCATCTCTGTAGTTTCTAAGTAGATGATAAAATAATCTATTGATTCCACAGCCCCTGCAACCCTCATTCATCTTGGTTTTGGGCGCAGTCTAAACAAAATACCAGGGAACTCACCTGCTTCTGACTCTTTAACCAAATCCTTATACAAAACCTCTCCAAGTGCTTCTCCTGGAACTGCTCAAAAGACGGGGTGACTTATAGAATAGAGGATGAGAAGAAGACTTGGTGACACCCCCGCGTGCTGGGGCCCAAAGGAGGATACAGCAGCCTACACTCTGAAAGTCTTGAGCCTTGGAAACACCTTTTACCACAGCATGCTTTAAACAATATGGCGCCTGCCTGGACTTCAGTTCACCACTCTTGGGTATCAGGCTGGTTCTCCTTTCCATCACTTTTTTCTTCTGATTCACTACTTCTTTTTGTGTTGCCACCATTCATTCAGTCTCCCATGGTTTTAACTTTCAGGTTATCATGGACACTCTCTTCATTGCTTATATCAAGTCAGTTACCAAACTGTATCCACCTTCACAACATCTCTTTCATCCACCCCCTTCTCTCCAATCCCGGGGCCAACTGCCTAGTACAGGCTTTTATTACCACCCACCTGTATTATTGAAGTAGTCTGCCAACATGCCTTTCCACCTTTACTATCTTTTGTCTTCGATCCATCCCTCATCCCACTCTCAGTCTAATCTTCCTTCTGTACCCATCTGGCTCTATCATGCCTCTCTTCCAAAAGCCTTTAGGAGCTCCCTCCACAATCTAGTGCCAATTTACATTTCCACCTTAATCTCAAATTACTCTCCTCCATGAATGTTGTCTCAAATCAAGCTGGATCCCTGAACAAATTATGCTTTTAGGCCTTCGCTTGTATTGTTTTTTAAGCCTGGAATATTCTTTTTCTTCTTAACCTGATGAATTCCTACCCATTCTTTAAAACCCAACTCCCTCAAGTCATTAACAAACCTTCAATCGGCTCTTTGCATCTCTAATGAATATCTCATGTAACAAAGGCAGGGCACATCTCTTATTGCCTTAACTCTCTATTAGATTGTAAACTCTACAAGGGAAGGGAGTATGTTTATTTAAGCTGGGGTTTTTAACCTAGGGTCCATGAACTTTAGGAAAAAAAAATGTCAATAGCTATTTCATTAGAATTGGGTTCCTTTGTAATTATTTCATTTTATGCATTAAAAACATTATTCTGTGAAGGGGTCCATAAGATTCACCAGACTGTCAAAGTGGTCCGTGACACAAAAAAGGTTAAACACCCCTGATCCAAACTATTTTATCACCTTAACACCTAGGACAGTGGACCACACACAGTAATAGTCAATAAAAGTCTGTGGATATATGAAATAATTAAATGGCAATCTGTGTCATCCCAGGTGCATCGGATGACACATAGTTGTCTAGGGTCTTTGGATTTGGATCAGACATGAGACAGGTGCAGAATTTTCCTTATCAACTGGATTAAAATCTCTCCTCCTGTCCCAAAAGCCTCGCTTAGCTTCTTGATGGGACTGCTAGTCACCGGGAGTAATTTATGGGTGCATCTCTGGATTGGATCCCTTGCTAGAATTATCTTTCATTGGTCCCTGTCCTCTAGCAGGCATATCCAGATCAAGAGATCTGATAGTGACACTATTCTGTGCTCCTCAGACTATACCTGGAGTATTATGTTGACTCTGTAGGCATTATATTTTAAGTGGGACAACGAAGAATTGACAAATGACCAGAGGGGGCAGAGTACAGTAGACACCCATGACCTAGATAACAAAGGTAAGGGTTCAGTGTGTCTCATGCTAGGCAACACAAAATACCTTCTAGGAGTCATATGCAATCACACTCTGTGAATGCTAACTTGAGAGGAAGCAGTATCTGGACTAGGTACAAGGCATTCCTTTTCCTTCCCTCTTACAGGGTGTGGGAGATGACGGTACTTTTACATCCATAGCAGATGCTTCTAAAATCTGGTTTTGGGAGGCAGCTCAGAGATGTGTCTTTCTTTATTATCTTTATGGCCCCTTAGTTCATTCTACTTCCCCTTCACTCTATGCCTGCTCTATCTCTAGGATCCTTATCATTCAGTTACCTCCAAATGGAAACTGATGTCTTCACTCCCAAGAAACCCACAACCAAGTAGCAGCAGCCTCATTCTCTGGAATTTAGACCATGCCCTGGAGGCCCTGGAGAAAAGGCTTCCTCTAAAGCTGAGCAAATACAGAGAGGAGTTCCCAGAAGAGGTCGATTGTCTAAGATAAGTAGATGAATTATGGAAAAGGCAAGTGTCAGATTAAGAGCTCCAGTAACACAGAAATCACAGAGGCAAAGCATGGAGCAATTCTTCTGTTTCATACCTAAATATAAGACCTTTATCTCTCCATTGGCCACTGGTGCTCATCTAGTGTTGATACATTCACCAGAAACTGTCCGACTCAGCTGAGTAGGACAAAGACACAACTTCTGCCCAAATCCAGTCTTCCCATGCCTGTCAGCGGCTCAGTATTTGAGATAATATTTGAAAAGCACTTTCTGAATAAATGTTGCCTATTACTATAATTAACATTAGTAAGTGATAAACTGATAAATTACATGGCAAAGGCATTGGAGAGCTGCCTGATTAGAAATCTCATGACAATCAATTTGAGTGATAACACAACAGCAACTAGCATTTATATAATTTTTTAAGGTTTACAAAATACTTTACATATATATTTTGCATAACAACATTGGGAGGCAGGTGCTAGCATCATCCCCATTTTACAGATAAGGAAACTGAGGTTGAGAACAATTAAGTAACTTGCCCCAGGTCACAAAACCAGTCAGTGACTGAGGCAGAATTAGATTTTGGGCCCTTCTGACCAGCTGCTAGCTAATCTAATTCCACATAAATCTGGATTTTCCCTCAAGCGCTGGTAAAGTTGATCATATGCCTATATAGCTCAAGATTTCAATGGAGCCATGACCTCCTATTTAAAAGTACCAACAGTTAGATTAATACTTGCTAATGGTCCATCTGGTATTTTTTTCACTTTCCTCCATACATCTGAAGAAGTTGGGTACTATTATAGATTCCCTCGGTCCTGTTAAATTTCAGCAATAGTCTGAGGTCAACTTTTCTCTAGTATTTAGTGGAGGAAATGCTGAACGAACCACTTTTCTTATATACCTTTTTTGCCTCTGGCATTTAGAGACTGAGTTTCTAGGTGAGCACACATAAAACTGGTTGGTCAGGCTGGCCTCTGGGTTATGAGGGCCTCACTGTAGGCAGCAACAGCTAAATGCAGTAACTTTGAACCCAGTTCTTCACCTTAGGCAAGAGACAAACAGGTTATCCTGGTGCCAAGGTGCAAGAGTACCCTTGGCTGTTTTTATGCATTGCTCTGATGTCACCCTTTCTTCCTACAAGGGCTAAATGCCTTCACAGGCCTCCTCCACTACGCTAGCTGCTAATCACCAAAAAACTGGTGTGGTTTAGAGGCGAGGGCAATAGGGGTCATTCTGCTGGTATCCTCTACAGAGGCTCATCACTCTACAGCAGTGAAAAGCAGAGTACCTGGGCACCTCTGTCTGTCATGAAGGCAATGATGGGGGATTTTGAAAGGAATGCCATGTCCTTCCCATACCTGGAACCTGACTTGACAGTGTCTTCCACAAGCCATGAGGACTGTCTGCACACTGTCTCTGTGTGGAATGGAAAAAGAATTTACTGGTGTCTGACCGTTCCTTAGATGGGAAGGCCTTAGACCTAGCCAGCAAAGGCTCAGTTCATATTTCAAAACAAACTTTTCATTATGGGTTTCCCTAGTAGAGGTCAAATGGCTTCACATTCTAGTCACATCAAATCCTTGATTAAACAGTCCTTGTCCAGACATATGTTCTCCTCTGATGCCACAGGGAATGAGTACAGATGTACCCTGTGCCTGGCTCCCTGCCTCCCAGCGGGCATAAGCCTTCAAGACAGGCCTCTGTACCTTGTTTAGGTGGAAGCCACAGTAACTCTTCACCTCTATGCCTCCACAACATTCTTGGTGGTCACTAGATGGCAATTTAGTGCCCTAGGCCTGCCTATCACTGGGCTAGGCAACCCAATAAAGAGGCATGGACAGGGCTTACTGGGGAAACACCATGGATAACAGTGTTATCACCAAAGCCATTTTCTTAGGTGTTCCCCTGCTCTTTCCTAGCCTGAATAGGGGCATGGTTTCCTCTCAGGTAAGGTGGGCATAACCTTCTCTTCTTTCTAGTGTGCGGGCAAGTTGCCTTCAACCACTGGGACAGGTCTAATTGTGAAACATTGGGAGACCTGTCCAAAAGCAGCAGGGTATAGCTAGAATGCTCTGCTCCTGAAGGGGAAAAAGAGGAAAAGAGAGCTAAATATAGTCTACATTTCAAGGGGACTTTTTGGTTATTTGTTGGAGTATTGAATAGAGGCTAAGTAAGGAGAGAAGGACAGGAGGAGTGAGAACTAGGAACAGAGAAAAGGAAAGAAGTATTGGGATTTTGATGACTATCCTATTAAGGTAGGAATAGAGGGAGCAGAGAGTTCCTGGGAACAGAAAACCAAGAGAGAGTGGCAATGTAAGCCTTAGCAAAGCAACTAACCTTCCTTCAACTGACCTGGCAATGGGATAACCTGCATCATACCTACCCTAAGTATAGCCTATTCTGTTTATCAATAGAGTCTATCCCATGACATCCCAGCATGCTCTGACATATGGATACATCTATAAAATCTGCCATTTCTAGTTGACTTGTTAATCCTACTGAAAAGGATTATTCAAATGAACATGTATGCTCCAAACAACCCATGGGCACATTTGCATCTCTATTAGTTCACACTGCTGAGGATGGGGCCAAATGATTGGGGCCCACAAGGAAGAGAAGGGAGGAGCTGAGCCTACCTAGCCTACATGGTCAGTCGCAAACAGTGTACATGCCCCTGTGAGCATTTTCATTCCAAGAATGCTTACAGTAGCTCACGATGAAATATGAGACAACCAATGCCACTTACACCTGCCACTTCAAACTTTTCCCACCAGACCATAGCTATTATCTGCTCTCAGAGCAGAAGTTATTCTCAAGTGTTGCTCAAACAAGTCAAAACATACAAGTAGCCCTGGGCAACCCTCATAAATAGGGAAAGGGAGAGGCTATTTGGAGCATTCAGAGCATGGGGATGACCAGCTGGAGAATGCAATAAGGGCTCTGTAACCAAATGAGTGAGTCTCCTGTAGGGAATTTATTAGCCTCATGAGAAGACAGTAAAAGTGAATATCTGCTTGGCCTTGATGAAAAATGCCAGTGATGGAATGAGGATATTAGAAAGCAATTTATTTCTCTTCTGCTTCTTGCTAATGACAGACTATATATTAATTTATATATATATATTTTTACCTACTCTGGAGAACATGCTTGGACTTGTGGAGAGAGTCCTAGACCTGAAATTTTGGTTCTTTCCTATTAGTTGCTGTGTAACCTTGGGTGAGTCCCTCTCCTTCTCTGTGTTTTACTTTTGAATTGTAAAATAAGGACACATACTTGCTCTCTCTTCTTTCCAGGGTTGCTGAATGGGTTCCCTGGTTATAATCTCTCTAGAGTGCTTTGAGTTCCCTAGAGAGAGAGCCTCTACTACCATAATTAGCATTTATTAAGTATCCAGGATATGTAAGGAACTACACAGAACAAGGTCCCCCCCACCCCACTACTTCCTATAATCTTGCTGTAACTAGAAAACCAGGCAGAATTTCTGCACTAATGGGAGCACTTGTCACGTGTCTCTACTATTTGCTCCAGCTCTTCACTGTGGCTGCTCACTAGACCAGTGGGCCCAGTCTCAGCACCTGGATCATCATCTTCCTCATTATTCCATAACCCTCAGCTACTTCCATATTCATGAAGGTGACTCCCCCCCCCCCCCCCCCGCCCCAAATAGCCCTGCCTCTTGCAGTGACTTTTGATTTCAGATGAGAGAGGGTCTCACGGAAAGAACTGACTTTAGAGTCCAGGGTAGACTATGAAACCAAAATTAGAAAGGCCTGGCAGGGCCAATAGCTAAGAGAAGTAGGTGACATTTAGAATTAGAGGTCACAATGGGGAGGAAAAGGGAACTTCTTTCTCTCTCCCCCCCCCCCCCGACTCCCCCACCCCACCTAGATGACTGGGGAAGAGATTGTGCTGACTAAGGAGAGGAACCTAAGTTGGAGGTAGGGCATTCTCAAAGGCAAAATCTACCATATTGCTCTTGTTGAGCTGCAAACAATCACAGTCCCTCACTTTCTATCAAGCTGCCTTCATGCCCCATTACACCTCAGTTTCCACTTGTTATGCCAGATATCTCACGTGGCTCGGAACCCTCCTTCACCTCCATGGCAAACCAACTGTGTTCCTGACTTGCACAATCACATTTACCATTCCCCCAGCTTGTCATAATCTCTCCATTCTTTCTGCTGAATCATATCCTTCCTCTTAAAAATACTGTTTGAAACTACTCTGGTCATCATGGCCGCATGCCCCCGCCCCATCTCGCTGCCCTGGTACTGTCATACTGACCTCCGTAAGTTAGTTCTATGAAGAAACATTATGGCACTCGGCTCAGGTGTCAGAGTACCCAGGTTCACATCCTGGCTCTGATACCTAGTAGGAGACCAGTGAGAACTGGGCTAAGTCACCTTTTCTCCATGAGCTCCAGTTTCCTCATTTATAAAAACGGCACAATCATACATGTACTAGCTACCTCATGGAGTTGTTAGGAGGGAAGCACTAGGAGAAAGGAGCAATGCTTATCACTCTTATTTAAATGTGTCTCGTGGGCAGTTTGAGGTAATGGAATACTGTCCTTCGCTCAGGAAGAGCTCTTCCTGTTTTAGTGCCGCCTCTGCCACTGGCTGCATGACCAGGCCAGTCTTAGTACTCTCATTTGTGAAATAAGAGAGTGAGACTGGATGGCCTCCAAGGTTCTATCCAGCTCTAGAGCCATAGCTCTATTATTTAGCAGACTGGAAGCTCTAAAAGGGTGGCAATTGTGGACATTATTTCCTATTGCATGTGTCCACTCAAGCTAAGTAAAGGTTGCTGGCTGACAGAGGAGGATGGACGTTTCTAGGCAGTAAAGATGACCAAGTCTCCATAAATGTGCTGGCAGGGGCATAAAACCAGGCCGAACCACTGACAGCCTAGGTGGGGTATATCCACCAAATACAGACATAAAGGAGGGCAGCCGGGTGGCACAATAGATAGAGTGCCGGGCCTGAAGTCAGGACAACTCATCTTCCTGAGTTCAAATCTGGCCTCAGGTATTTACTAGCTATGTGACCCTGAGCAAGTCTCTTAACCCTGTCTGCCTCAGTTTCCTCATCTGTAAAATGAGCTGGAGAAAGAAGTGGCAAACAACTCCAGTATCTCTGCCAAGAAAACCCCAAATGGGGTCATGAAGAATTGGATAAGGCTGAGATGACTGAACAACAAAAATGAAAGAAGAAATCAGAATCTCATGGCAAGTAACACCTTCATTCCACAACATGAAACTGAAACAAGAGGCTGTGAGTCAGAACTTTCATTCTGAGCCATCAGCCTCTAACCCCAGAGCTCAGTGAAGACCACTAATTAATTTCCCACGATTCCCTCAGAGTTTGAAGCTGGGCACATATATTTAAACTCTATGGTCTTTCAGCAAGCACTTCGTTCTCAAAGAATTTTATAGCTAGAAGATTTATTCCAACCTCCAGCTCAGTGTAGAAATGCCTTCTATAGCGATCCTTCCAAGTAATCTATCCAAGATGTCTCTTTCTGGCAACACCCGGGGGTGGAGCGGTCTCTATGGTACTTTGTGAGGAAGTCTATTCCACGTTTGTACGGCACTACCCACCATACGGGTCTCCTGAATATTGAGCTGAAGTCCATTTCCCTGAACCTTTCGTTGCTCCTAGTTCTACCTTCTGAGGCCAAGCAAAAAAAAAAAATAAAACAAAATGCCCCTTCTACATAAAACCCTTCTGATGTTTGAAGACATCTATCAAAACCCTTTCACCCCCAAACCCTCCTTAAGCTCCCTGGGCAAGTCTTCTCTAGGCTAAAGATGTTCAGTTTTCTCAGTCATTCCCTATATGACATGGAATATAACTAATCCTGGTTATACTCCGCTAGACAAAGAACCAAAGATCTAGAGCAAGAAGGGCCCACAAAAGCCATCTAGTCTAACCCCGTCATTTTACAAATGAAAAAACTTGAGGCCTAGGGAAGTTAAGTACTTAACAGTTAAGTGATGCAGATAGCAGGCATCAAAGGTGGGATTTGAATCCAAGTCCTCTAACTGCAGAGCCTGCACAATGTATCATATTGTAGAATCTTTCTTAAAATGCTGTCCCCAATATTTATAGCAGCTTTTTGTGGTGGCCAAAAACTGTAAATTTTGGGGATGCCCATCAATTGAGGAAGGGCTGAACAAGTTGTGGTATGTGAATGTAATGGAATACTATTGTGCTATAAGAAATGTTGAGCAGGCAGACTTCAGAAAATCCTGGAAAAGACTTATATGAACTGATGCTGAGTGAGGGGAGTAGAAACAAGAAAACATTGCATACAGTAACAGTCACATTGTGCAATGACTAACTTTGATAGATTTGGCTCTTCTCAGCAATGCAAGGATCTAAGACAACTCCAAAAGGCTCATGATGGAAAATGCCATCAACATCCAGAGAAAGAAATATGAAGTCTGAATGCAGATCGAAGCATACTATTTGCTCTCTTTTTCTGTTTTTTTTTTGTTCTTTCTTTCTCGTGCTTCCTCCTATTCGTTCTAATTCTTCTATACAACATGACTAATGTGAAAATATGTTTAATAAAAATGTATATGTAGAGCCTATATCAGATTACATGCCATCTTGGGGAGGAGGGAGGGGAGGGAAGCAGAGAAAATTTAAAAGTTCTGGAAGTGAATGCCGAAAACTAAAAATCGATTAATTAATTTTTTTTTTTAAAATGCTGTCCCCAGAACTGACTCCACAATACTCCAGAGTGAGTATGACCTGGGTAGAGTACAATAGGAGTAATACTCCCCTTAATGCAGCCAAAGATAACACTAGCTTCTCTTTTTTTTAGCTTCTGTTAGAATCCTGATTTATAATAATTTCCTCCTTCCTTAGATCCTACACAGCTTACTAGAGATTTAGTTACTGTCTAAGCATGCCAAGTTCTGATAACATATGAGTTCTCCCCATGGCAATTCTGAACTACTCTTATTTGGACCTAAGCTCCTGATTTCTACATGCTTCACAAAAAAAGTCTGCTTTATTTGTTTTTCCCAATATGTTAAATAGCTCTTTGCCAACACTGGTTCTCCATCACTATCAATAACAAATATTGACTGAGCTCCTCCTTTGGATTAGGTACTCTCACCCCACCACTCCTGCTCTCCTCCCTGTCCTGGCCACCCACCCATACACAGAACATGGCAGTAGCTTCTACCACTGGTGGCATGACTATGTGGCCAAAGAGGAGGTCTGGAGGGGAGTTACGAAGAACAAGGCCCTTATTCATGAATGTGTTTATAAAAATGTGTGTCAACCGCATGATGAAACTCAAAGCCTTAGTGCTTAATGAGAAATATGAGTCAGTACCCAAGACAGCAGAAGGTCTGGGAGTTCCCAGTGTTTATGGAAAATTGCTCGAGTCCTGGGGCCTGGTGTGAACACAGAATGTGCAGCATTGCTGGGGCCTTGGCTTGAGCAACACAGTCAGAGGGCCTGGGCTTGCCTAAAATGAAGCCCTGAATTGATGTAATAAGACTCCAGCAAGAAGGGGCCAGCTGTTCATGTCCCAAAATGAGCTGGCTGTTACTGCTATTCACAAGGTTAATGACTGCTTTTCCGGACTTGCAGAAACCCTGTGGACAGACTTCATCTTTGAGAAGCTCTTAGATACCTGATTTGGAAATCCGTGAAGTTGTGGAATAAGAATGTCCTTTTAAACATATACTTGATGTTTTTAGTTGGAGGGAGTGAAAGCATTGAAGAAATCTTCTAATACCCCTTTAGATGCACTAACCCTGACTTTTCAAAGAGGCTGAAGGCACTGTGAGTAAAGGGACAAGGGGGCAGGATGGGATGGGGGAGAATCAAGTTTAGGAATTTGTTCAACATGGTCACAAGGGACTCCCTGAAATTGCAAGTGATCTTTTCAAACCAAGGGATGATTCTGTCTCTCTGGTCTTTTGTTTGCATGTATTATTTTATATCCTCACCTACAAAAGTGATTCTTCTGAAGCATAGAAAGGCACTCACTACGCATCTCCCATCCCTCCATTTCCTTGTATCCATCCCTTCAGGTAAACAATGGAATTCTCTTAAATCTCAACCCTAACATTGTCAAGAGGGAGAATAAGTGCAAACACCTAAGGTAAAAGAACTGAGTAAAGGACCCATAAAAAGTAGCTCAGGGAAATCATAAGCAGGCATTAATATATCTTTAGGATCTAGGCATAGGTCAGATAGCCAATAAAGTATCCCAGACAATCAGATAAACTATAGGTGTATCTCATTCTACAATGGATATATTTCTGAAAAGTTATATATAAACCACATTTTTGCATATCTAATTCAATTTTTCACACTATATAGCACCAAACACAGTAACTTGCACATAGTGGGCACTCAAAAGAAATTTTTAGTGAATTATTTTAAATGCATGAGGAGGAGTACAACTTAAAATTTCTTTGAAAAGAATCCCTTTGAAATGTGAATAGTTACTGCAATATAACTTCTTTATAAATTCAGATTTCTGCATGTCAGGTTTTTCTAAAGTATAATACACCTGTGCTCAATGGGGTGTGCAGTGGTAGGCTGGGAGATACAAAGGTCACATTTCCCAAGAGCCTTCACCTCTATGGTGAGTTATAGGGATAAGAAGGGACCCCACTTAGCCCAGGGCAAATAAAAATGAACAAAGGCAGATTAAGAACAGATTTGGCTCTGGGACAACATGATCACAAGGGGCAACCTCCAAAACCTAGGGATAGCAAAGGAGAAAAGAGCCCCTTCCAGTATTCTACTCATCTGTCTCAAGGGAGCAGTGCTTCAGTCCTAGCCAGGACAACCAAGGTTATCTGCACTCTCCTGGTGATTAGGTCCATGATTTTGGCAGGTCACAGTCTTTTTGCAGTGTCAGAGCAGAAGCTGGGAAGAGGGAGGGGGAACCCTAGGTGGTTCTGAGATATTTAATAACCAGAGACTTGAGAACTATAATTTTTGAGTACTGTTCCAGTGCGCACGTGCGCACACACACACACAGAGATATTATTAAAGACATAGTAAAAGAGGTATGCTTTTCTTTAACCTGACATGTGCAAATCCACACATACAGAAAAGATAAATGAGAGGTAGACATTTGCTTTTTACAAAAGGATTCTTCACTTTTCAAAAGACTTCCTCCAAGGGTTCTGTTAACTAGCTATCTGCTGTGCACTGCTCAAATTATTTGAGATTCACAAGATTGCTATGGTGTACAATAGGGGTGCAAGGTGTGGCAGAAAGGGTTTCCCTGCAGCTCCCCCCCTCCACTTGGGCAAACACCCTTGGTGGCTGGCAGTGATGGGGAAGGTGGCACTCACAGTATCTTGAGGATCTCCACATAGCAACCCAGGATGCGGTCAGCCTGGGCGCTCAGCTCGATGCTCATGGTGCTGCACGTGGGGCTGACCATGAGGCAGTCAATGAGGTTGGGCTCGCTGTCATTGCCAGCACTCGCTGTCATCTTCTGGTTGGCAGTGTTGTTACGCTCTACCTCCACATGGATCTCATTGGAAGAGACAATGACCGATTTGAGGCGGGATTCGGACAGTGTCGCCTCCTGACAGACGAGGTCAGGGCTTGTATGGAGAAGGCGTAGTGGTAAGTTGGGTTTCCGGTCACACTGCTGCTGACAGCCATTGCGGATTTCTTTCAGGCTTGGAGAATTGTCTCGGCTGTTGCGAAAGATCAGGGAAAAGATGGTTTTAGAAACAGAGGGCTTGGTGATCATCAGTCTACACTTGGAGCTCAGGAAAGTACAAACGAGTAATATTACCTCTTCCAAGAAGCCTTCCCTGGTTAACCTCACCCCCTACAGATCACACCCTCGTTTTCGACTCTCTTCTCTGTGTATTTATTCAAGTGGTCACTCTACTGACACCCTCACCCCACCCCCACCCCAGCCCCAGGGCTTAGCATTCACTTCTTCCTCATCTCCACTTCTTAGAATCTTTACCCTCTTTCAAAGTATCTCTTCCTCATTCTTCTTCCCACCCCCAAGTAACCTGTAATTTATTTGTGTATATATAGTGTACTAATCTGTGTCCATGTTAATGTTAGGAAATGTGAGTTCCTTGAGGGCAGAGACAGATTTCGTCTTTTTATTGCCGGTGACTAGTATAAGGTTGGGCATATATTAGGTTCTTAAAAGAGATTTGCTGAAAGAAACTAAATTGGCACTCCCTAGCAGTGATATACACATTCTGTCACTAAAATCCTCAGCTAACAAGCTGGAAAGTCTTGTGTTAGCCTGATTATGGACCCAGCAGGTAGCAAGGTACAGCAGAAAGAGTACTGGCTCTGGCGTCAGAAGATCTGGGTTCAAATTCCACCTCTGTAATTGTAGGCAAGGCATTCAACCTCTCTGTCAATTAGCATTTACTAAATGCTTAATATGGGCCAGGCACTGTGCTAAGTGATAGGGGTACAAAGAAAAGGCAAAGATAGTCCCAGCTGCAATTTCTTCATTTGTAAAATGAAGAGCTAGGCTATGTGGCCTGTGACATCCCCTCCAGATCTATGGTCCAAGGACCAGCAGGCCTACCTACCAGGTTATGCATTTTCTGAGGATATGAACATTATCGACTGAAGTTTGAGAGGCTGTGAACTGCCACGGGTGGAGTAAAATATCCACACCTGATGCACTCTGTCCTCCAGGACCAGTTCACAGATCATCGGAAGTACTAAAGAAGACCATAAGGTCTGTATTATTTATTTTTCCCGATTTCCTTGATCTTTAGTGAGCTGTTATGTATTTCTTGAGCCTCTTAGAGGCATCGTGCTGGAGTGGAGAACATAGCAGACTTGAGTCAGGCACACCCAGGTTCAGAAAGCCACCTCCCATTTATGAACCTGAGTGAGTCATTCGACACCTTTGTATGTCAATTTTTTTATCTGTAAAATAAGAGTATGTTAAAGTTCTTTCCAGTTTTAAGTCCCCCATTCTAGGATCCTTTGATCCACTCTTTTTGGGACATCTTTTTTTTTTTAAACCAGCTGGGTGGTGTATTGAATAGTGCTGGATTCTGAAGTTGGTAAGACCTGAATTTGAATTTAGTCTCAAAAACTTGCTAGCTTTGCGACTCTGGCCAAGTCACTTGACCTTTTTCTGTCTCGGTCTCCTCATCTGGAAAATAAGGCTAATGATAGCATGTATCTCCCAGGGTTTTTATGAGGAACAAATAAGATAATATTCGTAAAGCATTTTACAACCTCTAAAGCACTATATAAATGGCAGCTACTATTATCATCATCATCTCTCCAACAATGGTTAATATAGAAATGGATTGAAGGTAGCTGACTGAAAACAAAAATTCATTGTTTAACTTTCTTGGACTTAGCACATGTAATGGACACTGAATAAAGGTTTCTGACTTATTGAATGAATTAAATACCTGGGGCCCATGGCCAGTGTATTTGTATTGCCAGTGACTAGAACAAGGTCAGGCACATATTGCGTTTTTAATAGAGATTTACTGAAAGAAACTAAACTGGCATTCCCTGGCAGTGATGTGCACATTCTGTCACTAAAATCCTCTGTTGACAAGCTGGAAAGTCTTGTGTTAGCCTGATTATAGAGCCAGGAGGTAGCAAGATACAGCGGAAAGAATACTGGCTTTATTCCCTTGGGGTCCATTTCACAGGCTATCCCTATTTTCTTCATTTTTTCCCACCAGTCTCCTCACTGCCCAGCCCTTCCCTACACTTACTAAATGAATATGCCTTCTTTTCCTTTACTGATATGGTTCTCCCATAGGTAATGTCTCTCTCCATCCCTACCATCTAATATTTCCAAATCCAACCCATCCTTCAAGGCCCAGCTTGAGTATCAAATGAGATAATCTATGTAAAGAGCTTTGCAAACCTTAAGGCTCTATATAAATGTCAGCTAATATCATTATCCCTGATTACTCTTGAGTCCTCAGTGATCCTTACTCTGACAACCTATTGTACTAGGATGTGTGCCATATAAGAGTGATTATATGCAGTCTTGTCTTTGTTCCCCAAATGCTTCATGTAAGTCTTTCTTTTCATTCCAGTGAGGCCCCAGAGGGTAGAAGCTGAGGCATAATCTTACACATCTTTGTATCGCTACCATTGAATCCATCCTTATTCCTCCCACTGAACCCAGGACACTGCAAAGAGTAGGTGCTTAAATACCTATCTACTGCTGAGAGTGAATTATTAAAATTTTCATCTCTGGAGCTTAAATCTGCTACCATCTATTGCTCCCATAGCATTACTTACATTCCACTCATTTTGAGCACTCTTGGAGCCCCTGAGCTAAACACATGGCAGGTCAGAGCAAGTAACCTGTGTGGTTGAAGGGGGTATTCTACACAAAAACTGCCCATCCTGCTCCTTTCTACTACAATAAAGACAGGGACTGTTGTTTTTGTCTCTATATTCTCAGTTCCTAGAACATAGCAGAGGCTTAATAATGTTCATTGAATTGCATTCTACCATGAAACATTAAATGTGAATCATTTTCTATACAGCCTTGAGCTTTTGGGAGAAAGGACACAATACAAGTCAAAGACAGCAATATTCCCATTTACCTTAAGGTTACTTATCAGCTGTCTGGCATATAGCTAAGAACCCCCAAGCAAGCAAAAAGTCTCCTAAGAAGCCAATGTAGAATCTACCACTTACAAGAAGCTGACCTTGGGCAAGTCATTTGACCTACTATAAGTTATAGTTTCTCTTATTTTTAAAACAAAAGTTTATACTAGGCAATCTTTTAAGGTCCATTCCAGTTCTAAATGCTATGATACTGCACTCCTATGGATACCAGAGTTGAGACAAATGTTCAAATTGGGTCTTCAAATTTGCCTAGTGGGGAAACAGGAATGGATTTAAACAAAAGGAACTATTAAATAATCCATTTACCAACTTAAAGTTCGACATTGTAAAAGCTATTTTTACTTTAAAAAATTGTTCGAATTTTGCATTCTGTCCTGACCCCCTATAGAGACTAAATGAGAAGTTTTGTGCCCTCCATGCAGCACCCCATCCGCTGATGACAGAATGCAAGACTCCTCCAGGAAACCTATCAGTCATTTGAAAGACCTGACGCCTGATGCCTGGAGCACAGCGTGCCACAGGAAAAGCTGTCTTTTGCTTTTGTAGACCCAGGAGTAGTGACACAAGGTCACCAAGAAGCCCTTCCCACCAAATTTTGCAAAAATAGCATGATATCCTTCTCCAGAAAGGAAGTTCAGTGATCCACAGGCCACACATTTGGGTCATTTGGCTGGAAGCTCCAAATGCTATGGCCATCCTTACAGGCCCAGGATCTCATGGGAGTCACTGTACAGTTAGGTTTCTCTAAGGTCCTCTTAAGGGATGCTTCTGGATGATTCATCTTGTAATCACAGTCTTATAAATATCTTAAAAATAATTCCCAACCTCCAAATCATTTCCAGTCTGGAAATCTCTGGAGATGCCTGATTAGTAAAATGAATTCAACTAGAGTTCTCTTTTATTCACCAGTCAAAAGGAGATGGCTGGGTCTTGTTTTAGGAGCTGGGTGGCACAATGGATAGAGCAATGGGCCTAGAGTCAGAAAGACCCGAGTTCAAATCCAGGCTCAGACACCTACTAGCTAAGTGATCCTGGGCAAGTCACTTAACCTCTGTTTGCTTCATTTTCTTCATCTGTAAAATAGGGATAATAATAGCACCTCCCTCTCAGATTTGTTATGAGGATCAAATGAGATAATAATTGTGAAGTGTTTAGCACCAGCAGTCAGCATAGTCAGCGCTATATAAACATTATCTATTATTATTATTATTATTATTATAAATGGGATACTGAGCTAGAAAGCCAGAATAACTGGATCTCCTCTTGGCTCTACCACTGACTTTTTAGATATTGCAAGGCACGCCCTCTCCTTTCCTAATTTCCCAGCTTGGACAGTAGAATGAGATCCCTCTACTTTTTCAAATTCTAACTCTCTCCCGTAAGTCTGTGAACATTCCCAAGGTGACTTTTGACAGGTGCACAAAGGCCCTCTGAGATCAGCACAAACAAAGTATTGGTGTTCTAACTCTCCTTAATCCAATCTTATCTGGCCTGAGCAGCTGAGAGCCTCCTGAAGCATCCTTTGCTTGGGCCCATGCCTGTGTGTGGCCCTGGGCCTGCAGGGACAAGGAAAGAAAATGATTCTCACTTATTGTTCTCCCACTTTATGCCCTAGTACTAGATAAACACAGAGCAGGGAACCCCATGTTTTGCTAAGCCGGAGATCCCCAGGATGAATCAGAGACTTAAGAATGAGCAATGAATTGGAGGATGGGAGCGTGGGAAATAGAGCATGCTCAGAACTGCTTAACGAGGTTACAATTCAATGGGGGGCTAGTGTCTTTCAAATGAATTCAGGTCAGCAGCAGTAAGGGCTGCTTCCGGCAGATTAACATGACCAAGGACAAATGCCTGTCATTCTAGTCTCTGCAGCAGCTGTAGTTCCTACCTTCCTTTCCAAGAAGCAGCTCCTCTTCTAGGCAAACACCTAGAATGACCTAGCTAGTCTCTGGACTGCTTGGCACATAATAGAATCCCAATACAGTACACGTGTGCACATGCAGAAGGCCTGGAAAACCTCTCAGCTCTAGACTACAAAGAAACTGTAGTGAGAGTGAGCAAAAAGGCTACAGCAGAGAGAGGGGGGGGGCGGGGGAGAGAGAGTGTGAGTGTGTGTGTGTGAAAAAATGTGTGTCTGAAGGGGCCTAGCCTGAGAGGGGGAGGATAGACTCTGGGGTATTTACCAGAATGCGTTTCATTAGGATATTTAATGAACCTGATCTCTACAGGATATAGAAGTCTAACCTGCCAAGACCACCAACACAGCTCTATTCTTAGGACCACAGCTCAGAGCCCACCCCCATATGCCACCCAACATCAAGGACCCAGCTGTCTTAGGACTCATTAAATCTGAGCTAGGGGCCCTCAAGACAAGCCTCACTGCCCAGGCAGTGACCTCAAGGTCCATGACCAAACCTCAGTGCCCAGTTCTGCTCCCCTATTCATGCTCCCTCAAGATCTCTCTTCTTAGTCATTATAATTGCATGTGTACATGTTACATGCAAGGGAGAATATAGCTCCACATCTTGAAAGTCTTCTGAGGTTATCTATCCAATACCTTCAGTCTACCTAGAGCATGGCAGGCATACCTGATAAGTTGTGGAACAATTTTAATAAAGATTTTAAAAGTGAATTTAGTAAAATCATCTTCACTTAAAAAAAACCAGACCAAACTTTTGATTTAAAAAAAATCAATTTTTTAAAAGCCTTTAAATATATGGGTAAATTCACTGTTACAAATGCCTCTGAAGTGGCTACCTGCCTGAATCTGCACACACCTGGCAGGGAGAAAATGTGTTTGGTCTGCTTTGAGGGGGTCAGTTCACCCTGTTCTCCAAGTGAGGACCTTGCAGCTGCTGCAAATGGCTCAAAGCTGGTGCACTGTCTGTACTCTGGATGTGATAAATACTAATGATGCTGTAATCGGTGGCCCCATACACTCTGGCTGCCCTTTACAACCCCAGTTGTCAAAGAAAAAAATTACTATCCAGAATGACCTTGGTTGGAGCTGGAAAAGGCTGCACTGACCTGTTGATGAACTCTTCGTAGCAGGAGTAGATGGCAGCAAGGCAGACTGCAACCAGGTTGGGCAGGACCCGGGGGTGTGGGCACTGCCCTGTGGGGCCGTGCATGCTGGAAAAGAATTGGATCCAGAGAACATTGGGATTACATGAAAAATGAGGATAGGGATGTCATAAGAAATAGGGTTCTAGGCTTGATGGGTTAAGGTGACTACAAAGGGTTTTACCTGAAAATTTAGCTCAAATGGAGATACTCTCCTACCCCAAAGAACTTTTCTTAGGTCTATGACATTCCAAGCTTGCATTTCCTGGGGTCAACCAATACTGCTTGTAATAGAAGTTCTAGCCAACATGCATTTCTTTTGAACAATACTTTGTGGTCTAGGTTGGTAATTTTAGAAAATACATCAGCATTTTGGCATAGAAGCTAGACAACCAGTTTTAGACTCAGGAGACCTGGATTCAAGTCCTGTTTCCATTGAAAGATCCCAGGTCACTAAGACATTATTAAGCTGCAGATCTACATTGATAGGAGCAGTTTCCTCACTGAGGGTTCCCTATATCAGTGAAATCACAGGTCCAAGGGCAGTGATGGCAACATGAGTTCAGTGCCAGTTCAGAGTTGTTCACTAGGGATTCTTTAAGAAAAATTTTGACTCCATTCATGGTTGAGTAAAAAACAACATTTAGATTCAGCTCATTTCAGCAGCTGGTCTTATTTTTGGCTTCATGGTTCATTTCAGGTCAACTTCCTGGTCAGAAGCAGGGCATACGATGAGCTCAGCAATGGGATACCCCTCTCTCAACCCCCTGCTCCCCTCCCTGGCCCTCTGGCATCTCAAACACCATCTGCTCTTCAGGGATGTAAAAAAAGCACATTGTCTCCAAGCTAAAAGAATGGCAGATAGGGAAAGCCCAGAGGTAACAAGGAACCTGGTTCCTTGGAATAAGTGTGGGTGCAAAGGGATGTTGATGAGGGAGGAAGTCTCACTGACCTGTGAATAAACTTCTTTACCACCTCCATACCAGCATTCAGCTCATTCAAGGCAAGAATATACTCCTGAGTAAAGAGCCTCAGCCGTGGACACTTCCCAAAATCCTGCAGAAAGAAGAGGGAAGGACGCACTAAGAAACAAGGTCAGCGTGGGCTCAGCTAATTAACCAGGCTCTAGGACTGAGCACAGGCCATTGACACAACTCCAACAGAACACATTTGTGTGGATGTGATCCTCCCTCCCCCATCCCTTCTCCCAACCCCCAGTCAAATGAATAAGGTTCTCTGACCCTCTCTCTGGTCTCTTTGGATACACAGGAAAAACATTCTAGGTGGAATATTAGTGACTGTACTCAGGAAATGTGATTGGGAACCCCAGTAACAATAATACTCAGAAATAAAGAAAGAACCCCCTCCCAAGATGGGGGGGGGCCTACATTCTCTGATCTACCTTGTTCCAGGCTTCCATACCTGACAGAAAGAGGGTGGAAATGGAATTCTTTCCTTCCCTATTCAACTGAATCTGTTCAATTACCAGCCAGATGGAAATGCCATATAACCAGAGAAAAATGTCTTTGTAACAGATTTATTTTTATTTTTTTGCTGTCTGAGAACATATTCATTCCAATTATGACCCAATGAATCTTCTACTTTTCAGCTATCCTAATTTCAATGCCTTTATTCTAACTAGAGTGTGGAAGGCACAGCTGGTCAGTTATGTAGAAATCTTGAATAATAACGATTTTTAAAAGTGAGATTTTGTAGAATTGATTTACTTTTTTACAAAATGTCAATAAGGGTGTGATGAATAATACTCAGTCACATGGAGTTTCCACATTTTTCAAAAAGGAGTTATCTGCCCTTAAACAGAATGGAATCTCTTGAGCTAGTGATTGTCTTCTGCTATCACACCCTAGGCAAATAAGAAAGCTAGAAGTTCATTTCTTACAAGAGGGTCAGGAGGCATAGAAGAAGGCAGTGAGGAAACTGATATTCCCTCAAAGGGTGTCAGGATACATTCCCAAAAAGTGACAGGCAAAAGGGATTTCTGTCCAGTGACCAGTTGTCTCAGAATCTCAGAGCTGGGAAGGAACTTGGAAGTCATCTTGCCCAACCAGTCCCTGAGCAAGCATTCCCTTTGAATCTAACTGTGCTAGTTGTGGCCTGTCAGCACTAGTGGGCTAGGAGGTTCCCTAGGCCCATACCCCTAGACTCAGAGTGGATTAAGAAATACCTGGAAGAATTTTAGAGGTGCTAGGGATACAGCAGGGTGCTGAGAACTAAGGATGTTCCCTAGAGTCCTGAGACACTATATCCTGACTCAGGAGAAGTAACTGTTGCTCCTGCCACTTAAGAGGTGTCAAATCCCTTGTTCATATAGGAGCAAATGGGTGAGAGTCAGCATGACAAAGGAGGACAAGCAGGTGAGAGGGTCTATGTTCAAATCCTGGCTCTGCTATTTACTATCTGTATGATATAAAGCAAGCCACTCAGCCCCTCTGGGTCAGTTCCTTTATTTTAGGAGGTTCATAGGATCATAAATTCAGAGCCAGAAGCAATGGTCTCCAAAGTTCTTTCCAGCTCTGGATCTAAAATTCTAAAAGATGAGGGTCAGAAGAATGGTAGGATACAGTCTTAGGAGCACTGCTGCATGCACAGTCATCCCAGGGGTATTCCTTCTGGCTTAGGTTGGCCCCAGATATTCAGCGGGCCAAGAGCTCACGGGACCTTCATCAGCCATCAACAGGGGATCAGAATTAGACTGTAATTGGTGCGCTTTGACATGGCACCTTTGGTTTATGGTAAATGCTACAGGCAAACAGCTTAGGAAAGAATTAGCGGACTATAGAAAATGACCTATTATAAAGGGTGTGTAAGGAGGTTTTGTGTGTATGAGAGGGAACCATGTGTAGCAGGCAGTGTGTGTGAGTGGATGGGGGAGGAAGAGGTGGGTATTGTGCATGTGACTGAGCGTAATTTTAAAGAAAAGAGAATGAGGAAAAAAAACAGAGAGAGGAGGGAGAGGGAGCGAGAGTAGGAGAGTGGGAGAAGGGGAGGGAGGAAGAGAAAGAGAGAGAGAGAGAAAGAAAGAAAGAGAGAGAGAGAGAGAGAGGGAGGGAGGGAGGGAGGGAGGGAGGGAGAGAGAGAGAGAGAGAGAGAGAGAGAGAGAGAGAGAGAGAGGGAGGGAGAGAGAGAGAACTAGCTCAAAGCAGAGGGGAGACAGCAGTGAGCCGGAGGAACAACAGCAGACAAAGGAAAGAGGCCTCCTCAAAAGCCATAGGAGACGGATTCCAACTTCAATTTCAGTCAGTTAGCTTAGACTCAGGGCCCTTGACCACAGGCAGCTTCCTCTGCAGAGTACCAAGAATGGTGCTTTTGATAAACATGTTAAGAAGACCAGTGCACTTTCCATTGACTGGCACTATTCATGACTGACACTTGCTCCTCAGAAATAGACGGTGAAGGTTGGATACTTAGTCTAGGCTCAAAGACAAGTATGAATAAAAACACATTACAGACTGTGGCAGGCTGACTTGTTTGGTTTTTTGTGGATTTTTTTTTTGGGGGGGGCAATGGGAAGAGGGAACACAGAGACATCTATGTGAAATGCTCAAATAAGTGAATGATTGGTTCCTCTAGATAACAACACAAAACATCTAAGACTTTGAGCAAATTCTTTCCTTTAGAGGCAGTGTTATATAGTGGATAGTACATGGGAGCTTGTAGTCTAGGAAGAGCCAGGTTTGAATCCTACCTCAGACACTCACTACCTGTGTGACTTACCAAGTAAGTCACTTAGCCTCTCTTGACCTCAGTTCCTTCATCTATAAAATGAAGAATTCAGAGATAGGTACTCTTTTGTGGTTCTTCTCAGCTTTGAATGCTATGATACTATGGATGACCTTAGTGTTTGGGCTATTCCTGGGCTGTGGACTTAGCGCCCACAGATTCAGTCTGTCCACATAAAAAAAAAAAGATACTGATTAAACTTTTATATTCATTTGCTGCATTATGATGACAACATATCCATTGATGGCTGTATAGGCCAGATTTACAGCATAGATGAATGTAGCTGCACTCTTTCTACACCAGGGCTTCTTAAACTTTTTCCACTTGACACCCCTTCAGTGCTTCTTAAATAAGAAGCACTGTACCAACAAGATAGTCATCTACAGAAATGAAGATGATTAGGAACAAAATTTAGAGACAGAAGAGGCCATCTAGTTCAGCTCCTTTGCTTTAGACATGAGGAAACAGAAACCCAAGAGAAATTAGATGGCTTGCCCAAGGTCACACAGGTAGGATTTGAACCCAGGACCCCTAACTCCAAATTCAGTGTTTTTCAGGTACACTGTGCTGCTATGGCACAGTGCTACAATTAATTATGGCTCTGTCGGAGAGTGAGGGGCCAGGCAGACCAGATCAGGGGTCACCTAACTCTTTTACATGCTCTCATATTCCTCTGCAAGGAAAAAAAAAATGGAGATGCTTTACCCTGAGGTAAACTATTACTGTTGTTACATTTCAGAAAGATTCATTGTTATGCTTTTAAAATGTAATTTCAACTCTCTAAGGAGAGATACACTTTACAAAAGCCCATCATCTCTCAAGTCACAGAGAGGATCTCCTGGGACCACCAGCAGCCTAGGGAACACACTTTGAGAACCTTTAGACTAGGTGATCTATTTATCTCTTTTGGCTCCATGACTTCATGAATACAGATTCACCAGTACTTGGTCTACCGAGTTTGCTACCAATAAGGAAAGGAAATTAAATGAAGCTACCCTATAATATGTTCTTTCTGTTATGGAGTGAAATGAGTATTTGGATAAGAAATTCCCTAAGAAAAAAGAAAGTACTCAGTCTTCACTAGCTCACACGTGACCTTGCAAATTCTGAAGCTATGTATAATTGTGGTCCATTTTCAGGCAGCAAATGATCACCTCCAGAAACATTCCCACTGCCATGAAAGTAACCACAAATAAGCAGACATGAAGATTTTAAGGCTGTTTAATTTTTGACATCCTTTCTTTTAAATCTTGGGTTTTCTCTGAATACAATCTCCCACCTACTGTGTCTGCTCCTTGACATACGTTTGTCTCCCTTGCCCAGAATGGACTCTCCTCTCACCTCCATCTTATAGAACTGTTGGCTTTATTCAAGGCTCAACTCCAGTGCCACCTTGTACATGAAAAATATTACAAGCTTATCCATTGCCAGAGCACTCTTTTTGGAAATTAATCTTCTATATTTTGTATTTACTTTATCTTTGTACATGGTATCTCCTGTGCTGCTGTGCCCCACCCCCAAAAAAGGAAAAAGAATGCTAGATTTTTGAGGGCAGTTCGTTTTTGTCAAATGAATCCCCAGTGCCTAGCATGGTGCCTCACACATTGTAAGGGCCTAAGAAATGACTACTGAATGAAGTCTAAAAATAACCATCTCTCAACACTACAGAATCACAGAACACTACAGAATATTCAAAAAGATAAGGCTTAGGAGAAAGGGGTAGAAATCCCAAATCCATGTCTACTTCAGTAAATTCGATATCAGGATGAAGAAAAGTTCCTTTAAATAAGCAATATCAAAACACACATGTCCTCTAGACATCAGCTATGACTCAGAAAAGGTGTGGCTGCCAGCTCACACGGTGACCGGTGACTGTGTGAGGACAAATGATTTTCTAGTTAACAAACACCCCCTGTTCCCTAGCAGGCCAGTCCAGAAGCCACACGGCCCCTCCCTGCCCTGTCCTTTGGCCTCTTCCTGAGCATACTCAGTCAAACTCAAAATGACAAAGAAATCTAGTAGAATCAGACTCCCAGGCAACCTCAGAAGGAAGCGACACTGGTGATTACATGGCCTTTTTCTTTCAAATCAATTTCTGTCACACTAGATTTTGAGACATCTCAACAAACAAACATTTATTAAGCACCTACTCTGTACAGGATCCCACGCTCAGACAAGTCACTGGGGTATGTTTATTAAGTTTGTGGGCAGCTCTTTTGGAGTGGGAAGCAGTAAGTCTCAGCCCTCAGGGCCTCTGGTCAGCCCCAAGTAGCAAATGTAAAGATGGTGTCAGAAGCCAGGAAAAGAGCCTTGGAGAAAAGCTTTTCCACACAGAATAAGTAACAGCCAAAAACTATAGAGCGTGATGAATTTTGCAGAAGAGTTTCACATACATTATCTCATTTGAGCTTCCTGACAATCCTGTAAGAGGCATAATTATTATCCCCATTTTACAGATAAGGACACTGAATTCAGTTCAAAAAGGTTACGTAATCTTCCCAGAGTCAGAGCATCACAGCTATCAAGGGTTGGCAGCAGGATTCAAATCCAGGCCTTCCTGCCTATACGTCAGCGCTACTTCTCAGCTACCAACACCCTGCAACCAGTTCAGATCTTTTAAGACCTGACTGTAGGGCCCAATTCACACATCCTTTCACTTGCAAGTCAGAGACCTGCCTCTACATTTTACTTTCCTGTTTTTAGAGAAACATAGCTTCACTTTCTGCTTTGGCCATTCAGTGCTCCTACCGGCACCTTACCCAGCTGTAAGAAAAGGTGAATGGAATGAAACAACCTATCTGGTTCTTCCTGTCACAAACAGAAAGCAAGCCCTTGGTAGCTATGAATTTTTGTCTTGTATAGGGTTCCCTCCCAAATTGAGCTATTTGAGCTTCAAAGAGATTACAGACAGCTCTTTGCCTATTCACAAACAAAGGTATGCCCACATCAGCCACACCCAAAGAGAGCCCTGGACCTGCTGTTGACCTGTGTTCTGGTGAAGAGCGGGCAGCAAGAGGCCCACTTCCTCACTGCTGGTCCCTGAGGTCTCCCTAAATGCATCTACTAGGTACTGATTTCCTTAACTACACAGATGGAAGATAGTGGCATCCAGTAGCAGTGCCAGGGAAGATGCTACTACTAATCCACCCCCAATAGCATGTAAGCAGAGGCAGTGATAGTTCTAAGCCTTCAAAAGCCTATTAGTACTGGGTCCTAGGCTCTCACTTGCCCTGCATGCTAGCTTCCTCGACTCTTGTAATAGGTGTGTTGGCTATGGAACTTTTGCTCTTTCCATTTGGGGGCTATCATAATCTGAGACTAGCCTGTTTCAATGGCCTGGGGAAAGACCGGAGTGGATTTGTTCCCTGATGAAATGGGACATAAAGGAGCTAAGTTTTGAAAGGGAGTTACTAGGCCAAAGAACTATGGAGGAGTAGGGAGTGCTGATCCAGAAGAGGGCTGCACTGAAGAAACTGAATAGTAATCTTACTATGAGGTCACCAGACACTTGAGGAAGCAAAAAAATAAAAAGTGAGGAGAGGGTTGACAATGAAGTCACCAAAGAAGATGAAAACCTTTTGGGTAAAAAAGAGCCGTGGGGTTTAAATGATCAACAGTTCAATGAGTCAACAGTGACACAACAGTCAAAGACAACTAATACAATCTTGGACTACATTAATAGGAGTCTAACGTGTAACGAGAGCCATTCCCTAAACCTTGCTGTTCTCTGCCCTTGTTGGAACACATTTGGAGTATTGTGTTAAGTTCTGGGCAACATGTTTTGGAAAGGATATTGACAAAATGGAGTATCTCCAAGAAAAGGGCAAACAGGATGGTGAAGGGGCTGGAAGCTATGCCAAGTAAGGATCTGTTGAATGAAGTGGGGATATTCAGACTGGGGAAAAGAAACTTGGTATGGGTGACTGAATTGGGGGAAAGGGGTTTAGTGCTGAATAGATATCTTCAAGTATATGAATATATTTATCATATGAAAGAGGGTTTAGGTTTGTTCCACTTATACTTAATGGGCAGAACTCAAAGCAATGGGTAAAGGCTATAGGAGGCCTAAATGAGAGCAGTTCAAGAATGGAAGGTGTGGCCTGAAAAGAGAGGGAGCTCCCTGTCTCTAGAATTGCAGAAAGAGAGTGAAAATGTCAGGGATGCAATACAGTTTCTGAATTAGGTGGAAGGTTGGACTGCAAAACCTCTAGGGTTCCTTCCAATTCTAAATCTATGATTCTATGAGGTAAAGAGGAGCCACCCATGAATCCAAGTATAGGTTGGACCCAGGATAGTAGTCAGGAAAATTGGGATACCTAAGACTGAGCCTAGCTAGAAGCAAAGGCCACAAAAGGAATGGCTTCCACTAGAGTAACATAACACCAGAACTCATCCATTTTATTATTCCATCCCTCTGCCTGTCCCTTACCACCATCACAAAAAATGAGAGTGAAGGGTACAAGAGGAGTATAAAGGAGACCTTTGGAAATGATACCTACCTACCCAGGAGGTTCACCTTCATCATTACATACACTGATTCTTAAAATAATCTAACTAGCAACCTCCAGGCAATCTTACTACCCCCATAACAGGAATTTCTATTTCAAAGGAAATAATCCTGTCTTTGCAAAACAAAAAGAGAAAAAAGGTGCCGACGTACTCGATCTCCAACTACAGAATACTATTAAGTGAATTTCCACATGCATGAACCAATGTGGGGCCAATTCTATCACAGTTTTGGTTTTGCCTGAGATAGGTGACCAGCTTTATCAAATGGTTGTCCTAGTGAGGGTAATATGATTCTTTTTTTTAAAGACTAAGCTGCCAGCCTATTGCCTAGAGTTGTACAAGGAGATCAAGGCAGGCAGGATATCCCCAATCAGGACTGGGGATAGTAAGCATCATCTACAGGAGCAACCAGCAGCCTGTACCTCCCATTAACCTAAGAAGAACTTACCATGTTATGTTTGAGGATTCTCTGTACCACTGGCGTGAACACTTCTATGACCACCATGGACCGAGGGCGTTCTCTGCAGTGCTGTAGGAAAACAGTTAAGCACAGATCAGAAGAGCTCCTAGTAATTAAGAGCAACCCGGTGTCCCTTGTACTCATGACAAAGAGATAGTCACTGATATCCAGCAGCGGATGGATTAAAATAATGAGACCACTGTACTCACACCCCAGACCCCACCTTGGCTTCTTGATCAAGGAAAGTAGCCTGGAGAACATTGGATATGAGGTGTTAGATGTATCCCTCTGTGTCTTCTACTCAAAGTCTGGGTATGACTTTGAGGTGGCTAGGCTGGCTGCTAAAGATCTACTAAAACCCATATAATCCCTTTAAATATTCTTCCCTGATGAACAGTTAGGGGAATGGTTTGGAGAAAATTCACCACACTGGGAGAAAATGACTTTTATCTTAGGAAGCAGATGTGCTCCTATAGACTATGCAAAATTGTGTCTGTCTCTCTTCTCTTCTCCCTTCCCAAAATTGTACCCTCATTCCACCTTTAGCTCCAAAAGGGAAAATGAGACTATATCCTCATACTTCTCTCCTGCTTCATTCTGAAAAGTGAAAGAAACATGGCTAAAGAGTCAAAATGCAAAGAAGCATGCCCCATGCATATAGCTGGGAGTCAGGGCTGAGAATGAACCCTTTCTCTTCAAATATCAGAAGTGAATTCCTATTTTAATGTCTGCTTGCATGTGAAATGAGGAAAAAATAATAAGAGAAGGGGAGTCATATATAGTATTTGTTCCCCTTTACAGATTTGCAGGAGAAAGTAGCACAAATTTAAGTTTAGAATCTATGAACGGTGAGCTAAGCTGAGCTGACTTTTCTTAGGGGAACCAGACTAAGCAGTCATTTGAAGCTACATTCTGGTGACTGACCTTTCTTCGTGGTATCACAACTACTGAAGAGCCAATGCAGTCTCCCTGCCTTCTCCCTCCACCCTGCCCCCTACCAAGGGCTTGATCTACCAAAAAAAATACTAGGTCTGCCTTTGACACTGCCAGCCTGTTGTTTTCAGTCTGGATTAAATTATGAAACTATAACAAGGGCCAGAATATTTAAAAATCAAAAGCCATTTTCAGCTCATAGGTCATAAAAAAACCAAGTGGCAGGCCGTATCTGGCCCCCAGGCTGTAGTCTGCCAACCTTTGAACTGCTGCAATAAAAAGCAACTAGAGACCCGGTAACAGGTTTCTGTGTACTTAGAAACGTGCTCTCAAGCATACATATGCACACAGACACAAATACAGGCAACCATACACATACTCAGGCACATCCATATATGCATGTGCACAATCAGGCGTGCATGTCCCCATGTTTGCATGCTCTGTATAATGCGTGCACGCGCACACACACACACACACATAAGTGGCTGTGAGATCACAGCACAGCATGTGTCATACAAAGCCAGTGTTCTTAGCTCTTTCTGTGCTCTGTAACATTAATACACAAGCCCCTGCGGAAAAAGTCTTGCTAGTGAAGAAGGCACAGTAGTGACAACAGAGACAGAAGACTCAAAGTCACCCTCTAAAAAATGCTTTCCTGGAAGCCACTTACTTCTGTATAAAAGAAATGAGCTTCTTATACTATTCAAAATTTCCACTTCTATAATGAAGCAAAAGAACAAATCCCTCATCCCCACCCCACCCCTGCCTTTACTTCATATTATACCTTCCCCCAACACAAAAAAGACCTAAGCCACAAACCATTTACCTATGGCAATACTTTGGTCATCACAGTGTGCTTCTGCTATCTGTACTGGGGTCCTTTAAGGGCCATCTCACTAGAGTTTCAAGACCAGACTTCCACGTATGGAACAGGGACTACATTTTGATAAGTGATATATAGTCTCTAAGGCATGATGAGTACCCATCACAAGTCAACTTCTGCTTATGTGTATGTGGATTATATATGGAAAAAATTTAAGCCCTGACAGTTCCCCTGAAGCCTACTTGCTTATTAGCTCTGGCTAGTTTGCACTCAACGAAGGCAAATTCCCTTTATCAATAACTGGGACCCAATTTCAAAAAGAAGGCTGGTCTGGTTGCTAAAAGATCTTTCTGCCATCTCTCAACAGATATGTGATGGAGTCCAAAGCCAAACATAACACTGGCTACTCTGTTTGGGTTTGCCATATCTGAGTCTGTGTAATTGAAAGCTGACTATAATCACTGAAAAAGGGGCCTCATTCATTCATCCAAGGCATGCTTCCTGAGTAACTTCCAGGTTTGGGTTGATGTACGTGATGCCCAGGACTAGTTACTTCAACATATGATGTGTGTATGCTGTATGTAAGGAACAGGAAGCTTCCGAACTGAAACAGAAAGATTTCAGAAATTGAGTCTTTTCTGGTACCTTGCAGAAAAATTCACAGAGGTCAGGTGGGGGGTGATTGTTTTCCAGCAAAGGAGCAATTGCCTGAAAAATAATGAACAGATATTTTAGTTTGACCCCTCAACAGGAATGTAGATAGAGCAGCGGTTTTCTTCTGAGAGAAAATATGGTCCCCCTGGCAACAGATGGGTGGAAAAATAACCCCATCCCTGCATTTTGAGGCACAAGGCTAATTATCACACTGAGTTGTCTTAAAGCAAAGGTGTCAAACTTGACTGGTAGGGGGAAGGAAGAGGCCCTAAGTGCAGCCCAACAAGATTAAAATGTAACTGGGAAATGTTTAACAAAACAAATAAAAATATAATAAAATATAATGTTAACCTGTGGCTTTCTAAGTCCATATGCGACCCATTAGGGAGAGGGTGACGTCACTATCTTAGAGCACTGGACTAAGAATTTGGAGAGCTGGGTTCTAATCCAAGCTATACTACCCACTGCCTGTATGATCTTGATCAAACCATTTAATGTCTCTTGACCTGAAGAACATCTGTGAAATGGAGGTGATGACACCTACCTTCGCCACCTCACAAGGGTGTGATAAGAGACCAATGAAAGAATGGACATGTAAGTACTTTAAAAACTATATTTGTAGGTGAGGTGTTTAAGGAAGATAAAATAGTCCAAAGAGAAAAGACCCGGGTGGCTTAACAGACTGAGAGCTCCATATGAGTCAACAACATAGCACAGCAACAACCCCCACAAGAAGAAGAAGAACAGCAGCAACAACCACAGAACTCGATCATGGGCTGCACAAAATGGGGGCAGCGACGGGTCCACTGTACTCTCCCCTTGTTCCAACTACATCTGGAGTATGTTATTCAGTTCCAGGTATTTTATTTTAAAAGGGAAGTTAATTTGTAACATATTTGGAGGAAGGCAATCTATTTGGTAAGAGGGGCTAGGGTTGTGCAGCCTGGAGGAGAGAGTACTTGCAGGGGACACGATCAATATCTTCTAATATATGAAGTGTTAGATTTATTCTACTTGAACTTATGGGGCAGAACTAAGAGTAATGAATGGGTAGAAGCTTCAGAGGCAGATTTCAGCTCAAACATAAGAAACAATTTAGCATTTCAGCAGTAAAGAAAACATTAAGATGAATCTATATTGTACTAAATAAACTATAACGTACCAACAAATCATAGAACCATGGAATTTCAGAGCTGGACGAGATCACCAAGATCATGTGGCCCAAGCTCTACCAAAACAGCAGTCTCCTCAAAAACATCCCTGAAATTGCCAAATAGATCCTGATTCAACACCTCCAGGGATGGAAACTCATTATATTCCGAGGAAGCTCATTCCTTTATTTTTTTAGCTTGTTATAATGGGATTTAATTTGGCTTGAATGATTAAAATTCAACAAATATTTGAAACTGCTAGTTGGTACAAGGCACTATCATTAAATTGTGAGCTCCTTCAGAGTAGGGACTGTCTTTTGCCTCTTGTTATATCCATAGTACTTAGCACAGTGGCCAGCACATAGTAAATACTTAATAAATATTCATTAATTGTCTGATTGGTAAGTGCTGTGAGGAATACAAAGCTGAATTAGACAGTCTCTACCCTCAAGGAACTTGTAATCAGTGAAAAGAAATAAAACAGGTACAATGTACGGTAAATATCTTTTAAGAAAGAGACAAAGTGCTTTAGATATTGAAAAGAAAAAGAAATTATATCCAGGTAGATGGCTTCAGCTATATGATCTTTCCAGTGTTGGGAACTGTTCCGTGCCTCAGTTTCTTTACCTTTATAAAGAAGAGATACAATGTTCCCTAAGGGCCCTTCTAGCACTAACATTTTCAATAACCTATAACTCTCTTCCTGATTCTCATTTTATTCACCTGTCTGCCTCACATACTGAGGATATCATTCCTCTTTTAACAACTAATTGCTAGGAAGATGCCTGTGAGCAAGCTTTAAACAGCAAATTATTATTGTCATAGAACACCTTGCAAAACTGAGGCTACGTCAGTAACTTAGAGACTGTGAGGGAGGTTAGGTGATTGCTTCAGGTTAGATACCATCTAGAGATAGAAACTATCTCATTTTGCATTAGGACATAGTGAGTGAGTGAGTGAGTGAGTGAGTGAGTGAGTGAGTGTATGTAGGGGAGGGGGTTGGGGCGGGGAGAACACAGTTGGAGACATCATAGGAATAATTTCAATATCACAAAGTCTCCTATAACAATAGTAATTTATATTTGTGAGGCACTTAAAAAAAATCACCTGTAAATGTTTTGCCTTTCTGGAGTCTCACGACAACCTTGTGAAGGAAATAGGTTAGGAGTTATCATCATTTCACAAACTTAGCCAGGTAAACTGACTTGTTCAAGGCCACATAGCTAATTAGTTGTAGAACCAGGGCTCTCACCCAGGTCTCATGAAGGTCTTTCCATTATGTCACATGCCCACTCTATGAGACCCTGCACAGCATATTATGATGTGGAGGCACTGTGCTCCAGCAAAAAGAACTCTGGATTTTGAGTTTGAGGATCAAGGCTGGAATCCTGGTTCTGTTACTAAGCTGTGTGACCTTGGACAAGTTTCACTTAATCATCCTGGGCCTTAATTTTCTCATCAGTAAAATAAAGGGGGTTGGACATGACCTTTAAGATCCCTTCCAGCTCTAAATCTATGATTCTATGGTCCTTGTGGATTTCCAGTACCACAAATAGATAGAAATGAAAAATTGCTCAGGATCCTTCCATAATGTCTTTCAAATTAGGGATACTCTTCATTCTAATTTTCCTTTTTTCTCTCATGACTGTTAGGTAGAAGAGACACAATACAGAACTGGCAACCAATCAAATTAATGAAACGTCAAGTCTATAATACACTTCTTAATGCCAGGTACCTAAGAACACTGAAGAATGGGGTATCGGCCTTCAAGGAAGTTACACTCTTAACTAAGAGAAGCTGGAGATCAGGCTGGTTTGAACTTCGAGGTGGTGGGGATTAGAGGGTTTGAGTAGGTTTCTGAATGACTACAGAGAACAGAATCTCTCATTATTTCCTATAGCACAGCAATCTATGGGTACATTTTCTTTCAGAATCAATAACTACATAACATTTTTGCATAAGTTTAAGTAGGGAAAGATAGAAAATTGACCATCACAAGGGTAACAACTAGCAAGAGCCTGAGCTCATTTTCAGAGTGTTTAAAACTGGTTTTACTTAGGAGGAATCCTTGTGGGGTTTTCTTTTCCCTTTGCACCTCTGAATAACATAAAACATGTTATAGTGGAAAACACCTTGGACAGGGAATCAGGAAACCAGGGTTCAATGCCTGGCTATGCCACTTATGGATTGGGCAAATTACTTTCCTTTTCTGGGCCTCACTTTCCTCCTCTGCAAAATAAAGGGAGGGAAGAAGGATGTTATGTCTTAAGGTCCTTTCTAACTCCTATGAATTTATGATTCTATCAAGTGCCTAACTTTCCTTAAAGTTCAAGTCACCATCGTTCTATCAAGTGCCTAACTTTCCTTAAAGTTCAAGTCACCATCGTTCTCTGTTGCTATGCAACTCAAGGCAGCCAGTATTGCAAACAAAGGGAGAAATTGGACTTGCTGATACTGCTATTGATTTTTACTGCAGTCTCTGGTGCTAATTCCCAACTTGGCCTCAGCTGGGGCCTATGGACTCATCAAACTAAATCATCAAAGCTTTTTGGAAGCAGGTTGGGGTAATGTTCCACAGCACGCTGTGGATGGTGACTGTTTCCTGCCCTAGGGCTAGATTTCCATTCCCACTCCACATTCCAGCTATCTCATCTCCTGTCAGTTCCTGTCTGGACCCCAAGCAACAGTCATGCCTCACACATGGAAGGTCTGTGCATACAACTAACATATGACCTTCTAAAGAAGCCAGGACTGCCAGGATTTCTCCCCATCACAAATATTCCAAGGTCACAAACCTAAAGTCCACACACAACTTTTCAAGGGTCAAGACTCCCAATAAGATAAGTGGGTATTTGGACAGCACACACACACACACACACAAAAAACAATTCTAGTGTTTTAAATATGTTAGATCAGAGGATTTAGAAGTAGAATGGGCCTTTTAGACCATCTGGTCCAACTTTGTCATTTTACAGACGGGAAAATTGAAACCCAAAGAAGTTTGTGAATGGCAGGGCCAGAATTTGAAATCACATCTTCTGAACTCTAAATCCAATGCTCCTTCCACTGCCTGATCTACCAGGTCAAATGGGCAAAAGAAAAAGGAGCAACAGAAATTGGGCCTCTGGAATGTGAAGATTAGTAACACCTATTTCTCCTACCTTTAACCCAGGGAAGACTTTGGAAAAGGGCAGGTGGGGTATCGTAAGGCATGAATGTGTGCTGGCTAGGAGAAGCCTAGATGGTCCCAGACATTCTTCCTAAGCACTACAACATACAACTGGTCTGGGGAGCCCTGGCTCAGTGTTCTGCATTTGGTTTGTCAAGGCCATGGTGAAGAGGTGAGAGCTGTGTCTCTTGGTGAGTAGGCCCAGAGGGCCATCTAAAAGCACACACGGGCTGCTACTGGCTTCCTGATACCTGACATCAGTGCAATCCACCCACTTGATGAGAGGCACATCTCACAGTCCAAAATGACCCAGAAAGATATCTGACTATAGCATCACAGTAAAGTACTTGAAAATCATAAAGAATAAGACTCTAAGATCATAGTAAAGTACTAGAAATTATTACCTCACTCTAGAAACTAGCATCAATTAAGTCTAGGTTCTATTTATGGATCAATTAAAATCCTTTCACTGGCTGCTCCTCCTAGAAAGAACAAGCCTTTCTTTTCGACTGCTCTGATTGTGACTGAACCACTGCTATCATCCTTGCCATCTATCTCCTTCCCTGCCCTGCTCTACACTTCAATCTCCCTTAAGAAGATCCAAGAACAGGAAAAGACTAATCTACATGCTTCAATCAGAATCTTTGGGGGCTTCGGATAGATCCAAGAAGAAATCGAGGGCACCTGAGTGTGTTCCAATGCAGATGGGGAAAATCCTGCCCATGAGGAAGCAAATAAGCCAGAATGAAATACATTTTTACACTGATCACCAGGGAGCCCACAGTGGTCCCCAAGATCCAAAGGAGACACAGTGTGTACTTACCACTATAATGTTTTCATGCTCTTGAGTGGTCAAGTTGGTATTCTAAAGGATTGAATAACAGGAAAAAAGGATTAGAAAACTTTGCATCTAGCATTTATAAGTACATAGATACATGAAAAAGAGAATGAAGGAAGCTTAGAAGAAAGCTGAAGATTTGGGGTTTGGAGTCTTTTGTTGTTGTCAAGTTGTTTTTTAGTCAGGTCTGACTCTTCATGACTCTATTTGGAGTTTTATTGGCAAAGATACTGGAGTGGTTTGCCATTTTCTTCTCCAGCTCAACTGAGGCAAACAGAGTTTTACTTTGCTTTAAACCAAGTTTCTATTTTGCATGGCTCTCCTACAATCCCAAAGACTTATGACTGGTAGAGAAAACTCTCTTTGGGGTGGTACTATAGAATTTCATATTTCTGCCTTTATTCAGGGACATTTAGACAGCTTTTTAAAAATTCACACTTCTTACTTAAAATACTTTAAGGATATATGATTTCATCAGTGTGATTATCACCCCAACTGACTAAGAAGGCATTCCCCCCACATCTTAATATATGGTCTTTGAGCCTCACTGTGCTAAACAATTTATCTCACCCTATGACCAACCTGGTAACAAACCTCTGGAAATTAAGCTAAGCTGGTCCTTGGATCATGGATACATGGTCCATCACCATATGTATACTTGAAGCCTTTCCAATTTGGTACACCCTACCAGAATTTGAACTCAACCAGCACAGCCTTTGAAAACCATGGAGTTATCTTCCTATTACAATTTGATAACCTAGTATTTACCTTCCCACCATGATGAGGCATCAAAGTAGGTCTTTAATTGATACCAAGACCTAAGTTGGCTTCCAAGATATTCAAAGTAGTGATGATTATTGCTTTCAAATTAAAAACAAAAGAAAAAACCCTAACACTACTACCCCCCAAAAAAATCCTATTCATATCTCACAAGCATAGAAGGTCTCTGACGTCAGAACCTGGCAGTCACTTTGAAGACTGAACTCCATCAGCACTTTCCATACAACTACTTTCTATAAAGTAGATTAGAATTGGCTTTAGACCTTTGCTGACTTTAAAAATAATGAATAAAATGCTTACTGAGAAAAGTTTTTGGCCAACATACTTGGACATTCTACAAAGTGATACTACACCTATTAAATAGTACTGAACAAGTTCTTAAGCAGAGCTGTAAGGTGGTCTCAAAGTGATATATATTCAGGTGGATTCTCCCTTTCTGGTTCTGTAAGGACAAGGCACCAGAAGAGTAGATTCTCCCAGCCAGATGAGCCCCCCAGTAGGTTTTACTCCAAATGGCAACCAAAGAACCTAGAATCAGGGTGATAGGGTGAAGGAAAAGGGAGTTTCACAGGTAAGCGCTTGTCTTCCCTTCTGAAGGCAGGGAAGTCAAGAGCACTCCTATCTGTACCACCAGCTTGTCCTGGAAAGGTGGGGCAGGGAGAGGGAAGTGGGAGGATGACACCAAAATCACTAGAAAACTGATTTTTGCCATCAGGAATTTTCTGTCACTATACTATATGTCTATTGTGAGAAAGAGCTGATGCAATAATTCAATTTAAATGAACAAACATTCATGAAGTCTACCATGTTCTGGGCACTTTGCTAGGTGCTAGGCAAAACTAAAGGCAAAAACTAAAAATTCACTGCCTTCAAGAGGCTTATATAAGACATACACATTTACAGAAGTTTAAAGGAAAAAGCAAAACATATGAGTTAATTTCTCCTTATGATCCAAGTAAGAGGACTGTCCATGAACCCTAATAAGTTCCTCCTGCATTGCAGGTGTCAGCAGGGACCAATAAGTTCACTCAGTGTTTGACTTTGGCAGATCCTGCCAAGGAACCAGTTCACCGGAAGTCTTGTATGGAAATCTATGATGGAGGCACAAACCCTCAACGTATAACTCATGAATTGTCTCCTGTTGGGGACATTAATAGTCTGGGCTTGACATTTCTAATATTGACATTGTGAGCCAATGTCTGTATCATGAGTCAAATAAAGCTCAATTCTCCAAGTTTGTCTGGGGTTAGAGGCACATTCCCGTGATTCTCAGAGGCCTAACCAGCTAAACCTGATGAGCCCACACTGCCTTCGCTGAGGCCATAGAAACTCAACCACAGACATGCTCATATTTCAGAGCAAAGTCAAACCTGATTTGCTGCTGGTGAATCCTACTCCCAAAAAGGAAGTGTCAGCACTATACTCTGCTAGCAGAATCTGCCCCCCATGCCTGTGCTGTTCAAAGAACAGTATTTAATTAGCAGACCTGCATTCCAGGCTTCTCTACTGTGCTAGGAAGTTTTGATGTGAGTAGAGTCATCCCCATCCATTCTACATGAAACATCATAGCCCTTCTTTACACCTGAATCTGTTCATTCATTCCTCTGTTGTGGGTAGCACCGCCTTTGTTGCCATCAGTGCCAGCAGGTTAGAAAGCATCAGTAAAATGTCTTTCCTAAACGCTTTGCAGTCAAAAATGTCTTGTGTCAAAGAGCTTTCATTTTTAGGTTTTGAAATGTACTTTACTATCTGTTCTATTACGAAAAACTCCTGAACCTTCAGCCCCCTAAGGACTGGTCACCACAGGGAATCGGTATTCTCTCTTCAACAAGGAAACAAGAGATGCTAAGTTGCATAAAGTTGTATCGCTTCTCCAAAAATGCTCTTCTCTCATGTCAGACAAATTTTGTGCCTCTTTCTCTTTGTCTCTCTTTTCTTTTCCTTTATCTTTCTTCCCAGTGGCAGGTTTGGTAATGGCTCACATACTGTGCAGCCTATTCATATAGCAGGAGTGCCAAAGGAGTAAAATGAAATAATATCCTACCAGGTTTGGAAGAGGTAAAAAGATGGGGTTCTCTGGATGTCTGTCTGTTTTGCATGAACACATATAGGATGTCTCACTCCTGTTAGCTAGTAGAATTAGAAGCAACTCCTTCACAGAAGTTTATCAAAGGGCCACAGTTACAAACAATTTCTTGCCTGATACTCCAAACCCTTGCTGTGCTCCTCATCTGTGTGCACAGCCCTTACCATCTTTCTGACCTTCAGACTGTCAGATTCTGCCCTGTGGTCCTCTCCTCCGCCTCACGCTTGCCCTTCTTTTGAGCAGGTCAGAAGGCTTCACCATGCCTCACTTGAATCCCACCCAGCCCACCCAGTAGATGGGTACCATGCTTTGAATGGGCTGTGGATACTTCAGTCAATTCAGGCAGGCACGAAGAGAGAGATCCTGGCATAGAGGCAGAAAATCACAGAGCATGGCAAGGAAATCCAGCAGTGGGAAAGTTGGCTAAACAATCAGGAGAAAGGGTAAGCTATGGTGTGGGAACGTTAGAAGGGCAAACAGCTGAGCAGAGGAAGTAAGGTACCAGGCAATCAGGACAGCTCAGTAGAGCCCATCAGATAGAATACAGGGACAGGCTAACAGTAGACTTAGTTTAAACTCTAGGGCCCTCAGGAAACACTTGATAAAGGCCTACCAGAGCCCAGTGCTAGATAAACCTTGGTGTCATTCTAGACTTCGCACTTCCAATCCATCGTCAAATCTTGTCATTTCTACTTTCACCTCTCTAGTAGACATCTTTTCTCTACCTATACAGCTATCACATTAATTCAGGCTCCCATTCTCTCTAGGACTCTTACAATAGCCTTCTAATTGGCTTCCCTACCTCAACTTTCTCCTCACTCCAATCCATCATCTGCTTAGCTGCAAAAGTGATTTTTCTAAAGCATAGTTTTACCTATTCCCTAACCCCCAACTCAATAAATCTGGTAGGCTTCGTACTACCTTCAGAATCCCCTCCGCATGTTCTCAGATCCAGCCACATTGGCCTATTTGCTGTTTCTCACACATATTTCATAGCTTTCATTTCATATCTCTGTTTGTCCTGGTGTTTCCCCCAGGAAAGGAATTCTCTCCTCACTTCCATCTTTTAACTTCTCTGGCCTCCTTATGAAGACATAACTCCAATACCCCTTTAGGAGGCCTGTTCCAGGCTTGCCCCAATGCTATCCTAACTCCCAATTGCTAGCCCATTTCCTCTGAGATTATCTTCTATCTACTCTGTCTGTATGTACTTTGTTATTTACATGATATCTCCCCTATTATACTCTGAGGTGTGAGTAGGTGTGGTTTTACCTTCTTTATATTCCCAGTTTTTAGCATAATACCTGGCACATAGTAAATGCTGAATAAATGCTTGTGATTTACTGACTGGCAAGGTCCTACCTGATCAGGAAGCAACAAAAAGCTACATGCTGCCAGAGGCAGGCACAAGTAAGAGACTTAGAAATTACTGGAGGGAAGTGTTAAGTTGTAGTCACTAGGCACTTACTAACGCTAGAGCCATTGAGGACTACAAGTCAGTGGCTGAGGCTGGTTATATACAGCACACACAGTACACACACACACACACACACACACACACCCCTCCACCTGCCAACGGAGACTACTACAAACTTAGTGTTCAGGAAATTCTCCATCCACTACTTTTTAGCCCAGCATAGCATCCCGGACAAAGGTTGATGTATATTCCTAGCTCTGGCTGTCTTTTGGTCTCTTTTTCTTTACCTTCTAGATAGTATGTATCTACACTGTCTGTTAGGCCATCCTAGGGCAGTGAGAGTACTGAAATGATGTCAAAAACCTCTAAGCTCAAATTGCTCACAAAAGCAAGGCCTTCAGGTTCCCTGTGTGCTTTTTCTTGACACTAAGTAGAACCAGGTAAATAAAAGACTAGCTTGGGCTGCAACACACAATCTAATCAACAGGAAAAAAGACCCATGAGGAAAAAAAGGGAAAGGATCCCATGAATAGATTTCAGGAAGGTGCTGAACTTGGATGAAGAAAAAAAGATTACATCTTTTACATCTTTATTTTCACTAATGTCTAACTGAAATTTAGCATTTTTTCCAATTATGAATCTAGGTAACAAATATTATTCTGAGAACAGGTCCACCAGAGGCTTCATCAGACTGCTAAAGGGATCTAAGATTAAAAAAAAAAAATTTTAACTCCTATTTTGTGAGCAATTCTCTGGGCAACATGAACTTTTGCAATTTGTTACCAAAAATGAGTCCAGCTTGCTTTTTATTTCTTGTCCACTGTTTGGACAAAGAGGTAGAGCTCACCAGAGGTTAAAAGAAGAAAAAGAGGAAAAATGTCCACATTTCCTATGTTTTTACAAGGTTAAAAATAGGTGATATGGCCCCAACTCAGGAGCAAAGCCTTACCTCAGAGAGCAATTTGGAAACTATCTCCAGTGGAGCCTGGTGGATGGAGTCATCCTGCAGTGGGGATGTCAAAGCCATGTCTACCAGAGTTCGGATCTCCTTCAAGACAACTTCCCAGCGGCTTGGATTGCTCAGGACTTTCTTATACTTGTAAATCTTTTTCTGTTTGGGAGAAAAAAGATATATAGGATGTGGTAGACTGGATAATGCTCACAGAATCAGAGAAACAGCTATCATGAATTTACTTTAGAGACCATCTAGTCTATGCCCCTCATTTTACAAGGAGGAGGCAAAATGATTTGCAGGGATGATTGAGGAGGCAAAATGATTTGCAGGGATGATTGAGGGTAAAGCCAAGACTAAAGCTCCCAGGCCAATGTTCTTCCCACTAAATAACAATGCTTCCAGTGATTTTTTTAATAGTGATATTCTTTGTAGTGAAATTTAGCTCTATATAGAAATTTCTTTATAGAAATTTTACCTCTGAAATTATAATTAAACTTATTAAGAGAGAAAACATGCATGGACTAAATAAGAGTTTTTACCTTGGATTTATAGGGTACCACTTCCCCTTATCATCATTTCAACTTCATCCTCATGGAGAATAATCTCAGTAAAATGTTCTGCATGGGGTTATGAGATCTTAAAAAAATGAACTACTGCACTAGTCTAGAAAACTGGACCAGAAAAGGCACACACACTCCTCTGGAGTACAGGGCATATACTATCACCACCATCTGATGCACAAAACAGGAAAAGCCTCACCTTCCTTTAGCCGTTAAACTGTCCTGATCCAATGATGCAAAAGCAGCTTGTGGGGCAGTGGCTTGGTACTCTGTGGCCTCTATGCCACACTATCCCCTATTAGTCTCCAAGCTCCTCAAAGCCTGACTGCACAAAAACTGACCCCTGGAAAACTACTGGGTAATCCAGGGACCAACTCCTTCCTCCTTCAGAGCTAGAGCTTCCATACACACCAGCAGAGCTTGCTCTGGAGACAGGGAAGCAATTCTAACTTTCCTAACTCCTTCATTATGCGTTTTTGTTCCTTAGGGGAAACCTAATTTTAGTGTCTTAACACCAACAGCCAACTGGAGTGACAAGTTACAATCCTCAAGCCAGACCTGCATTAGAGAGTGCATGTAGCATGTCTTCCTCCTAAATTCACTGTACCCAGAAAAAATACTTAGTACCCTTAGGTATTGCCAATACAGTTAGGTTACCTAATATGGGAATTAACATGTGATCTGATTTTTTTTTTAAATACACTGAATGGGGTAAACAGAGTCACAGGATCTCGGAGCTGAAACAGACCTCAGAGGCCACCTAGTCCAACCTATATCTGAGGGTTAGAGTAAGTCTGATCGTTCTTCCACTTAATGGTGCTTTAAATACTGAAGAGTATTTTGGGGCGGAGGGGGGGCATTGCTTTATTTTGTACTCCCAGCACTTAGCACAATGCCTGGCATATAGGTATTTCAAAATTATTTGTTGACTGTCTAGGATCACATCATGCCCCACATGACTCTTTTATTCTAACCACCAAACTAGGTACTTGGGTGATGAGAAATAACCCCAAACAGCCTCCCCTGGATGCGTTTCCACATCTAGGGTGGAACTGAACCTCACCCTCCACCTCACCAAAGGAAGGAGACCTTTTTAGTGTGCACCATATCCCAAAAGAAGTCTATCAAGATAACACCCACTTACTATGGGTCCCTCCCCCACCTAGCACATACTAAGGTAAGGAGGGCTGATATGGCTATCTGGCCCTACTGCCTTCGATCTTTCTTCAGAGACTCAGCCTTGCTGCACCTGGAGCTCGGTGAAAACAGCTGCACATATGGCAGACACCTGAGCATATCCATCTAATTTGTACACATCCCATCTTTCCCTTTTCCTTGTCACAAATATGCCTTTCTCATGTGCTACAGGAAAGGAAGGGAGAAAGAGTGATGGCAGAAAATCAGGCTCGTGTCAGTGAAGCATTCAAGCTGAACACCAGTGTCCGTAGAAATGTGAGCATTGTAACAGTGTTCTCTCCCTACCACCTGCCCTGCGACATCATTTAACTGGGGAAACACTTTTCTGGGAGCTCTGGGATCCCTTCCCCAATCACTTATAGTGTTCCTATAATCAACAATGGTGCATATATCCTTATCAAACTCATCCACAGCATTGGATAAGCATATGAGCAGAGGTGAGTGTTGATGAATGTATGTGAGTCTGTATGATTGCATCTAACTCTGTGTGTGTGCACATATTTCTAAGCATGCATGTTCTCTCCCCAGCTCTGCCACGTCTTACATAGGTAAGAAAATTGCGCCTTGCAGGAGGGAGACCTCGGACTGATGGGCAATAGAAAGAGAGACTAGTCAAGCCACTAATTCAAATGAATTTTTATTTTAATTATATACATGAATGAAGAGTTCAGCCATTTAAAACCATTTCAAGACTATCCCATTCTGCACCTTTCAGATGTATTCTGGGCTTCACCTTTTCTCTAAACTTCTTCTAATGACTCCATAATCACATATGTTCCCTCTTCTAGAAAAAGTAGGCATTCAATGAAGAACTGCAAAGCTCTCATTTATGGCTCAATCCTACTTCATACTTATCACAGACCAGCAGCTAGAGGACGATCTAGTCCACCCTCCTCATTCTACATACAGTTGAGGAAATTGAAGCCCAGAGAGGTAATTTTGCCTAAAGTCACACAAATAGTCCATAACAAATCAAGGAACTAAACCAGGTCCTATGATTCCCAAGCCACCAAATGTTCCTTCTAAATCTTATAAATTATACACAGTATATTTCAGTGGGAGGCTGAAGCTCCTTAAAGGCAAGAACTGTTTCAATTTTGTCTTTGTAATCCCAGAGTCTAGCATAGTTTCTGGCACACAGTTGTTCCATAAATGTTTATTGATTTGATTGTGTCCCTCCCCTTCCTCCTAACCCTTCGCCCTAAATTGAACTTAGAGAAGAAAACCAGAGGAACAATGAGTCATAGACAAGATGATGAGAGGTACTGAATGTCAATTCTGATCTCAAGTCTGCAGCCTAGCAATTAATGTGCCCATTGGTGTGGTCTTACTCTTGCATCACAGACCACAAAGCATAGTACAGAAGCAATCTTAGCATCTCTCTCATTTGATAGTGGAAAAAAAGCAACGTTTGGCCAGGAACCAGGCTATTTCACAGGAGATGCCCCCAGTAGGAAAAAAAAAAAAAGTTCTTGAGGCTGAACATGATTATGAAGGTGAAAAACCCTACAGAGGGTGTCAGCTCTACCAGAGGGTGAGAGGAGGGTTGGATTCACTCACTTGATGCTAATCTGCCACTAATGTAATGAAATTCACGTAGCACAGCAGAGATGGGAATCAGCCATAGATGACACTCCTGAGGAGTCTGTTCTTTTATTCCTGGAAAGGGGGAAAGGTGTTGGGTGGGGAAGGCAATGTCGTGCTTCCAGAAGTATTGTAAGGCAATTTCTCAACACAGAAGGCTGAACTCTTGATGATGTCTACCCACACTTCCAGGGCTGTGTCATAAGAATACTATCACAGGGCATTTCCCCTTAAGTTTTTCTAAAAACTTGCCATTTAAAATCACGCATTCATCCATTCATTGAAGAGACTGCAACAATAAGAGATAAGTCATTGGCTCATAGATTAAGAACTGAAGGGATCTTAGAAGCCATATAGTCCAACTCCTTCACTTTGTGGATGAGGAATTGAGGCCAAGATGTGTAGTGAAGCTATTTGTCCAAGGTCAGTATGTGAAAAGGAGGAGGATTTGAATCCGAGTTTTCTGACTCCTAATCCAATGTTCTTTCCACTGTACCACACTGCCTCTATCACCCACTTTGTTGAGCACCTAGCCCAGGCTGAACTTTAGGTAGGTCCTGCTTTAAAGCAAAGTTGATACATAAAAATTTAGAAAACTTAGGCCATGATGAATTAATTCCCATACAAAAGACTCCTTTAAAAATTTTTTAATTTAGGATTTCTTTAAGCACTATGTTTGCAGTGTATAAATTAAAAGTTACTTATTTCGGGAAAAAAATGGTTTACGTAGATTTCAATGGTTTACACAGTTATTCCCATTATTTTCCAGTTGACAATGATTTCTTCTTCACTAGATCTCCTAGCACTTTATGCTCTTCACTGTTTACTGCCTATGTCACATCAAGCAAGTCACTTTATCTCCAGAAGTCTCAGCTTCCTCATGAATAAAATGAGGGGTTAGGAACAGATAGTTTTAAAGGTATCTCCCAGCTTTAAATCCTAGGATTCTATTACCATGAACCTATCCTATTCAACTTTGTGTTACAATTATTTGTGTCCATGTCTCATCTCCCTCTATTATAAGTACTTTAACAGCATAGCCTATGTTTTACTTATCTTTGTTTAGCCATCGGTTCCTACCCCAGTGTTCTGCACACATTGAGGGCTTAATAAATGTTTGCCAAATGAATGAATAATTAAGTCATGGATATATCCTGGCATTATTGGTGGTCACAAAAGGCTCACTCAGTCTACAATGATATAATCTATGGAATTAGAATAATAATACTCGCATTTTCTATCTCTCAAGGTTGTTGTGAGGAAAGCACTTTGTAAACCTTAAAGAGCTATAGAAATGTGGAATTTGTTAGGATTTGCTGAAATACAGAAATTGTTATTATTTTAATATTTAAGTAATATCCCATATTATTGTGGAAACGCACCTCTGATTCATCCCAACAACACAATGAAAAATCAGATGTGAGAAGGAAATGAATCAGGAAAGATACATGGCAGGATTTCCACGATGGATGACAAACCCTTTTATCCTTTAGCATAGGCTAGATTGACACTATCCTTTCTACCCCCTGCTATCAAGAGAAATGCTAGGTTTACTGTCTTATGGAAAAGCTATCAAGAAGCAGGAGCTGGCCTGCTCCAGATATATATTATAAGGGTCTCCAAGGAAGAGAAGATGTATGTGATCAGCTAAAGATATCGGGGAAAGGTGATGTCAGTTTGCTCCTATGGGGAAATTAATCACATTTGGTCAGGGTGACAGGGTTGCAGGTAATGCTTGATCAGCCAGTCATGCCCTGAGCCTTTATTGACTTAACAAGAAGGCAATTCTAGGGAGATGTCCCCCCTTATCTACCCTCAACCAACCTACCCAAAGTAAGCAGCAGCTGGAGGGTGGAAATGAGTAGTACATTTCATACTCATATGCAGATGAGAGACATAGAATCTTCAAATGCGCTGCATGAAGAAACAGAAATGGCACTAAAGAAAACAGAGGCAGGGCAGCAGCCTGAGATAGTCCAGGCAGCCACAGAGGAAGTCTGTTGTGGCAACCAAATACTTTTGAAAGTATCCAGGGATCAATAGCCAAGATATATGGAAGCAGAAAAAATATCAAATTCTTGGGGAGCTGTAGAATTTGTTATTACTAAAAGGAAAAAAAGGCAAACCGGAAAATATTAGTAATTACTAATCCTACATCTAGTTTCCCAGCTCTACAAAATCATTCATATCAATACTTTTATAAATTATATTTTACAGCAGATTCCATCTTTACAGTCAAATAGTTGACTCAAAGGTACATAGACTATAAGATCCCACTGTATTTGTTTCTTGATTATAAAAAATTATTTGATTTTGCAGAATAAAATCCTCCTTAAAGCCTCTCCTCCAACAAGATATCTCCCTTGCTTATGTAAAAATAAGATTCCTAAAAGATACAATGATGATAATTGTTTGACAGTTTTCTGATGATTTAAATACATAATCCTTCAAAACGGTTTGGCCTGACTATCCACACGGGAAAAACCAGGTGGCTAACAAATGCCTATTGTCCTAAAACTATGCTTTTGGAGTAGAAAACTGGTCTGTCAGAAATAAATCTTAGATACTGTGGGTGGACAATGAACTGGGTCCAGACTTAGATATAAGAGAGCAGACTGGAGTGCCTCTAGGAAATTATGCAGTGCTTTTAATGACTTCAAGCTTGTCTCTGAAAGACCCATCCTTGAATATTAATATTCTTCTGGAGATACTGCATGACTATAAGTCATGGAATACCATAGTCATCAAAGAATTAAAGTTGTGGTATACTCAAAAGATAGAAGAGGCACACGATGGCTGTTAAGTAGAGTACCAACAGAGTACCAAGGAAGGACTGTTAGAGAAGCAGAAGAATTTCAACAAGAAAATGACTGAACGTATGAGAGAAAAAACAGGGTTGATCAGTCATATAGCTGGAGCGCAGGAAAAAAGATGGACAGTTCAACTGTTCCACTGGTCTCCATGTCACATCAAGGGAACAAAAGGAAGGCTGGCTGGGGGATCCTCCCTGGGAAGAATTGATGGGAAGACATGGACAAGAGTCATGGAGGATAAGAAGGCTTGGATGAGCTGTGGACTCGATGGGGGAGCACCTATATCGATGACATTGTTGATCTTTGCAAGTATAAACTTTTATCAGTCCTGGTACTAACAGGTCCAGATGATGGAAAGTTCCCTAAGGACAAGAACTATGTCATAATATATCTGTATTAAGTGCAAAGGTTTGCACCTGGTGAAAAGAGAGCACTCGCAAAAGGCTTTCAGGTTGAGAAAGTACTTTCCTCACAACTGTAGAGAGATTTACTATTATTCTAATTTTGTAATGAAGAAGCAATTGAGGCTCAGAGAACTCAAATGACTTTTCCAGGCTCATAAAGCTAGTAAGTGCTAAAGTCAGGATTAGAATCCTGGTGTCTTTTGATCCCAAGGCCAGCATGCTTTCCATTATGACACACATCAGTTTTGGTTGAGTGAATTAAAAAACGAAAAAGAAGACTGAAACATGGTTCTGGACCACAAAGGTACTTACAATCTATTTGGAAGAACAATGAGGGAACAAGACAGAATGTAATAAAGGATTAATATAGATGGAACAGAGAATTAAGGATTAGGTATACAAAGCCATTAAATTTAAGGTGCAAAAAGAGAGTATAAAAAGAGTTTAGAGAAGTGGGATAAAGAGAGAAGAAAGCCTAATTGCTTTTCCAGTGGTCTAATATAGAATGCACTGGAGGGTGAGAGACCAACTAGCAAGCTGTCACAGTGCTTCAAGTGAAAGGAGATGAAGACTTAAGGAGTATAGTAGAAAGAGAGCTGGAGATCTGGTATTAGAGGACCTGGGTTCATGTGATAGTTGTATGTTCCCTCTCTGGGCCTCAGTTTCACATAAGAAAAACGAGAGAATTGGGCTAGATAACTTTTGAGGTTCTTTCTAGCTCTAATTCTATGATTATATGATCTCAATGAAAAGTAATAGCAGCCAAAATGGAGAGAAATGAGAAATGTCACAAGGCAGGAATCCACAAGACTTGGTTTTCTTGGAGTAAAACACACCTTTCATATAAACCAGTGATAAAGTGGGTGGGCAAGGTGGGGGTGGGTGGGTGGAACAGACTAAAGTGGTGACAGTGGAAATGAAAGATAAAGGGAGTGATATAAGGGAAATATGAAGAATGAAAAAGGAGCAAGACTTGATGTTTAATTGTCAACCTGGCATGAAAAGCGCAAGGAATTCAAGAAAACTACAAATTTCAAGTGCAAATAACTGGGAAAGAGATGATACTCAGTACAGAAACAGAAAAGTCAGGAAAGTCTGGCTGGGATGGGAGGAGATGGAGATGAAAGGAGAAGAGGAGGAGGAGAAGAAGAAAAAGAAAAATACATAAGTAGCAAGCTTTTCTACCATATCACAATGCCTTCATTGCATTTGGCCTAAAAAGTGAACTCTAGAATCTTATATTCCAGTCTAGCTGTTTATTCTACTTACATAACCTACATTATGGGTACTTATACCATGTTTGGTCTTGGGCATGACTCACTGAAAAACTAGCATGGCTGGACTCCATTTGTGCCAAGCCCTAGACATGAGGTACTTTGACTCTTTAATTCCTTTTTGGCTGCTAGGAATAGGCATCCTTACTGGCCACACCAGTCTCGTGGTAGCTTTGTGCTGGCTTGTATGTGGTTGCTTTGTATTGTTCTTATTTATTTTGACAAAAAGTAGCCAGATGTGATTGTGGGCATCAGGGAAGAAGCCTATGGACAAACATGTCAAACCACCCTCTGGTCTGGTTTCCATGCAGGCAAAGCGGAGGATGATAGACTGGTCTACCCTCACTGTGAGTCAGTGCTACTGTCTCTCTCTTACTCAACTTCCATTGATGGGCTGCTGCAATGGGATGAGACAGATGTGGTCAAGCTTATTCATTCATTCATTCACTCAGCATGTGTGTGATGTTTTATGTTTCTAAGTGCAGAAATGTAAAAACAAATGAGACATAGTCCTTACCTCCAAAGAGTTTGTAGTCTAGTGAAGTGATAACTATACCATTTTATTTCATTCAATAAACACTTTTGATTTTTTCTCCAATGATCTGTGATATAAATGTGGGCAACATACCATTAATGTAGGCTTTTAAAGTCCTTCTATGCCATAGTAGAAGGTTTTGTGAGTAGCCCACCCCACATCCCCAAAAAATTGCCTTCTCTGGTCAGTGTCTCTAGTCATTCTATGGAAGACATGTCTAAATGGACTTCTTTTTTAGTTTGGTTAAATCAGGGAGAGGTCGAATTATACTGATCTGAGCCTCTGAGACCAGAGTCACCTTCACATCATAAAGAGGCATCAATTAATCAGTCAATCTATAACAAGCATTTATTAAGCCCCCTACTATACACTATGCTTAGGACTTTACAAACATTATCTCATTTAACATAAATATGAAATTGTCCCTGCTCTCAAGGAGCCTACATTTTACTGGGGCCAAAGAAGAACATGAATAAAGATAAATATGATAGAAACTAGATTAAGATAAATGCATAAGACAAGTACAAATTACTATAGAGCCAGGTAAGGTAGAGACAATTCCAACTAGTGGAGGAAATAGGAAAGCTTCATAAAGGACATAACATAGAAGGAGGATGGGTAGAATTTCAAAAGGCTGAAAGGAGGAGCTTGGGAATTCCAGGCAAAGGAAATAGTATGAGTAAAGATGAAAAGGTAGAAGAATATCTGACATATTCAGAAGAAGGAGACTCACTCAGTAATTAAGAGTATATGATAGAGAATAATGTGATTTGGACTTCATTTTTCCTTAGTGGGAGACAGGAAGAATAAACAGAAGAAAGGTGGAAAAATAGGACTATGTCTCCATTTTTTCATTCCTAAAATCTGATCACTTAAACCATTCTGGCATTTTCCTCTCCACTTACTGTGTATAGAGAAAACTCCTGGACTGTCAAGGAAGAAAGTTACCTGGGTAACACCTGGCTATCTCTCTAGGAACCACTCATACAGCAGAGTGTTTCAGAAGATCTGGATGGTGCTCAAGCTGAAGAAAAGGGGAGCATCCCAAACTTTTCATGACACATTTAGTCATCATTTTCAGTTTAGAGATAGACCGCCTGACTCTGCTACCACTGGTAGTAATCCTGGTGCTCTTGGATAAGTTACTTAACCTCTTGGGGCCTCAGTTTTTTGATCAACAAGATAAGAAGGTTGGAAAGTAAATGAAAAGAACAGTGAGAAAGCTAAATGCTATATAATTCTAATGATCAATCATTATCCCAGAGAAGAGATGAGAAATACACCTTCCTCCTTTTGTTGGAGAGATGGGAGACCACGGGCATGAATTATTGCATATACTGTGAGACACGATTATGTGCTGTTTGGTTTTAACTTTTTTTCTTTGTTATAAGAGGTCACTGGTGGTGAGTTTGGCAGAGGCATAACTGAAATGACTGTGATACAAGTAAAACTTTTAAAATGACTAGGTTGAACTAGATGTCTACGGTCCCTTCTAGTTTTAAAACTCTTAACTCAGGCGGCAAAGAGCAGTGCATTTAAAGTCAGATGACTGGTTTAAATCACAGCTCTCTTACTATCTGTATGACCTTTGGGCAAGCCCCCCCCTTTTTTTTTCAATTTCAGTCTCAATTTTTCTCACCTGTTAAAAGAGAAATAAAACTTTTTTGAGAATGAAGACCCTTTCGTAGTGTCCAAAAATTCCTCAGATTCTTGTCATAATTATTATAATATTTAATATTCATTGATTAAATATGACAAAATAAGACGTGGCATATAGATTTATGGACCCTTTTAAATAACTCCATCCTTCTATACCCCCAGGAGCTCTTCACCTGTAGGTTGAGAACTACTGGACTTCACGGTCACTAAGGTCCCTTCCATAAATTCTATGACCCATGGCAACCAAGCAACTTCCTTCTACAAAACCAAACAAGGTCTTGGCTTTGATATACAATTTAACAGGTTAGGCTATGGAATTTTCCTCTAGGTATTACCTCTAGTAAATAGAGGTAACAGTTCTTTTTTAACTTTTTCTTCAAGATATTCTTCTGCATAAATTAAATACATAAATTAAATGTGTTGGGTTTAAATGATGCAAAATAGAATTCAGGAAAACAGATTTTTAAAAATGCATGTTCCTATTTTATAGAGGAAAATGGGACGTTCAGGGGCAAATTGTCCCCTACAATTATGAGAAATGTTATTTGTTTCAGTTAGGCCCATTTTATAGCTATATACATTGTATAGTATCCATCTGAAATCTCGCAAGTCATGTTACAGAATGACTTTAAAGTGGGAGCCAATGTACATAGGGAAATTACTGTCTCTACAATTACCAGCCCATCAAAATAACCAACAAATTTGTTGTGCTTGCCTTCTATTCACTGACTCCCTTCTTCACTCACTCATTCATTCATTCATTCATTCAACAAATATTTACAGTCCAAAGCCCACAGGGAATACAAAGATGAATAAGGTTCCCTGACTTCCTGGCGCCTGCAGGCAAGCAGGGGGTAACATACGTGGACATAAACGACTGGATGGAAAGCAAAATTTGCAAGTATCATAAGTATGAACAATGTACTGTGGGAACTGAAAGGAGAAGGTGATCACTCTTTTTACCTTTTCCTTTGAGCCCAGGATGAGATAAGCAAGTTCTCCTTCCAAACATAAAAGGTGAAAAAAAATCCTTTTTCTGTCCCACTCTTAGAATCTCTCCTTCATCTAGGCTCAGACAAAATTAAGCCTTTATCTGAGATGAAGGCTCGCTAAGAACCAGTAGTCTCCATGGTAATTAGCAACACAGATTTCCTTCCATACTTTAAAAATGGCTCAGAATTTGGAATTATGCTTTAAAAGCGGGGAGAGGAGGAGTGTGTGTAGAGAAACATAGGACTAAAATGTCCATACTCTTTGACCCAAGGTCCTACTGCTAGGCCTATGAGGCAAAGAAGTCAAAAGCAGAAAGAAAGGTCCCAAATATACCAAAAGATTCATAGCAATACTTTTTGTTGAAGCAAAGATAGGACAGGATAGGGGATGGACCTATGATTTCACTGGTATAAAGAACTTCAGGATAAGGAAATAACCTCTCTGCAACTTAGTCTTAGAGTGTTGCCTATGATCTCTTAAAGTTAAGTGATTTGCCTAGGTGTGTGAGTTATGTGGCAAAGGCAAAATTTGAACTCACATCTTCCTGGCTTCTAGGTCAACCCCCTACTTATGATCAATCAGTAAACACTTATTAAGTGCCTACTATGGCACCATGCTAAGAGCAGGGGGCAAAAAAAGAGGCGAAAGACCCTCAAGGAGCTAGCAATCTAATGAGGAAAACAACATGAAAACGAATATACACAAAGCAAACTATATACAAGATAACTGGGAAATCATTAGCAAAGGGAAGGTATTAGAATAAGGGGAGCTGGAAAAAGCTTCTGGATAAAGATGGGATTTTAGTTGGGACTTAAAGGAAGCCAGAGAAGGTTTAGGGGAAAAGATAATGAGTTCAGTTCTGGGTATGTTGAGTTTAAGATGTCTTTTGACATCCTGTTTGAAATGTCTGAAAGGCAGGTGGAGATCGGAGGTCAGCAGAGAGATTGGGGCAGAATAGGTAGACTTGAGAATCATATGCACAGAGATAGTAATTAAATCCATGGAAGCCGATGATATCACCAAGTATAGTATATGGAAGGTGATGAGGGACACCTATGGTAAAAGAATGTGATCTGGAAGAAGATCCAGCAAAAGAGACTAAGAAGGAGTGATCAGATAGGCAGGAAGAGAAGCAGGAGACAGTGGTGCCCCCAAAACCTAGAGACAATAGTGCATCAAGGAGGAGAGAGTGATAGACAACGTCAAAGACTGCAGAGAGGTAGAAGAGAATAAGGACTGAGAACAAGGCCGCTGGATTTTTTTTTATTTTAATGATACCTCTCAAGTTGCAAAGCAGTTGACTGGGGAAATTGCTAAAGGGGCTGTGATACATGAATACAATGAAATAGAACTGTACTATAAAAAGTGATAACTATGAAGAATTCGGAAAAGCATGTGAACACTTATAGGAATTGATGCATAGTTCAGAATGCAGTACTAAGAATACATACACGCACATATACATACATACATGTGTATATAAAACATCCACGGAAACAAACCAAAAAAGAAACAGAAATTGTGTAATTATAACGATCAAAAGAACTCTGTCTCCAAAGAGAAAATATAATAATTGCTTCCCTTCTTTGCAGAGGTGGGGAGCTATGGCATATGCTGCCAAAAACTCAATATGTGCATTAATTTGCTGAACTACTCATTATTATTATTGTTGTTGTTGTTGTTGTTGTTTGTTTTAAGGGATGGTTTGCCAGGTAGAGATGTGGAAAATTTTTAAATGATGGTAATATAAAAACAAAAGATAAACATTAAAATTTTAAAAACTGATTCAGAAACATTATCATAGGCGAGAAAGGGACGGAAGACTAAAACCAAAGAGAATATTCCTCAACAGGTTTATGGCACTCTAGTCCCTTATGTCCCCAGTACAGAAAGAACTAGGTCAATAATTTCATAACCTGGGCTAGGCCATATGCCTGAAGAATCCCATGAGGACGGAGTATATTATAATGGAAAGAGAACTGGATTTGGAGCCAAAGGACCAGGATTCAAATTCTGGCTCTGTTATACTGTATTATGTTATCATGGGCAGCTCACTTGCTCTCATTGGACCTCAATTTCCTCATTTGTGAAGTAGAGGGAGGTTTGAACTAGATGATCTGGCTAGTCCCTAACAGTTCTAAATCTATGATCCTATAATCAGTAACCATCTTTTAAAAGGCTTAAGCATCAGTGAACTAAGTGACTACACAACCTGAGCCAGCCAGGTCAAATGTCATTTAAAGTTTATTATTTTATGTTCAGAAAGTAATTGTTTCTTCCTACTGGTATAAGTCTTCAAAGTAAAAGGCTAGTCCCTATTTCTGATGCTGCTTTGATTTGGATATCTATCTTCTTCCATTCATAGGAGATGTCCTGGAGTATAGTCTTAGAAGACAAGCTCCACATACTCCAAGATTACTGACGTTCTAGCAACTGGCTGATTGCTACATCTAGCGTCATCAATGACAAGGCATAGTAATAATAACTAGGGCAAATATATATTAATTAGAAAGCAGGAAAGAGATCTCTATGATTTCAGACCTTAGCTGAGTGACTCAGAGAACGAGGCTGTGCATCCAGACTGCTAAAGTACCACTTCTCCTCTCCCCCACCCCCAAGAGTATGTTTCCCCAATGCAGTTAATCACTTCCAAGAAAACCCCAGGATCTTGGCTCTTGTATCCCCTCCCTCATGCCATGACAGGTGCACTCAATGGTAGGGAGGTAGCCAGTTGTCTACCTGGAGTGGGCTTGCATTGAAAGGGGAAGAGAAGACAGGTGAAGCTCCCTAATAGGAAGAAACATAATCACCTTAAGGTTCATCTGTGTCACAAACACCCTGCAGGTTTGGGAAACCCCTTTAAGGAGAGGCCTGAGGGCAGAACAGCAGTCACCAATTAATGAAGGAAAGCCTGGTTGAGATAAAATTTGCTAACGGCCAGTATTCTTCCTTCCTGAGGGCCTGAAAGCACAGTTTCCAGTCCTGCTCCCTCCCCTTTGATAAACTGTTGCATAAGCCCCTTTGGCTCAGCCCTACCACTACCTATCTCTGTGCACCTGTGCCCCAGATACCTGCATCATCAGTGATGTCAGGCAGAGTCATGGGCACTACCTGGGGACTTGGGCTGGTGTCAGTGAAGCCCGAGATTGCTTCAGAGACAGCTTTCAGGAGAATTCCAGCAGGCACTTTAGAGCCTTTCAGTTTTTAACCCCAATTTCAACATGCAAGGGCCCCAAGAGTTGATAAGAAAACAAAAGCGGCTTTGTATCTTCTGGCCTGGTAAGACATAGTACTTAATCCTGTGAGGAACTTCAGAGATCTTCTACATCAATCTCCCTCATTTTACAGATGAAGATAGGTTGGAGTTGGCCTAGGTCACCAGAATTTTAAGTAGCAGAGCAAGGATTTGAACCCAGGGCCTCTAACTCCAAGTCCAATATCCTTGCAAATATAGCCCTCCTCTCAACTAGGATTCTATTGCTTATTCTGCAGCTCACTCTGTCTTATATAAAGTAAAATCCACCTACCCCTTTTATGATTGCTCTACAACTCATCATTTTCACAGAAGAGAAAAAGGAGAAAAATGGAAGTTTTTGACCTTGCATATCTATCTTCTTCCATTCATAGGAGATGTCCCGGAGTATAGTCTTAGAAGACAAGCTCCGCAAAATTATTGACCTAGTTCTTTCTCTACTGGGGACATAAGGGACTAGAGTGCCATAAATCCGTTGAGGAATATTCTCTTTGGTTTTAGTCTTCCCTCCCTTTCTCTCTCTCTCTTATGATAATGTTCCTGAGTCAGTTTTTTCTCCTTAGGAGAAAAAAAAATGTTAATGAAGGGGGCAGCTAGGTGGCATAGTGAGTACAGCACCGGCCCTAGAGTCAAGAAAACCTGAGTTCAAATCTAGCCTCAGACACTTGACGCACTTACTAGCTGTGTGACCTTGGGCAAGTCACTTAACCCCAATTGCCCTTCCTTCCCCCTTCGAAAAAAATGTTAATGAAGACTCTCAAATAATGAACAACCAAAGTATACTTTTCATAAAGAAGCTGTCAGGTGTAGGGGTACTAGGTATAAATGCCAAATGGCCAGTTTAACAATTGTAGAGATAAGCCATGTTAGGAATCTATCCCTAGGCCCTGTTGTTCTGATCATCGAGTCCTTTGGCCCAACCATCATTACCTAAGGAGCTCCCTGCCCTTCTCGTACCACTTCTAAGGCAGCATCTAACAGTAGACAGAGTGTTGGGTCTGGATTACTGAACTGTGTGACCCTGGGCAAGTCATGGCATCTCTGTTTGCCTCAGTCTCCTCAACTGTAAAGTGGGCATAATAATAGCACCTACCTCCTAGGGTTGTTGTGAGAATCAAATTAGATCATATTTGTAAAGTGCCTGACACATAGTAGATACTTAACAATGTTTGTTGCCTTCCCCAGTTCAACTCACTTTCCCCATTCTCTAGTTTCTTAACAGCAGCCTCTCCCACCTTCACCACCCCTACTCCTGCTTTCCAACTCCCCTTTATGTATTGTCTTCTCATAGAATTTTCCTTGAGGACAGAAGCCATTTTATTTGTTTGTATTTATATCCCTAGCATTTACCAGACTGCCTGGAAAATCCTAAGTACTTAATAAATGCTCTTTCTCCCTCTCCCTCTCCCTCTCCCTCCCTCCCCACCCCTTTCTCTCTCCTCCCCCCCACATAGCCAATAACCTGGGGTTTGGTGACCTGTGGCCAGCAGTATCTAGGCTATCAAACCTGGCTGGGGACCTCAAAAATTACCTTCAAACGCACTAAATTGAGGCACTAAGAATCCTTAAAATTTACAGAAGCTAAGTTCCTCAGCTGGCTCTTGTGCAATGATGGTCAAAACATCAGAAGACCCTGCCTGTTAGGAAAATTTTATTCCCATCCTAATACACAGCTTCTGCTCTGTGACTATGGAGCTAAATTCACAATCACTATTAGCTGCCATATGCCCAGCACAGCATATGGTTTTCTGATATGCAAATCAAAAAGACTGAAGTTCCTCAGGCCACACATGAAAAAGAAGGTGGCCTATGATTGTCCAATAAGGTGCATTCAAAAAAAGACAGCATGGTTCAGTGGAAACACCAAAGAGTCATAAGACCTGGGTTCAACCCCAGGTTCTGCCATTTACTTACTTGTATGACCTCAGGTAAGTTACTTAGGCTTCTTGGGACTCAGTTTCTTTGTAAGTAAAATGAGAAGATTAGACTAGATGACCTCTAAGTCCTCTTTCTAACTCTATATTGATGATCCTATGAACTCAGCAATCATCATTAAAAACAAAAAAGCCAACCTAAGTTTAACTAATCATGTTGAGAGATTCTACCAACAGCATTTGGATGTGTTAATGTCTCCTAATGAACACCACAACCATCATTTAAGCAAATATATCATTATTATTATTATTAGTAGTAGTAGTAGTAGTAGTAGTAATAGGAATAAATACTCTTATTGGTATAGCTTTAAGGAAACTGTTACCAACATGTAGACTGCAGATTCTTGGGGTGGATGTGATGCCCAGAGTTATTCCAAGGGGTCCATCTCATCAAAAGATTCAGTATAATAAGTAAGCAAAAATGCTTTGTAGACTGAGTCACCTTTTACACATATGTATATTTTATTGTAATTTATATAATAAATTCATTTTTAAAAACCACTGAATTCACAGCAGGTTTTGTCACTACGTATTTTCTCAATCAACAAATACTACTGTTGCTGTCATGTGGAGACATGTAAAACTTATGAATAACTTAAATGGGTCCTTTACTGTTTTTTTCTTCTGGATAGTCCTTTGAGACAAGTACGATTATAATTTGTTGATTGAATGATTGGTCTGTTGTTTCATGATGGGTATATGGATTATTAGATCTTTGTAATGGTAATTTAAGGACAATAGGGCATGTGAGCACCACTAATAGATGTACCCAGAGAATCACGGCATCAGAAAATCATAGTTTAGTTACTAAACTCTGAATCCAAACTTCACAGAACAAATTCCCTTAAAAGGTTTTGTTCTGTACAACTTGGACTCAGTCAAAAGGCCGCAAATAAGGACCTAGAAGGCTACATGTGGCCTTGAGGCAGCAGATTCCTCATCCATTGTTTAGTATATGTGTTCTACTTTTCCCAAATTAAAGCCTGATGATGAAATGTAGGCTGGCCCATAACCTCAGAAGGTTTAGAGCACAGTACTAATGAGGCAGTATCATTAGATTTGCATAAGGGTCAGCTGATGTCAAATAGATGAAATTCACTCACTGGTCACAAACTGGGCCCTTGATTCTGGTTCTTTGATTACAGAAAGATAAGGTAAGGGAGTATGAATGGCTTAGTATGGTCATCACAATGGTGGAGAAATAGCTAAGTCATATCTGATCATATCTGAGGGAAAGCACCTTATTCAGCCAGCACAAATAACCATATTCATCTCCTTACTCTGCCAAGTGCCTAAATCTCATCTTTCCAGGCTCTCATGGCCCTTGGAAGGGAGACTACTCCTAAGACATTCATATATCCACAACCTAACTAGGCTTGAATATGTGACTTGAAAAAAAAAGACCTCAGAAACAACTGGACATTTAGGAGGAAAACACTTCCATTAATGAGAAAGACAACAAGAGCACAAGATTCACTGGATAGAGCTGTAAGGGACCTTCACATAGTCCAACCATTTAATTTTACATTTGAAAATACTCAGGCCTAGAAAGATTATGTGGCTGAAAACAGCCAGTTTTCATGCTGACTTCAAACCCCAAGCTCTTCCTTACTCTATAACACTCTCTGTTTTTCCTTCTTCCACAGCAACCTGGCAAGGTATCCCCTTTCTATAGCTGGCTAAGGAGCTGGAAAGATGTTCCCACCAGAGATATGTATCTTCAGCACAGAGTTATTAATCTTGACAATCAATTCAACATAGAGAACGTCCTCACTAACACTGTGGAAAACTGTACTGGGTTGCTCAGAAACATTTGTAGAAGAATAGGAATATACTGATATCTCTACTCATTTTGATTTTAAAGTCTCAGAAGACTCAAGGAAAACGAGAAAAAAGACAAATAAGTAAAAAAAGGTAGTCAAGAATGGATCAAGAAAAGAAAAGCTTCACAAGCAAATCTGAGTGTTGGTGACAGAGGGCAACGGGGAGAAGAGCAAAGGCTGGACATGAGAGAGGCGAGAAAAGAGATATTAGGGAGGACCAGAGACTGCAAAATGGGAAAATGAAAAAGGTCTATGGTGGGTGACCCATAAACCTTTAGTGGATATGAAAATGGGGGTTTCCTCACTGGTTGTCAAAAATGCCCTGGAAGCAATGAAGACTTTAAATCTGAGATTCTAGACAAAAGCACTAAGCAATGCCTACTTAGTTACTTCCTAAAGGACTGGAGGGGTAAAAGAACATTATTTTCTGGAACTCTGCTGTATAAATTCCTTGAACAATGACTCTCCCCTCACTCAAACATACTATGGCCTAAAACGCTGGGGGAAGCGCATCCCCTGGGCTCATATTACATTTTCTTGAGTGAAAAGGACAGAAGGAAATCTATGCTGGTTCCCTCTGCCAAATTAGCTGAAGCTTTCCAAGTACCACAAACTCTGAACTGCCCTCTAGCCTCTTTCTGTCTGTTTCTCAACTAGCCTGAATCCACACTGTCTGACCTCAGGTACACAGCTGTCTCAGGAGTGTGAAGGAAGAGGAATACAGAAAGTAGAGTTGGTGACAGTTGGTGACAGTGATGCTGTGTCTCCTCATGAATCAGTCACAGAATCATCACTGACTCACAAACTCTCAGAGCTGGAAGGGACCTCAGAGGACACAGAATCGTGGGAATTAGAGCAGGAATGGCCTTTATTGATCATCTCATCTATTTCTCTTGCCCAACCTTCTCATTTTAAACATCAGAAAATTAAAAGCTGGGTCTGGGCTGGGGGGTGGGAGGTAAGGGTGGGGAGTTGCCTATACCACACTGATATTGAGTGACAGAGTTAGGATGCAAAATAAGATTCAAAATCCAGTTCTTCTAACTCTAAAATCAGGGTCCTTCCACTATACCACTGCCTCACCAAGTCAAATCTACTCAGTGCCAGAATCTCTTCTGTAACATCCTTGACAAGGCCTTGTTTGGTCTCTGCTTTTGTGAAATGACTTGTTCCATTATTAGACAGTGCCTATTGTGAGGAAGAGTTGACTTCTGTCTGGCTGGAGCTTTCACCCATTGTTCTTGATTCTGCAAAACAAGTCTAATCCCCGTTTCCTATGATGGCCACTTCAGAGATCCGAAGAGGTGACCACATCTCCCCTTAGTCATGAACACAACACAGGTATATCTCATTTCATGAAACAGGTGCATTCCTGGTAAGTGCCTATAAAAAGAATTTCTGTTTAACAAACCACATCTTTCCACTGACGTATATATAATTGTGTTCCCACTGGAGAAACCCTGGCCTCAACGCTGAAAAAAAAATTACACTTAAGAATGCAGCAAGCCTTTAAAAAACCACATAATTAATGAAAAAGAAACTATATTCTGACAAAAATATCTCATTATTAGCAGTGCCCAAAATAAATCATAGAATATGAATACTGTACCAGAAATTCTACTCCCTTGAGGTTGGTTCCATGTTAGAGAGAACTGTATGTGGGGGTGCCAGGTTCTTTAAATGCAGTTCCCAGCTGGGAGATACAAAGTTGTCTTCTTCCTTCCTGTCAGGATAAGGGAACTTCTCTATTCCCAAATAAGGATGTTGTCTTCTAACCTCACATTAGTGGCCCCAATCTAATGTCCCTCTATGGTTTCTTTAACTATTTGAAACAAGGCTCTTAATGCTGTGAAGGGTGAATGCTTTGTTTATTGGTATATCTGAATATGCTCCACTAGCTTTCTCCTCCTTTCCAGAAGAGCAGCAAAGTCTTTCTGCAGAGCAGATTCCTTTCTTTAAAAGGATCAGTTCCCTGACATGTCATTTGTGTCACCAAGTGCCACTCTCCAGGAGTGGGGTTTCTTTACTTAGGAAATATAAGTTTAAATGTTAAGGTTTATTCTTTCTTTTGGGAACAGGAGCAGAACATGTTCAGGAAAGGTCTTGGAACAAGTCCTTACTGATGTCAGAAAGGGAATCCCTCTTTATCCTTGGTGAATTTTTCCAAGGATAGTTGTCTAATGAGACAGAGCCGACCATATATGTGGCGGTTTGGGCCCTACCTAACTTAGTGTACCCCTACTCTCCTTCCCAGGCTACACTGGGTAGGGATGTCCAAAAGTGGCTTAGAAGTGGGTGTAAAAAATTCACTACAGATACATAACAAAGTTGCAAGCTAATAGAAAACAGTCCCAACTTCACAGAGGATAGTAGCATAGTTGTAACAGAATCAAAATCAATTCTTAGAATCAGAAAGGACTTTAAGAGGCCATTCACTCCAAACCTGACCCAAAATGGAAATCTCATCTCCAATAGTCTTAATAAATGGCCATCTAACCTCTGCTTAAAGATTTCTAAAGAGGAAAAAAGATAGCCCAGTGCATTCTGGAACAGCTTTGTTAGGCAGTTTTCTCTTACTATGTCAAGCCTAAATCTGCCTCTCTACACTCTCTACCCACAGTCTTGCTTTATCTGCTGAGAACAAGCAGAACAAGTTTAATCTCAAAACAACAACATTTATAGTGCTTCCTGTGTGCCAGACACCAGGCTAAACACTTCACAATTATCATTCCATTTGATCCTCACAATATACCACGATAGGCCTTCATATGTATATTCCCCTTTGGACATCTTTGAGCAAAGACTGCACAAGCACTTATTGGGTATGTTACGAAGGGGACTATTTTTCAGGCACCTGTTGTACTAGATGGATTTCCTGTTTCTGACAAGGACACCACCATCTTCCCAGAAGTCCAAGGTTACTAACTGGGAGTCGTCATCACCTCTTCATTTTCTTTCACTCAACATAATCAATCATTTGCTAAGTCTTATTGATTCTACCTCCACAATCTCTCTTTCTCTCTATTCGCATGGCCGCTGCCACCTCTCACCTGTGCTATTGCACTAGCTTCCTATTTGGTCCCCATCCCTCCCTCAGATCTCTCCTTTGATTTGTATTCCACATGTCTGGCATGTAATGCCCCTATTCAAAAAGCTCTAGAAATTCTCTATGGCCTCTAGGATAAGATACAAACTCCTCATTTTGGCACTTAATCCCCTCATAGTTTGGCTTGAACCTGCCTTCCCAAAATTACTGCACATTACTCCAGTCAAGGTGGGCTCTACCTACTGTTCCATACCCATGACCTTCCATCTCATATCCATGTGCCTTTGCACAGACCATCTGCCAAGTCTGGAATTTACTTGCTCTTCACCTTTGTGTCTTGAACTCCCTAGCTTCCTAAAGAATTCATCACAAGAGCCACATACTACACCAAGCCTTTTTAGTGTTCCCCCTCATTCTGAAATTATCTTTTATTCAATTGGGATATATTTTACATTACTTTTATGTATATATGTTTCACACAGGTGAATATAAATTCCTTGAGGTCACAGACTTTTTTGTTTTTGTTTTTACATGTTCAGTCCCTTCCATTTCTGAAATTCTGTGATTGAGTAAACTACCTAAAGAGATTTCTCTTTCTTAAGTCTTCTCTTCTCAGAGGACCTGGGATATAATGACAGCTCTGCTACTTACTAGCTATGTGATTTTGAGTAGTCCCGGGACCCTTCACTGGGCCTCAGTTTCTTCATATATAAAATCAGGAGGTAGGCTCAATGGCTTCTAAGGTCTCTGTCTACTATATATCCTATACAACTCACTTACTGGGCTAACTTGAGTAAATGGTTAATTGGTTGTGACCACCTTTGTGCTGTGTCTGAATCATTCCAGCCCCCAAAACAGGTTAAAGGATTTCAAGCCACTCAGAAGACAAAAGAGGCTGTTATCTTCCAACTCTCTTTCTTCCCCTACTCCTGTCTAGGAAGAAGGCCAGTAGAACAAGTTTGGTGTTGTCTGACATCACTCTTAAGTTTGAACTGGAAAAAGTCTTGTTGGCTTCTTGCCTCAATGAGGTCCCAGTACATCTCTCCAGAGGCAGATGCATATGAGTAATGGAGGACATAATCCTTTTCTATTGGCTTCGAAAACCACTATATTGGTGCTCTAGGGTGCTTAGAGATCCTCTGGGATGGTGGCACCTTCCGTGGTCTTGGCATCTACTCACGGTCAATTAGCCACTCCACCAAACACCTGCTGCTAAGAGAATTCAGTTGGCTTTAGAGCCTGATATTTCCAGATCACCACCATTATGAAATAATAGCCTAATAGCATCAGCAGGGACTGGAGTTGCTCTTTTAGAAACTCTCTGGTTACTCCCTTTCTGATGGTCTGCCTTTCCTTTGGCCCTGTGAGGGAGGTAAGCAATATTGTTAAATAACCTCCTGGGTAAAAAGCACGAACTTCATCCTCTTCTTTCTCACCCAAAGCTGAGCGAGCACACAAAAGTTATACTCCTTGTCTGCCCTTCAGGCACAGATGAGTCAGCACAAAGGCCAGCAGTGACTTAGCTTCCTTACTCTGTTCTGTGACAAAGAAAAGGAGGGTGAAGTGGGGAGAGATGGGGATGGGGATAGGGAGAGGAGAGGAGGAAAAAGGGAGAAACACTGCTTCCTATTTCTCTGGAACAGAAGGGCCTTCCAAACAAGATAATACCTCATGTTAATTTGAAAAACATCCTTTTTTCTAAAGGCCACAAAATAAGCTATCCTACAAATCATTTGTGTGAAAAAACACCCTTTAAGGTTTGATGGCTCATAGTTTCAGTAAAGGGAGGTGGGAGGGAGGGTGAGGACCTCAATTAAAAATACCAAATAAATGGTTCCCTTTTCCTTGCTTTGAGAACATGTGAAACATTGTCTTTCTTTGCTTTGCCAATGCTAAGCAATGGGCATTTTGCTCCCATAATACAGAAAACACTCAAGTGTCACAGGGGGCCAAACCACTTGCATGACCTCAAAAACCCAGACTTGCCCCGCCTTCCCCTGCCAAAGGTCAGCATATTGTGATTTCATCCTTGTGAAAATTCCCTCCACTAAGGCAGACTTGAACTCACCAACAACTTAAGAGTCTTAGAGAGTTGGCCACCTGAAGCTTAGTTAAATGAATTTTCCATCGCATCATAGCAAAGTTTTAATGATAGGTTTTGAACCAAAATAGTCTAACTCAAAGTCTAGCATTCTAACTACTATGAAAGGCTATTCCAAGGAGATCTTCTGCTCAAAAAGATGCTTGTAAGGGCCTTCTGCTGGGGCTTTTCTAGCAGACTACCAATCACAACACTGCTTGTTACTGCATGTATTCTAATATATAACTGGTCACATGGCATCTATTGCTTTGTATATATGCCCTCAAAGCCAGGAAGCATGACACAGGTACAGGGCTAGCCCTAAAGCCAAAAAGACTTGTGTTCAAATCCTGCCTTTGACATTTTCTAGCTATATGACCATGGGTCATTATAGGACTCCTGCAAAGCCTCATTTTCTCATCACTGAAATGGAGATAATATGAGCTATACGGGTCTCATACATCAAAGATAATTTCATGTGAAACATTTGTGAATTTCAGAGTGTCATGTGAGTATCAGTTATTATTTCCCAGGATATTGCATATACTAGGTATTTAATAAATACTTGAATTGAGAGCCACAAAAGTCAGTAGTCAGAAAGAACAGCTATTCCAGGAGGGTATCTCCAGTCAAATTCCTCCACCCCATAGTCTTAGCAAGGCCTTAACTGCGGAGAGAGGGAAAGTAGCTCCAGCTCCTTCATATAGACTGCCATGTGTTTTTAATGGTCACTTACTAACAGTCTTCTGTGACACAATGATCCTTATGGAAGGGATGCAAGCCTCTGCCTATCCCACCTTTCCTCATATACTTTCTCCACTTATGTTTCAAGAGGCTCTCTCCTTTCTGAGTCATTCAAAGTATGAATTTAAAAGGAAGAGCCCTGGTCTGTACCTAACTCAAGCTGCTTGGGCTTCTTCAATGTTTACCATAAACACCTACTTTTCCTTCCCCAAGTTTAATGCCTTTTGACAGAGAAGCTCAGCAAATCTAGCTCTGGAAACTACCTCAACATCCTATAGCAAACTGCCTTGCGCTCATAGCCCAATCCTGAATTGCTGGGAAACTACCAAAAACTGGGTTTTTTGGTTTTGTTTTCAAAAAGGGCAAGAAACTAATGCGCACAGAATTTCTGCCTTTTGAATGTATGTGACACATTAGCAGACATGTGGTCAGCCCATTCCTGTCTCTGATCTCTGTTTGTGATATTTTATATTAACCCCAATGACTGGTCCTGAAGGAAGTTGTATAAATGGTGTCACTTACAAACTCACAGGCAATATCCAAGTTCTAAATAGGTGCCATCAATCACTAGGCAATACTGACAAAGCACCTACTGTGTGGCTAGCCCTATGCTAGGCATTAAAAGAGGCCCAAAAGATCTAGATGTTTCATTCTCTGCTCTAAGAACTCTGACTTTGGAGTCAGAAGACCTGAGTTTAGACCTGAGTTTAGGTCCTGGCTCAGCTTTTGCTTCCTCAGTGAGTTTGAACAAGCAAACAATACTATTTTTCTCTCTGGGCTTCAGGAATTAAACTATCCCTAAGTTCCTTTTCAGCTTTAAATTCTAAGATCCTACAAACAAATAAGAAAAATGCTGCACTCACACTTATTAAAAAGCCGGGGTGGGGGTGGAGGACAGCTAGGTGGCACAGTGAGTAGATCACCAGCTCTGGAGTCAGGAGGACCTAAGTTCAAATCTGGTCTCAGACATGTACTAGCTGTGTGACCTTGGGCAAGTCACTTAACCCCAACTGCCCTGCCAAAAACAAAAAGCCAGTACACATGAAACCTCACGTAGTCATATGAAGCAATGTAAATAGTTCTGGGAGGTGGCAAAAATGAATGTAGGGACTGGTTGGGAGAGGATGAATCTGGGAAAGCTTCCTAGAGGCAGAGTCAAATCCTATCTGGAACAAGGGAAGAACAAAGGCATTATAGGGATCAATGTTGTACTTAACCACCCTTTCCAGGGATGGGAAAAACTGGTCTTACACACCCAAGTGAAACAAATAGATCAGCAGGCTTTGGCCACAGAAGAGACATTCAACTTCATTAACACCAACAAACAACCTAAGGGGCTCTTCCACTAAATCCCAGTAAACTGATACCAGAACGTTACGATTTCACTGGGCCAATCATGTCACTGTCCTGATGGTTTTTTTTTTCCCCTCTCCCAAAGGGTTATGGCTAGGGTCTATGTAAACAGGCTTAAAGTGGCCCTTCATCTCTCAAGTCCAGGCCTGCCCCCAAAGGAGGAGAGCAAAAAGGGAGAAGCAGCCAAATGACCAAAATTAGGTTAGAAGTTGGAGAAGAAGGAAATAGTGACTTGGGGAACAATAAACAGAGAAGGCAGTACAGTGTAATGAGAATAGCTCATATTAATACAATATTTTAAGGTTTGCAAAGCATTTTATATACATTATTTCATTTGATCCTCACAAAAACTGATACAGGTGTTATAATTATACTTCATTTCATAAATTTTAAAATTGAGGTTAGGAGAGTTTAAGTGATTCACTCAGGGTTATACAACAAGTAAGTAGTATAATTTGAACTCAGATCTTCCTGAATCCAAGCCTAGCATTCTATTCACTATGCTAAGCTTCTTCTAGGGGAAATAGTACTGGATTTGGCATTAGGGACTTGGGTTTGAATCCTGTTTCTGTTCCTTACTAACTATGTAACCTTATGCAAGTTACTTTCCTCCTCTGGGCCTCAGTTTCTTCATCTGTGCAATAACTGCAACACATCTGCATTGATTTTTAAGGTCTCTTCAGCATTCGATTCAATGATCCTATGATTAAACTGGCTGTTTGCCTCAGACAAGGGGACCAGTTAGCCTTCCAGACTAGACTGTCTTTTTTCTTTCTTTCCTTTGGCCTAATGTCTTAGGAAGTCTTCAGTACATGTGACATGCACCTCTTTTCTAAGTAGGGGAATAGGGATAGGAAATTCCCATCTTTCCTCCTGTGAATCTAGAGTCCAAGATATCTTTGTACCCAATGACTAGGTAGCCTTTAAGAGGAGAGAAGAGCTCCTCTTCTTTAGCTTACCATCTTTGTTTTGGTGTCTAGGACATATCTGAGCTATTTTCAGACCAGAGATTAAGGATCAAAAGTAAGGGGACTAGGGAGTATTCTGGGTGAAGGTGAGAAACTACAGCATACCATTTCAACTGCTCTGGTTTTCTGACTACTTTTCCTGACACCTGCCTGACCTCGTCCATCACATACAACCCCATTCTCTACATTATGATCACTGCTTCCCACCTGTGCTGGCTATGAAACCCTATTCTAGGAGCTGGTATGGTTAAGGCTACTTTTAAAAAAGAGAGAGGAAAGAGACAAGATATCACTTGAGTCTTCCTGGAGTCAAAGCATGGTTTCCCTGAGAAAGGAAAAAACAATCCTACCCAAGTTTGCACTGCTGATCTGAATACCCTTTCTCCTGGCCCTTACCACTTCCAACCAAGAGAAGCCTGTTCAGCTCAAAGAACTATCCTTTGGCTTTCTCTGGTAGGATGAGAAAATTCTCATTTTAGGCCTTTGACAAAGCATTTGGAAAAATTCTGCCCTCTTGCCCCCAAAAAGAACGAGCTGACACCAACCAGCTGTAGCCCCACTGTTCATTTCCCAGACCCTGAACATCAACTCTCCTGCTTTTTCCGACTTGTCAGTGGAGTTTTCTCGTGCTGAGATGATTGAAGGGCAACAAGTGAATCTTAAGTCACAAAGGAAAAGAAATAAGGGCAGTAAAAGCGTTTATCTCCAGGGAACAAACACCACCAAGGAGTTAACTTGAAAACTCGAACCATCACACACACCTAAGAGAAGCAAACGAACCCTCAGAGGCCAGACATCTCCATATAGTAACCTCTTTATCCTCTTAGCTTTCTTTCAATTCCTGAGAGAACTACAAGTTCACCTTCCCCAGCCCTTACCAGACAAAAGCTCCAGGCCATCCTGTCTTCTCTATTCGCTACTCTATAGGACGCTGCAGGATTACTGGGTAAGTTGTAATCAATTCAACACCCTTCCCAGTCCATCCTTCCATCTTTTGGAAGTTAGGGAATGGCTATGCAGGATACACTAATATGTCTTGCTCCAAAGTACCTTTATCTACTATTGGCCATATCTATATTGTTTGTGAGTAACTTAGTCAGGTAGGTGGGATCCTGAAACCCACTGACGAAAACTGACAATGAAGCCCGGAAGTAAGAGGCTGTTGGCAGACACAAAAAAAGTACTAGAAGGTATGGGAGAGTAGGCCTTTGAATACAATCTATGAGACTGTACTAAGAGAAGGAAGGAAGGCAGCCTAACGCACAGACGAGAAAGTGGTGGGAAACACTGAAGCCAAAAGTCACAGGATCGAGGATTTAGAGCTAGAAGTGACCTTAAGGAGCACGGTATGGAGGTAATGGGCCACTTATCACTTTCTAAGGCAGCTAATTCCACTCTGGGGAACCTGTAGTTGTACAGTACGATGAAAAGAGGCCTGCATTTGGAGTCAAAGGACCTGAACTAGAATTCTAGCTCTGCCACTTAATGTTAGCGTAACCATGAGCAGGTAGCTCTCTGGAATTGGTGTCCTCATCTGTAAAAAGAGGAGGCTAAATAAAATGGCCTCTACATTTCCTCCTACCACAAAATCTAAATTCTATAATAAAATAGAAAAAAAAATCTGCTTGCTTACTCATTGAATTTTAGTGCTTGAAGGCTCCTTTAGAACAGTTTCTCCACCTATGGATCACAGGGCTGTGGAATTAGTGCTGAAGTTCATCTCACTAAATAGCTTACTATAATAAATAAGTAAATACCCCTTTCAGTTTTTTGTTTTGTCCTATTTGGTGTAGACCAGGGGTTGGAAAATGACAGCCAGTGGGCTAAATCCAGCCTCCTGCCTGTTTTTGTAAGGCCTACGAGCTAAGAATGTTTTTTAACATTTTAAAAAACAATAAAACTCTAAATTGTAAAAACTATTTTTAGCTCGAGGGCCATATAAGAACAATTTTCTGCCTATTAGCCATAGATAGCTTATGATTTTACCAGTATAGAGAGTTACCTCATGAAGAAATGCCCTCTACCAATGGATATCGACAACTGTCCTACAACTTGCAGTCTTAGAAGAGTCACCTAAAGAACTGAGAAGTTAGTGATATGGGAAGCCAGATCTGCATCCATTCTTTCCCACTGCCTTTCAAACTCTGTGTAGACTGATTAATCCTTCCTCATACACACACATATTACTTTCAGTGTATGCAGATATTGTTATTACAAATTGTTTTAAAAGCATTGATGTATTCATGGTCATTACTGTCAGGAAAGGTCTTCAAAATGTTTCACATTAAGAAGGAGTCTTCATACCGAAAAGAGTTGGGAACTGTCTTGGCAATTATCTAATCTAATATCCTCAATTTGCAAAACAAAAACAAAAACAAAAAAAAAAAAAAGGAATTGAATCTCAGAGACAATTGCCCAATGTCACACAACTGAAATGAAGACAAAAAGCTTGGGTTCCCTGATTCCCAGTCTGAGATTCTTTCTCTCACACAAGACTGTCTCCCCTCACAGTTTATCTGTTTTTAATAATGCATTATTTTTCATTTTTAAAAGTAAGGAAAAGCCCATTTATCTGAAGCTCAACCTTTTGGTCACGGTTGAGGCATTATTGCCATCTTGTGGCAGTATACCCTAATTGCATGAAAAATGACCTCTCCTGGGGTGCTAGGAATGCTTCCTCAAGTGCTGATCTTGCAAATCTTAAGATTAAAAAGTGCTTAATAAATGTTTGTTGAAATTGATGAAGTTGAAGTCCTAGAACACTCCCTATATCACTCATCCCTAACCATGGGTAATGTCTCTTCTACTGTTGTCTTATATTGTTCCAGGAAGAGAATATCAGAGTTGGAAGGAGCCCTAAGGGCCATCTAATCTTGTTTCACTGAGAAGAAAGCTGAGGCCTGAGAAGGAAGGGTCTTGTCCACTTGCCCAAGGTCATGGAACCAGGAAGTGGCAAAGATAGATCCAATGAAGTGGGTTTCTTTCTTTTTTTTATAAATTTTATTTAATATATTTAGTTTTAGCATTGATTTTCACAGGAGTTTGAATTACAAATTTTCTCCCCATTTCTACCCTCCCCCCCACTCCAAGATGGCATATATTCTGGTTGCCCTGTTCCCCACTCTGCCCTCCCATCTG
>CM053625.1:175342297-175422195 GCA_028646595.1 Phalanger gymnotis | reverse complement strand
AGTTCCAAATTCTCTCCCCTCTTCCTTTCCCACCCACCCTCCCTAAGAAGTCCAGCAATTCAACATGGGCCACATGCATATCATTATGTATAACCCTTCCACAACACTCATGTTGTGAAAGACTAACTATATTTTGCTTCTTCTGAAGTGGGTTTCTTGACTTGTAAGGTCAGTGCTTGTCTAACTCTAATTTGCTGTTTTATCTGATAAATTAATTGTTGAATAAATAATGAAGGATCAGAGAAATCAAAGCATCAGACTGGAGGCTGGATATAACAAAGTACCATAAAAACAAAGCTTTGCGCTTCATAGCCACTAAGTCACAAACACACAAAAAACAGAAATGACAACACTTATTTTCTCCTCATCCCACTTCACTCTCCATACCCACAGCCCTAAAAGTCTGCAGGTCTCTAATGCCTAAAGTCACAATAATGGGTGGGCCAGGTAGCCTAAGGTCCAGCTCCTGTAGAGACTGGATGCACAGATATTTCAAAAGGCCTGAAGGACGGTGGCACTCTCAGCCTCTGCAGAACTACAACGGTAGTGCCTTCTGAGTTGGCCCAGGAGACGCACTCTAGTCATCAGCCCTTCTTAGCTTCGTGTCTGAAAACAGCAGATCTCCATACCCTCCTCCCAGGCCACCCCCACCACAAGAGGCAGCTGTTCCCCTTTAGAGAAGTCAAATCAGCTTCACAGTTCCTCCCTAAGGAGAGTCAGGGAGGGGAGGCAGCTGCTAGCAGAAGTGGGGAGGGCCGTGCCTTGATTCTGGGCAGCTTAGGCATGGAGATTAAATTCCCATGCCTATACTCTGTCTTCTCTGTTAGGAGACCCTGTCCAGAGGCGTTTGTGGAATTCTGAATGGTCACCTTGTTTCCTTAGCAATCACTGTCCTGTCATGGTATTAAACAGCCAGTGGCCACCATCAATCACCCTGGCCTCCCAGGCTTACTGTAATGATGATGACTGATGATAAACACAGGCCATTCCAGCAGAGTCCCATCTGCTCTCCCAGGGCACTCTTTTTCTAGACTGCTGCTTCAAGGTTAGGCTCCAGCAGTCCACTTGGGCCCTTTATGATGACACTCTGGTGCAGAGAAGAGACATGATGAAAATGCCTAGTGAGGACCTAGTCTATAATTCTGCACGCTCAAATCCTAATACAAAAAAGACTGGTTCTCTCCTAATAGAACAATTCAATTCACATTTATTAAGCGCCTTAGCAACAGGCACTATACTAAGTGCTAAGGGTACAAAGACAAAAGTTCTTGAGCTCAATGAACTTAAATTACACGGGAAGTTGGGTCAGTTATAGCAAGTACATGTATAAGTATAGGTAAGGTGAAGAGGGAAAGAATATTAACAACTGGAGGAGGGAGGCAGAGTTCACGAAAGGCTTCATAGAAGTTAAACCTTAAAGAAAAATAAAGATTCTGAGAGATGGGAAGGAGGCAGGATCAGAGCACAAGATGTTGATCTGCCACAATAACTATGAATGGGAAAATCTCACTCCTTAAGTAGGGGTCAGGGTTGTGATCCTCATTCATTTACCTTATGGTAGATTAAAAGAAGAAAAATAGGCCCAAAAGCCTGATCATTGAGAGAAGATGGGAGACCAGAGTTTGAGGTTTTGTCTTTTAATCCTGTGGCTAAACCTCTGACATTTCTACTTCTAAGGATATCTCTGAAACAAAACCATGAGCCAAATATCTGTTCCCCTGCCATAGCCCTCATTCCAAAAATAAGTAGCTGTCTACCCTTTTCCAGAACCACAGAAGACAGTTGCACTGGGTATTCCTCATGCTCAAGGATCCTGGAAATTGCAGGAGCAATCTTTCTGTGCTTCAGGGAGAATTACATCTAACACCTGCGGGGGGTGGGGCAGGGGGAGAAGAAGACTGCCAATTTGGCTGCTTTGATAATATAAGTAGAGAGATGTCCTTCAGACTTCTTGGGAATAGGTTAATTACTGTACCTGTCATCACCTATCACCATCACCATCACCTCCACTACCACCACCATCACCATCACCATTTGCTTCCCCTATATCTTGCTCATCACAACCATCATTAGGTACAGCATCATAGAGATGAAAATGACTGCAGGACCTACCTTCCACTGCAGAGAGTGAAACCACTGGTCTCTCAGATAGCTGTTTGCAGCCTGCAAGGAAAAAAAAACAATAAACGTGTTACCATCTGTCTGCAAAATTTTCCACTTAGCACAATATAACTGGATCTCCTGCCTATCATACTCTGTACTATGTACATACTCATGTCCTTTCATCTTACTGAACCATCTATTGGACTGCCTGCTCAAGTCCACTCACTTTTTAAAAAAAAGGAACTAGTGTTGGGATGGGGGATTTGAAAACTAAGAATGCTTCTCTCACTGAAATCCACTTCACGGCATGGAGGTGAGCCTGGGCTCCTGAAGGCCATGGCAGTGGAGAACAAACTCTGGCAGGTCTCACCATATTGAAAAGATTCTGAGAACCTATCTGGTGATGAACTAGTGATCTGTTGTCCACAAGCTAGGCTAGCTAGGATTGGAGAGGCTCATTACCAGATTGGCCACATGGTCAATTTTTCAGCCATAACAATCATAACAAAATCCATCTGCTAAACTGTAGGCAGGGTCGTGGAGGAGGTTGCAATCTACCTAAGAGGAAGAAATACTCCCCCTAAAAATTACAAATACTTGAAATATTGATGAGTGATGCATTTACTTTTATGAACACTTATGAACTGGCATTTTAACTAATATTTTATATACTCAGTTTCTTTATAGATCCTAAAATATATTTATTTAACCAACTCAGTGGCTCCTCCATGATTGATCAGGAAGTACATGATAGAATTACAGGACTTAATTTGTTTAGACTCTTATCTCATTCCCTAGTTATGGAGTCTTAAGTTATATACACACAAATACAGCTTTGGTAAGATGGTTCCACTGCTCCATCTCAGGGCAAGGCCAGAGGCAACAATGCACACACTGGTATTCTTCTACATGGTTCTTAAGTGGATTTACAAGCCCTTTCAGAATCTTTGCCCTTAGGTGGCATATGGAGGCCTCCAGTACCAGATAATCTACTCTCCAGCAATAGACTAAGTACTACTTAAGCAGGGAATCTAAGAGGGTAAAAGTCATCTAGGGAGGGTCTCATTCCTGGCAAAGGTGCTGACTGTGCCTTGTTGAATGTGAAAGAAGAAAAAGAGAAGTGGACAACTTGGTTTGGGTATCTGTAGAAATACTGTAATTAGTATTCTTAGAATAATACAATCAATAGGCTTTGTCCAGGCTAAGCAGCACTAATAAAAGTTTTTATGGTTTAAGCCCCGGTCATGCCCAATGAGGAAATAGCTTTGATGCTTCCAAAGGTCACAAGCTTCTGTTACCAAAAATGATAAAAGCAGCACCACTGACGTCAATCTATTAAGGGCACAGGACATGCCTTCGCAGGTTCACTGCCCTCCAACTTGCCTCCGGAGATAGCATCTCTTCTAACCTACTCCATGGCACTGATTCTCAGCAGATAAATCCTTTTTTTCCTCATAATGAGGGACAATTTAAGAGAAGTTAAGTACCCATTAGGAGACACGGGGGATTTCCGATTTAGAAAAATTACATCCTTTGAAAGATTGGCTTTGCTTTGTCCTTCCATTGCAAGAATCTTGTCAAACATTGTCTACCCTTGCAGCAAAGGTCGAGGGCTTCATGCATGATGACTTTCTTTCTCTCTCCCTTACCACTCGCCCCCCACCCCCACCCCATCAACTATAACAGGGTTTAGAAAGAATAAAATCTTCCATCTAAGACAAAGTGAACTTTCTTTGTATTACCTAAAGTTGACCAAAGAGAAATCAATCAATAAGCAAATTTTACTGGGTTTCTACTGCATGCAAGGTCCCATGTTAGATTATGTTGGGAGTAGAAAGGACCTCTCTCCCCATCCTACCCCAGTGAAGAATGTCTGGGGACATGAAAAAAGATACATCCCTCTGCTATAAAGTATTAATGGTCTACTGGGGGAAACAAGGCGATAGCATGTGCAAAATTACATAACACCCAAAGATTTACCAAGCAGCTCAAGACCTAAACACAAAAGATGTCAATGGAGGAAGAGGCAGGGGTGATTAAGGAAGGCTTTACAAAGGGGGAAGGATTTGAGCCAGGCTTTGAAGGACAAATAGGATTTGCACAGGTAGAGAAGAGAAAGAAAGCATCCTAGGTGGGTAGAAAGACTGGGAAAAGGCAAATTTTGAGACTAGAAATAAATGAGTATCAATCAAACTGTTTAAGGTCAAATTGATCAAGTGGTCTATGCAGGATGATCTGAAAGATGAGACTGGAGGCAAGCAAAGAGGCCAGTTTAGAAGCAGTTATATAAGTCCAGGTAAGAGAAAATGAACTCCTCAGAGAGGATGGTGGCAATGAGAATAAACAAATGCAAAAGGGATTTTTAGGAATCGACATAATATAGATAGAATCCAATAGAATGTAAGCCTCTTGAGAGAAGGAACTGTTTCATTTTTGTCACTGTATTCCCAGAACCTAGCACCATACCTGGCACAGTAGGCATTTGACATATTCTTTTTGGTTGATTGACTCAGTGCCAAATAGGGTTCTGAGACTTCAACCTAGGGAAATGGTGGTTGTGCTATTTATAGAAATAAAGAAATCAGGAGCTAATTTGTGGAAGAGATAATGAAATAAATTTGAGACTTAACAGAGAATTTCAGAGTTGAAGGAGATCTCAAAGGCCAATATGTCTAACCCATACCTGAATAGGAATGCCTACTACAAATTCCTCAATAAGTGGTCATCCAGTCTCCACCTGACACCCTCTAAGGAAGGGGAAGCCACTGTTAGCCTATGCAGCCCCTTCTACTTTTTCACAGCTTTAATTATTAGGATGATTTTCCTTCCATTGAGCTTAAACCTTGCAAGTTAAACCTACTGCTCCTAGTTCTTCCCTCTGGAGCCAAACAGAACAAGTTAAATTCTTCCTCTGCAAGACAATTCTTCAAATATATAAAGACATTTATCATGTCTCCCTTAAGCCTTTTCTCCTCCACGCTAGCCAATCCTAGTTTTTCCAACTAATCTTCATCTATACATCTTTTCACCATTCTGATCACCCTTCTCTGGAGGCACACCAGCTTGTCAACATTCTTCCTAAAATGTGGCGTACAGAACTGAACACAGTATTTCCAAACATTGTCCAAAATTATGCAATGAGGGCATAATACAGTGAGATTACCACCTTCCTTTTGGAGGACACTATGCCTTACTTAATGTATTTTTTGCTGCAATGCTACACTGTTAACTATCCTCATAATACTATTTTAAGGAAAGTACTTTGTAAACTTTAAAGAGGTATTAAATGTAAGGTATTATTAGTTTATTTATTGATTCACATTGAGCTCGCAGTCCATTAAATCCTTCCCACCACTAAACTCCTAGTTTTTTTCATAGGAACCATTGTCTAGCTGGCCTGCCCCCTCTACATCTGTACAGTCGATTGTTTGAATCCAAATATAGTATTTTGCACTGATACCAATTAAATTTCATCTCCTTGAACTTGACTCATTGTTCTAGCCTGTCAAGGTCAGTTTAGATCTTGATTCTGTCACTGAACACCTTGGCTATTCCTTCCATTTTTGTGTCATTTGCAAATTGGATAAACATATCATATGACAAAAATATTGGACAGCCTAAGTCCAAGGACTGATTCTTGGATCATTCCAATGGAGATTTCCATCCAAGGTGACATTAATATCTACTCTTCAGGATAAGATATGTTGGCATTGTAGCGTCAGCAAGAAATTCAAATGAAAATGTCAAGCAGACATTTGGAAATGAGACTGGAGACAGATGTTTGAGAGTGCTCACAAAGAAGGAACTCTTGGCAACTATAAAAATAGAAGAACTAGCCGTGATAGAGTGCAGGAATCAATCAATAAACCGACACTGAGCACCTACCGCAAGCCAGGTACTGTGCTTCATGAGCTACAGAGTGAAAACTGGGGGAGTTCCTGCACTCAAGAAGCTTGTCTCTCAAAACAATTTTGCTACTTTGTGTCTCATTTTTTAAAAAGTTTTTATTTTAAAGTGCAGAGGCAGAGTTGCCCTCAAATCAAAGTAGACTTGGGTTCAAGTTCTACTTCTGACACATACTGGCTGTGTCGTTTAACTTCTCTGTACTCCAGGCAACTTTCTAAGATTATAAATTGCAGAGAAGGTACCAATTTTCTTTGATAGTATAGTTTCTTCAACAGGAAGTTCCCTGTACCAGTGAAAAATCATAGACAAAGTCCCTACCCTATCCCATTTTAAAAGTAAAGGTTAATCATTGTTTTTTTTTAAAACTAAATCTAATTATATTTTTGCCATTGTTCAGTTGTTCAGTAGTGTCCATGTGACCACATGGACTTTGTCCGTGGAGTTTTCTTGGCAAAGTTACTGGAGTGGTTTGCCATTTCCTTTTCCAGTGTGTCCCCACATTACAGATGAGGAACAGAGGTAAATACGGGTCAAGTGATTTGCCCAGGATCACACAGCTAAAAAGTATCTACAGCCGGATTGGAACTCAGATCTTCCTGACTCCAGTTCTATCCACTGTACCACCTAGAAGCCCCTAATTATATTTTAGCATCTTTCTTTGCTGGATTTAAAAATGTCCTTTATGACTAAGAATTCAACAAATTCAAAATTCAAAAACCTTAAAAAAAAAAGTAAATCACACCTATGACCAATAATCTGTCATAAAAAATGCAAAGAACAATACCAACAAACATTTATCATCATTTAACCTGACAAAATTAGGCTCAAAGTCCTATAGAATGGAGATAAAGGAATACATATATACAACAAGGAGACTAGCAGAATTAAAGAGTCACAAGAGCATGAACTGATATCATTTTTCAGACACCTTAGAGACAGAAGATCACTGGATTTGAAGCTGGAAGGGGACTTAATGATCTTCTAATCCAATCCCCTTGTTTGACAGATGAGAAAACTGAGGGCTAGTCAACAAGCAACTATATATAACAGCTATACAAAATAACTTGTGGGGGAAGGCTCAAAGAGGGAAAGGGACTTGCCTAGGGTCACAGAGCTATAGTGACATACAAAGGAAGACTAATTCCCTGTCTAATATTTTTTCCACTATATCACACTATTTCCTTGAAATAACAACCTCCTTGAATTCCATACCTTGGGACTAAAATACTTGCTATGACAAATAGCATTTAATTAGCAATAATTGCCTTAAATATTTAGACAGGCTTTTGGAGGTTAGTTTGAAAGGGCTAGGTCCCTTGGGGGAAAAAAAAAAGCTTTCCATAAAAGTGTGATGCTTCTCTTCACAAATTTCCTAAAATTATTCCAGTTATTAAATTGACCTCAGTAACTGACCTTAGAACCATATTGGGATCAGTCTTTTCAAAAACAGCTTGTAATCTCCCTTCTGTTATTCCTCTGGATGGTAAGCCACTGTGAAAATCCTCTAGTGAATGAGAAAACCATAACAGCACCATGCAACAATGAGAGCTGTGAACTTCAAAGAGGCAAAAGGTGAGGGCTGCACGATTTTAAAATTATATTTAAGTCTAAAAAAAACCCTCCATTTATTGTTGAAGTTGAATGTATATAGCACAAATACCAGAAAACAACTTTCCTACGGTCATGAATGAAGCCTATTCTCCAATATTTGTGTCCATCCATTGTCCACCTTCCTTTTTCCTTTGCTTACTCTTCCTTCTTCCAGATTTTCTCCCACACTTCTGCCCCTGACACTCACCATGGTGGCCTAGATTTTCCATGACCACCTACAATTCTTTCTCTACTTCTTTTCCTCAGAACTTTTAGGCTTTCATTCATGGGACTATTAAATGATGAACTCTTTGGAGTTAATACAGCAATCGAGCTTTCAATTTTTTACCATAATAACCTGGAGAATTATCACCTGCTCATAACTGACTGATTCCTTGGCACAAATATCATACTCTTTAGAACAAGGATTCTTAACTTTTTTGTGTGTGATAGACTTCCCTTTTAAAAGGCTTAGGAAACTCCAAAGTCTTCCATCTGGAATGATAAAAGTTGGGGTAGGTGGCAGGGAGACAAGATTGGGTTGTGTCCTTCAGAGAAAAACCTTACAACACCCCACCACACACACACACACACACACACACACACACACAAGATAGCTTTTGGTACTTTCATCTGAAACAACATCCGTTTGGCCCAGTTACGGTATTTCTCATGTCTTGTATGGGCCCATACCACCCACATCACTGCAGCAGTGCAGTCTTCATATTTTTTGCTGCTTGGCAGCCACTGGGGCATGTGGGACAGGAACAAGGGAAGACTACGGCAGCAGCCCACAATGGGCAGGGTAAAGGAATGGGAATGAACACCCCAAGGCGAAGAAATCAGATTTAAGGCAAATGAGGTAACAAATTTGAAAGGTGCTTTGAACTATATGAATGCACCACGTTGTGACTGATATTGTTACTTTCTGACCTTGAAATCACTAAATCATCCTTTGCTTTTAACTCTCCTAAGATGTCTTCAATGTGAATATTCTCCTGTATTGAGGGTTGTTTTTGCTGACCTCTTCTGAGCCTTTTCCAGCCCTGTAAAGAAGGGAATGGCACAGAGCTGTGGGTAGCATCAGAGTTTTGCCCATAGCCTTTGTGTTCCCAGAAAGATACCACAACCCCGGTCAAACCTTCATAGCCCTGAGCTCCGAGCAGAGTCACAGCTACAGAAGGGATGTGGTCAAAGGAAGGTTGCAAAGCAGATCACCACTGCTCAGAGGAGAGCCAAAGGCTTGTGGGGTGAGTTACCACAGGGACTACTTTCTAAAAATAACATTATTAATACATATTAAGTGTATCAAAGTACAGATACAAAAAAAAAATCCCCATTAGTCATTAAGACCAAAAACAAAGCTATATGTACGTACATACATATAAAAGAAGACAGATATTTCATAAGCAGACAAGTGTCTCAGTGGAGTGGCTGGGCAGGAAGTCAGGAAGACCTGAGTTCAAATTCCTCCTCAGACACTTAATAGCTATGAGACCCTAGGCAAACTCTGCCTTAATACATGGGAGAAGGAAAAGGCTAATCGTTCTTGTTTATCTTTGCCAAGAAAGGCCCATGGACAACATGGTCCATGGGGTCACAAAGAATCAGATACAACTGCACAACAAGAGAGACAGATATAATAAAATCCAACAGCTCTACATAAAATACAGTTAAATTACAGAGCCATATTTGCAAAATCCTGGTAGATAATTCCAGAGAGATCACTTTTCAAACAACCAGTGGTAACCAGCTGCCATTGCCACCAGTGTCTGTCTGCTTGTCCTATGGGATCTAAATCACCATTCTCCCACTCTATCTTGATTTCTTCCCTGCCACATGGTGCAGTACAATGACCATTGTGCTTGTCTTGCCTCTCTCAATTATTGTTTTCCTAGGTGAAGCACCCTCTCAGTACCTCGGTTTACTCGTTGAGGGGATTTAGCCTCTAATGTCCCTTCTTGGATTTCAAATTTTTTGTCTTTACAATGACATTTAGCTGAACTCAGATCACTGAGAAGCAAGAACTAAGGATTCCAGAGAATCAGGAGAGCTTCCAGTGGCTAGAGAGGAAAAGAGTTGATGAAAGGAATGGATTGGAATGGCCCAAGTAGGCTTGAGGATTTCAAGGTAAGAATGCTTAGAGGAGAGGATATCTAACACAGGAATTAAGTCAAAACATACAAATATATGGGAACTGGAGTAAGCAATCAATTTCTACTTTTTATAGGAAAAGCAAGGGCTTGAGACTGCAAAGGCTGATAAGAGCTTGAGTCAGAAGACTGGAGTAGCTGATAAGAACATGATCACATGAGGCCCTAAAGCACAGTGAAGAGGAAGGGAAGTCAATCATCTGAAGGAGCCGCTAGGACAGATATGTAGAGATAAGCGTGAAATCTGGTTATGCCTGAGGCAAAGCATTACACACAAGAAGAATGTCCTCCAGGCTGAAGAGTCCAGTCCTAGCAACATCTCCCACATAGCAAGAATGACCTCTGGGCTCTGTTGGCCAGTCAATCCGTCATCTCTACATCACCTCTGGCAATACTCCAGGGGCTCCTGATGCTTCCCTTGGCTAGTCTAAACACCAGTCTCTGGGCAATAAGGGGCTGATTTAAGAAGGGCATAAGGTGAGTAGGGAGAGGCTGTCCTCTACTTTAAAAAAAAAAAAAAAGGAAGGACCCCACCCTCACATAAACACAGCAGCCTAGAGGTCAGAAAGATTGGTAATTGAAGGATTGAAAAAAGCCTGGATTTGGTAATTAAAGAGATCACTGGTAGTTCATCCCTTTCATCCACTGTCCCATGTTCCTGTTAGGAGGAAGGCTTCACCTGTGGAACTGTCTCTCACAAACAGGAATGTGTGCTCAGGTCTCTTCCCTCAGTTATATTCTTTTCCCTTCAAGCTGATTAAGTTGGACCTCTTCTTTTTGATGGCCACTCCACCACCTACAGTAAGCTGCCTCCTCAATCAGATCATTTCTATCCTCAGTGAGTTCTTGTCATTATCATCAGTTTCCCTCTGTACTCAGTTCAGATTCTGCAATCCCAAGTCCTGGCTGTGGCTGTGCTGCTATTTAGGTTCCCTGGGAAATTATTCTATCGGGTTAGTTCAGACAAGCTCTATTATCCTCTAACAGCAGTCTTGAAGAACCCTCTCCTCTTTACCCCTGACCAAATGCTGCCTGTTCCCCTTCCCTCCCTGCTCCCCGTGGGAGGATGTTCAGGATAACTGCTTCCCACCTAAAAGCATCAAATCCCTGAAGGTTAAACCTGACCTCTTTCATCTGAAAAGTTCCTTTTTTCCACACTATCATTAACCTAGCTAGTTTCTTGGACTAGCACATAGCACATAGATTTTATTTACTCCATTAAATACATGTCCCCCCCGCCCCCACCATGACTACTCTTGACTGGGTTAGCCAAGGTTCTGTTCCAAGTCTCCTCCTTTTCTCCTTCTATATTCTTCTCTCAGTAACCTTATCAGATCCCATAGGTCTCCTATCTCTATGCAAATGACTCATATATCTATATACCCAGCCCCAGACTCTCCCCTGAGCTACAGTCAAGTATTGTCAATTGCCCATTCGACATTTTAAACTGGATGTCCCAGAGATATCTCAACCCAACATGTCTAAAACCAAATCTTTCCCCCAAACCCTGCCTTCTTCTAAACTTCCCTATTTCTGCTGAAGTCACACCACCATCTTTTCAGTCTCCCAGGTTCAGAATTTCAACATTATCTTGGAAACTTACTTCTCCCTCAGTCCACATAGTCAATCAGTTGCCAAATCTTAGCATATCTACTCCCAGCATCTCACATAATTTGTCTCTTTGAATCCAGTCTCTCCCTACTCTAATCCATCCTACACACTGATGCCAAAGTGGCTAGGGAGTGTATAGATAGAGCACTGGGCTGAGTTAGGAAGATCTGAGTTCAATTCCAGCTTTGGATATTTACGAGCTGTGTGAGCTGGGGCAAGTCACTTAAACTTCTGTCTGCCTCAGGTTCCTCAACTGTAAAATGGGGATAATAACAGCACCTATCTTGCTAGGTTGCTGTGAGGATACAATGAAATAATATTTGTAAAGTGTTTAGCACAGTGCCTGGAATATAGTAAGTATTTTCCTTAAGCTCAGATCTAAATGTGTGATTCCCCTGCTCAACCAACTGCAAAGATATCTAATAGGATGTCATTCTAGGATAGGCACAATAAGAAAAATAAAGAAACTTCTTCATTTTATAAGGGTAGGAAATAAGCTTTTAAAACCCTATATGACTTGGCCCTACCCAATCTTTCCAGCTTTCTTGATCATTACTCCCCTTCCTGCGCTCTTCAATCCAGTTAAACTGTCCTATCTGACCTTGGTCATGACTCTTGACCTCTATAGGTAAATTTCCTCTCCTATCAAAAGAGTACGTTGAACTACGATCCCTTCTAGTTATAAATCCTATGACTGAGGCAGTTAAGTTGAAGATGTAGCTCTGGGCAGTAGAACACGGGCTTGGAGTCAGGACGTACTGACTCTCAAGTTCTCTTCCACCCTTAAGTCAAATCTTATGAGTGCAAGGGGGACTTGGCAATAGAGATAAGAAAGTAGTGCTCCTTTCTAAAGGCATTCATTGCCCCTTATCCTTACTGAGGGGAAGAAGGAAGAGGGGTAGTTGACTGCCTCTTTCAACACTATAAGTCTGTTTTATAAACCATTAGACTATTTCAGGATTTTCCTTCAGTGGGGGAAAAGTCAAGGACCCTAGACTAAAAATAGTTTTATATTTTCATGTAAATCTTCATCTGTTTGTCCACTGAGCCAGAAGGCCTCCAGGACTTTCTGGACCACCAGTGTTTCACCTCCTATTGTCTGCCTAAGGAGAACATGGACTACATAGTACCTTCCAGGATCTGATCAAAGGCATGCACAGCTGTTGCCAAGCAAAGTAAAAGGTCATTGAGATGACCTGCCGGGACAAGGGAGAAAGGGCATATTTGTGGGCCAAGTTTCCTATACTGTTATACTGGGATGTAATCCAGACAAATGCAGTCAAATGGGAGAAGGTTCAGATTCCTGAGGATCCCTGGATCCAATCAGATGAGGAAATGATTCAAAGATGAGGAATGAACATGAAGAGTTGGCTCATTTCACTCCTTTTAGGTCTCACAACCCCACTAACTTCTTTAATTTTGGAGATGCCATATTCCAGTGAATTCCACCAGATTTCCCATTTGCTGTTGCCAAGTTTTTCTTATTGTTTTGTTGTTAGAGAGGTGAGAAAAAAAGAGCCAAGCCATCTGCAGTTGAGGCCACCTCAGCCAGTGAGTGCCATAGGAAAATCTACATTGCCTGTTACTAGGCAGGAAAGTTCACTCTACCAGGTTCCAGGCTAAAGGGCCTTTTCCCAAAGCATAGAATAAACAGAGGCTTCCCAGCCCTGGCAGCTGACACAGCATGCCTGTCTTCCTAAAGAGGGCTTTCTTCTTGTGGAAGCCCTGCCAAAACTGGCACCAGGAGAGTATATGGGTACAGGATGCTTCCTAAGCCAACTGCCCAGCCCCAAATGCCTTTGTTAGGGGAAAGCCAAGAGAGATAAGAAAAGAGGTAATATTTTCACTTGCCACAGAATGGACCAAGGATGAAAAACCCTACATCAGATCAGGAAATAAGATTAATTCCATATTGAATAACTTCTAAGCAAAATCAGTGTGAAACACAACAACAACAACAACTCACATTTATGTAGTATTTTAAGGATACAAAAACAAGACATCTCCCTCATCATGTGGCTGGATCAAGTCTTATAATGCCTAAACTGCAGAGGAGAAGCTATAGGGAGAATCAGACAGAGTGGATCCAATCCAACAAAGTTACTAAAAACCCACTATGTTCAAGGCATTGTTCTCTAGGCTCTAGTAATAAAAAGCCAAAAAATGGTACCTTCCCTCAAGAAGATTACATTCCACTGGAGAGGCAACAAACATACAAGTAAATAAATACAAAGTGTATAAAAAGCAATACAATGTAATTCAAGGACAGCATGCTAATAAATTGCAGATGGGAAGGGCTTTGTGTAGTGACTGTCATCTGATTTGCGTTTTGAATTATACCATGGATTCTGTTAGACCAATGGTTCTCAAATTTTTTGGTCTCAAGAAACTTTACACACTTAAAAATCACCAAATATCTCCAAAAAGTTTTTATTTATATAGGTTATATCAATATTTGCTGAATTAGAAAGTAAGACTGATAAATTTTTAAAACAGTAATTCATTTAAAATAACAAGACTTACATGTTAACAAAAATAACACATTTTGAAATAACTTTTAAAATAAAAAATATTTTAAATAGTAAGAAGAGTGGCACTGTTTTACACATTTTTTGCAAATCTTTTTAATGTCTGACAATGGGACACAGCTGGATTCTCGGATCTGTTTCAGCATTCAATCTATTGCAATATGCTATTTTGGTTGAAGTATACAAAGAAAATCCAGCCTCACACAGATATGTTGTTGGAAAAGTTAATATTTTAATAGGCAAATAGCATCTTCATACTACTATGAAAACAGTTTTGACTTCTCAGATCCCCTAACAGTGTCTGAAGAAGCCTAGAGGTCTATTGGACACAATTTGAGAATCACTGTATTAAACAAGGGTAAAGAAGGAATATATTTCAGATATGGGGGATCATTTGTGCAAAGGAACAGAATAGGAGATGGGACATTGTGGTGGGGAACAACTAGCAGAATAGAGTGAACACATAACAGAATAATTTAAAATAACTCTGGAAATGTAGGTGAAAGTCAGATTGCAGAAGGCTTCTAATTTTTTTTTTTTATCCTAGAGGCAATAGGGACTCATTGAAGATTTCTGAGTAGAAGAACAACATAATTAGATCTGTGTTTTGGGTATATCACTTTAGGGGCACCACTTGTGGGAACAAACATTGTTGTTATAGTCGTAGACGTTAAGTGACATTTGTAGGACATTCATAAACCAAAGAAATCCTAAAAGATGACCAATAGGTTTGTAAGAAAATTCTGGACTTCCCCAATCTGGCCTTTTTAGCAGAGGGTGATGGCTATCTACAAACTGTGTCTGGATAAGGAGGTTTGGGCGTGGTGCAGCTGAGAAGGAAGCAGAATCTATGGAGGACAGAATGTATACTTTTCTAATGAACTCCTTTTGCGACCTGAAATGTAGACAGACCAGCTCCAAGAACTATAGCAAGAATTTGCATGAAAGCCCACTGCCATTGCGAGGAAGCCAGGGGCTGGATATGGCTGTGTGTACTATATGACCTGTTGGGACAAGGCTGGTGGTAGAGGGAAGGAGCCTAGCCTTTAAAAAAAGACACTTAGAATGAAAGAGAGTTCAAATGCAATAGAATATGATCCAGCAAAAATTTATGAACCCCTTACTATGTGCAAGGCAATATACTAGGCACTGGCATTTAAAGCCCTTTACAATCTGGCTCCAACATATCTTTCCAACATTTTCCATTATTCTCCTTCATGAATTCTACTGTTCTAATAAAACCTTCCTATTGACCATTGCCAGTACACAACATTTCATCCCTACTTTTGCAAAGGCTGTTCCCCACAGCTGAAACAGTCTCCCTTTTTAGCTGTCTTCTTGGAATTTCTAGCACCTTTCAAGGCTCCACTCCAGTGCTAACTTCTACATAAGGTAGTGGTGTTCCCCAAACAGGAAATTTTTGTGTACTAACTTTTTACATGTTCTGTACTTACTTATCTGTAAAATGTTTCCACCAGTAGAATGTAAACTCCTTAAAGATAAGAACTGTTTTCATATTTATTTTTTGTATCCTCATTGCCTAACCCAGGGGTGGGGAACCTGTGGCCTCAAGGCCACAAGTGGCTCTCTAGGTCCTCAAGTGTGGCTCTTTGACTGAATCCAAACTTCACAGAACAAATCTCCTTTTATTAATCCTTTATTATTAATTTTTAATTATTATATTATACTTATTATATAATATTAATAATTATTATTATTAATCCTTTCATTAAGGGGATTTGAGGACCTTGAGGTCCTCACTTGAGGACCTAGAGGGCCACATGTGGCCTTGAGGCTGCAGGTTCCCCACCCCTGGCCTAATCACTTAACAAATGCTTGTTGAATTGAACTGAAATGGCATCTGAGATCCCTTTCACCTCTAGAACAATGATTTTATGATAGGACAAGGGACTTTTCTTCTACTACTGGGATATAAAATGTAAACTTATAAGTATAAACATGAAAATGGGAGGAAGGAGAGAGCAATGATAATCCGAAAAAATTAAGGCTTCCCATAGGAAATGGCATATGAAGTAAGCCTTGTAAGAAGATAAGAGATAAAGAAGGGATATATTCTAGTCATAAGCAAACGGAGGGAGGTGGGAGATAGCTGGGACTGTTGAGAGATGCTAAGACTATCATACTCCTTTTCTTCATAGAGTAGGTTCTATCTTGAACACAATTTCTAGAACCCCTTGCAGGGAAGGGGAAAGGTTAGGATTATAAGACAAAGGACCTTAAAGAAAGCCCATGGCAGGTGTCCAAAGACAGTGCTAGCATCAGGTTCAGTCTATTTTCATTCCTTTACTAGGTATCTGAACATTCTTCTCTTTTTCCTTCAAATGAAGAGCTTCTATATGCCCCAACAAAACATATCGGTTACCACACCCACCCCAAATATTGTATAGCCCAAGGCAGTATAATTTTAGAATGTTTCAGTTATCACAGAATAAGATTTTCAGATCTAAGACTACATACTACAACATCCCTGTGACAATGCATTATAATTTATTCAATAAATGCTACAAGATTACGCTACACAATTACTATGTTCTATTATAATGTTTGACACACTGCTATATGACAAACCAGTCTAAGACAAACAGCCAGAAATGGAGAGACAAAAATTCTGAGAAAGCACTCACTCTTTCCCCACCAAATCTCCCCAATGAATACTCTCCTCAACCACAGAGAATTCTAACACCTCTCCTGCCCTTGGCCCTCAGCTGTGCCTTTTAACTTGACTGGAAACCCTCTTCCAACAGGAGTCTAGCTCTAATGGACTGATTTACATAACCACACACGGCAATTCTTGGTTCCACGATGGGTAAGGAGGCAGCAGCAGCAGGAGGAGGAAGAGAAGGAGGGTGTGGGGAGAAGGGAATAAGATTGGTTAGCTATAGAGCAAGGCAAACAGCTTAACATAAGCAGAGCCAAGAGGCCGAGGTGAAAAAGACAGGGGAATGGAAGAAAGATGGTAAGGGAAAAGCAGCACCCACCTGGATTGTAGAGCAGGGAGAAAAATGTCTCTCCTCCCTAGGGATCCTGAGCCCAGGTATTCTGTGAGAGGAAGGCTCTCTCTTCACTCCCCACCCTACAGAGCTCAGTGACACTGACCAAGAGTGGGAGTGGCAGTGGTGATTTTCTCAAAAGATACAGCTGCTTATCCCCATGGCCATGACCGGGGGTCCCTTCTGGATCTAAGTGCTGCTGGGCAGCTCTCCCGTTCCCTAGAGCTCTGAGAGCTGTTTTGCTTCCTACTCACTGCTGGTTCGTCAGCTCAGCAGGGGGAGCCTGACGTGGAACTGGTCATGAAGAGAGGCTGCAGAATTGAGCCCCTGCCAGAAAGCCAAGTTTTACTCATCACAATACAGTGCGTGGTCCCATACAGACCCGTCAGGAAGGCTATGGCTCTAGGATAAAAGCACCTAACTTTCCCTTCCTCCTAAACCAGGAGTGGAGGTGGGAGTAGGAGACAAGCAATATTACTGCTGTTATTAATAATAACGATGATGATGACAAAATCCTCCTCTAATGTCCTGTGGCACCAGAAAAGACTCTAAATTCTTCGATCTATGCCAGCAAAGCAAGAGCTCTAGAAGATCCTACCAATCTGGAAAGGGTTCAGGTACAGATCGGGGGGACAGGCTGTTTGTCAGTCGTCTGAAGACTAGCCCAGCTAATCATGAAGAGACTCACTACCAGCAGGTTCACCAATGGAGGACACTTGGTGGGGAGAGGGGCGGGTGGTCGGAAGGACACATGCAGAAATTCATGAAAACTAGCTACTAAAAGCTGGAGGAGCTGTGATTTCTGTCAGGGCAGGAAGGACTGTGGTACTAAAGAAATAATGGATCTTTTCAAATAATGAAGAACATTGATCTTAGGTCACATGCAAATACTCCTGCAAAATTTACAAAAGGCTAGATAAAGAGGGGTTCCAGACATTGCTCCTCGGCATTCATGTGGGCTGTTTGGGGCTGAGGAAGCCATATGCTGGGGACATAGATACAGAATAAAGATTTCTCAAAGTTCTGAGATGGAAGGTAGATAGCTTAGGGAGCCCTTTCTTATCCTCCTAAAGAAGTAAAGACCCTCCACCATCCCCCTTCCCCATTCCCTACCCTAAACATGCCCTCTGAGGGCTATTTATGACTCTCATTCACTAATTGCTCTGGGTATCTATAACTAACTAAGAAATGCCCACGGCTTCCCTCTATCCCAACAATCTAAACACAGGAGGAAGACCATAGATTACAGACCTAGAGTGGAAAGGAAAGAACCTCCAGAGTTCTTTCTGGAGGTCATATAGTTCAATCCCCAGACCAAGGTCATATAAGACGTAAGAGACAGAACCAGGATTTAAATCCAGATTTTCTGACTCCAAATCTAGGATTTGTTCTACCATACTGCACTACCTCTTGGATTCCTTCATTTACAGAGAAGGAACCTGAGGTCCATTCAGGTAAGGGACTTTGTTCTCAGTCAGTGAGTTGGTGATAGAGCCAACCCTATCCTAACTCCCAGGCTGGGCTCTGCTCCATTCAACCAGATTAGTTCCTGGAATAACAAACCAGGCCTTGCCTTTGAATAGGGGCTAGGGAGCACAGGGCCATGTCAGGAAGTTTTCACAGCAGGTTCATCATGTCCAAGGAAATATAACTGTGTTTTCTTGAAGAAAAACTGAGGACATTCTTCCTCTTACTTAAAGGAAACACCTATTTATCCCTACCCAAACCCCTTACCCTGATAGTTATCTACCACACATATTACAGCAGAATTCTAGTGTGTGTGCTATTGTTATGACAGAGTTGGAAACCATCTCACATCTTTCCTCTCACTCTGGGGGAAAAGAATAAGCAGACAGAAAACATGAATCTCCAGTTACTTGGTCTTGACCCAAGCCACCCTCCCCCATCCAAAGGAAGGTAAAAGAGAGAGGAAAAAATGCTGGTTCATGTTTGTTTACTGTACATACTTGCAGTAAGACTGTGCCCCCAGGAATTGTGAGCTGTAAACAGTACTTAGGGGCATTCTCCCAGGACAGCAGCTGAACATCTTCAATAGCACTGTAGGAAACACAGTTTTCCATGTACCCAGTGGGCTGTAAGGAAACAGAAAACACATATATTAGTTTCAAAAGTGGAGACAACATTTGATCTCAATCCTTAGGGTCCAATAGCAACACATCTACCCTTGTGATAAGTCAGGTAAGTAGCTCTAACGAGCAACATCCAAGTCTCAAAAAGAACCATAGCTCTAATTTATTGGCAATGCCTGCCTTGGAGAGCACAATGCACAATGATCACACTTCCCTCATACTACTGCTGAAGAAGGAAAGATGACAAACCAAGGCCACTCTCCAAATGGAGGCCTTTGTTCCACTATCACAGCAAGAAGTCAATTAGGACACAGTCTCTAGTGAATGCTCCAACTGTGTAGTGAACACGATATCAGCCATTCCGGTGACAAAAGTTGGAGAAAGAAATACAAGATACTGCCCTTGGCCCCAGGGAGCTAATTATCCAGTTGAGGAGTCAGAATCAGTAGATCTGCAAATGCAACAATGTCACCTACCAAGAGCAAGCAGGTAAACTACAAACTGAATACAAATTATTGTACCTGGGGGAGAAAGGAGTCTAGGTCAAAGTCAGGGTCTCGGGGGCTTAAACCAGGGAACACGGCAAAGGTTCCCCAAGATGTGGCTTTATCACTTTGGCTTTGTCACCCTGTATGTTACTATCCCCAATATATTCCTATTGGCCAGTTATGACAAATATAGGTTTCACTGTATCAGACAGGAAGCTGTCTGACCCTGTTCTTCCATAGCTAGATGGGCAGCTTCAGAATTCCAGCATGGCCTAATCCACAGTTCCTAAATTTTGTAATATTATCAGACTTTCTAGTGTCTGCGACATGAGCTTACTCACATCTTGACCACTGGGTACATGTTCTCCCACTCTCATCAACCCCACTTTCCCAATGAGTTCAGTTCCTGGATCAATCTCCCTTTCTACCCTAAGTCCTGTCCTCTTATTAGAGGACTTCAACATACATGTAAAAGTTTCCTCAAATACCTTTAAGATTAAGTTCCTCAATCTAATCAATTCTCATTGCCTACTCCCCTACTCCACTCAGCTATACACAGGGGTGGTCATACACTTGATTCTGTCACCCCCATTCCAGTCCCATGTTTAAGAACTCTGAAATTCCATCACCTAGTAATATTTTATCATTCCATCTCTCCCTGTGCCATACTACTCAAATCTATTCTTCATGCTCACTCACCATGATCTTCAACTCCTCTACCCCTCAGTATTTTTCTAGGCCACCATCTATGCTCTAACTACACTCTCGGTCTTTCCTAATCTCAATCATTTGGTGAAGAGTTCAATTCTTCATTATATTCTTCTCCTGAATATCTTAAAATATGGTGAATGACCATATTGCCTTTCTAAATTCTAAGAATACTATGTCTTTGGCATTCCCCTCATCTGTCATATATAACTGCCTTTATCTAAGCTAAGTGCCCCCATTTCTTTTAATCCATCATGTTACGTAACAGCCCTCAAATCTCCATGTCTTGGTCACATTTCTCTGGACATGCTCTAGCTGATTAAATGGTAATCAGAACTTTAAAATGGTAATCAGAACTGAACACAATGCTACGGATGTGATGTAATCAGAGAAGCCGATATTGAGACTACTATTTTCCTTGTTCTAGATTCTATACCTCTCTTGATGTGGCTGCCATCTTGCACTATTGATGCATATTAAACTTATAGTTAACTAGGATACTCCCTTACCATTAATCATCTTTTGAAGTACTAAAGGCTGATTGAAAACAAAAGATCAACTAGTGATTATTTAGTCTGGTCTTCTTTTTTAAAAAGGGAAATGAGGTTAATCCAACATGATTTATTTTTAATGTTGCCTATTAATGATCGCCTCTTCCCTTTTGAAGTGCTTACATATTCTGTAGTAATATATTCTGAGATTTTATCAAGATTTGACATCAAATTAACTCTATAGTTTGAAATATTCACTTTCTTCCTCTCCAAAAATCAGTCACACTTGCAAGTTTGTTTAGTACCCTGGGATGTAGTTCATCCTCCCTTACCAATCTCAACCCAATAGTAAAGCAATTCAATTCCACATCGTCTTTTTTCCTTGCATCTTTACCCCCCTGTTCTCTTGCTGCACTTCCTTCCCAAGTCATAGACCCAGGTTACTCCCATCAACTGCCTTCTTTCTACTCAAGTATGGCTGAACTGAACTAGAGGAAGTCACACAATCCTACTTGATTAGCAAACATAAATTTGTAATGTATGCAATCTCAACTGAGCTCTCAATGCAACAAGGTAATCCTTTTTTTCTCCATAATTGATTCCCTATCTCACTCCCAACAGAAGCTATCCAAACTCTCTCTTTCCCCAATCCTCCCACTACCACCAATCCTCCCCTTTCTCAGCCAAGGAACTCACCTCATAGTTCACTTGAGAGAAGAGGGATAATTAGTCATGAGCTCCCTGTTCTAGCCTTCTCTATATCTCAAAACTTAAGAAACTCATGCCCCCCAATCTTTCCTTCACTACTCTAGTCTCTGATGAAGAGGCAATCCTTCTCCAAAAGTCCAAACTCTCTTCATGTGCTCTAGTGCCAATACCTATTCATCTTCTTCACTAGAGTCCATCCTCAATCTTCCTCCTCTCCAATCTTCAACTTCTTATCTACTAGTGCCTTCCCCACTCCCTAGAAACATATTCAAATCTTCTGTCCTTTAAAACAACTTTCATTAGACCCTATCAATTCCTCAAGTTATTGTCATCTCTCCTCCCTTTTTCAACCAAACTCTAAGAAAAAAACTATCGACCTTCATTGTCTCCACTTCCCCTCCTCTTACATTTCAACCTTTTACAATATGGCTTTCAATCACAACACTCAGCTAAAACTGTTCTCTCCAAAATTAGCAGCAAATCTATAGCCATATGAAATAATGCTTACAAACCCTAATAATTAGAGAAATACAAATTAAAGCAATTCTAGATTATACCGCCCACTCATCCTATTATAAAAGTTGCCAAAAGGAAAAATGACAAATGTTGGAGGGGCTACAGAAAAACAGGCAAACTCACGCACTACTGGAAAGCAATTTGGAACACTTCGAAAAGTTTCCGAACTGCAGCTAATATGCTTTGGCCCAGCAATATTACTTCTAGGTCAATACACTAAAGAGATCACATAAAGAAGAAAAGAATCCACATGTACAAAAATTTTTTATAGCAGCTTTTTGTTGTGACAAAAAAACTAAGAGGGTACCATCAAGTGGAGAATGGCTGAACAAATTATGGTCTATGAAAGCAATAGAATAATATTATGCTATAAGAATATGATGAAATTGGCAGTTTTAGAGAAACCTGAAAAGAACAAGTATGAACTGATAGAGTATGAAGTGTGCAGAACCAGGAGAACAATTTACACAATCGCAACAGCATTGTTAAGACAATTTTGAAAGACTTAAGAACTCTGATTAATGACCAACTGCAATTCCAGAAAACCAATAAAGAAGCATGCTATCCACCTCATGAATTCAGGATGCATAATGAAATATATAAACATTTTAAAAATATAAGCAATGAGGGAATTTGTTTACCTTGAGCATGCATATTTTTTGTTATAAGGATTGATTTTTATTTTTTCCAATGGTGGTGAGTAGGAGGGAGAAGAGATTTTCATTAAAAATAAAATAAAATTTAAAAACAAACTAAAGTTTGCAGTGATTTCTTAACTGCCAAAAATGATAGCCTTTTCTCAGTCTTCATCTTTCTTGACTTCTATGCATCATTTGACACTGTTCACTAACCTCTCTTCATGGATACTCTCTGATCCTTGCATCAAGGTAATACAGTATTATCAGCACTGGGCCTGGAGTCCTGGAGTCAGGAAGATCTAAGTTCATATTTGACTTCAGACACTGGCTGTGGTGACCCTGGACAAGTCACTCAATCCCAGTTTGCTTCAGTTTTCTCAAACATAAAATGGGGGTGATAATAGTAAGTATCTCCCAAGGTGGTTGTGAGGATCAAATGAGATAATATTAGCAAAGTGTTTAATTAGCAAAGGGCCTAGAGCCTGGAGCTTAATGAATGCTTGCTTGCATGTTTCCTTCCTTCCTTGGTTTCATGATGCTACTTTCTTCTACCTGCCTGACTCTGCAGTCTCTTTTGCTGGTTAACTTTAACACCAGGCCCCCTAAGCATGGGTGTTCTCAAAGGCTCTCTCCAGGGCCCTCACCTCTTCTTTTTCTGCACTTCTCTTGGTGACTTCTTCAGCCTTCATAGATCTAATTATTTTCTCTATGCAGATGGTTCATAGACTTATATATTCAACCCTATTATCTCCTCCAGGACTCAATACTGCTTTGCCAATTTCACACTGGATGTTTCAAACTGAATATCTAGTTGGGAATATCTCAAACTTAACATGTCCAAAACAGAGGTTATTGTCTTTTCCTCAAAATCTATCCCTTTTCCAAATTTCTCTATTTGTGTGAAAGGTATCACCACTCTTCTAGTCTTCTAATACCTCACTCTCCCTCATCCCATATATCCATAGAGTTGCTAAATCTTGCCATTTCTACCTCTGCATGGTCTCTCAAATTTAATTACTTCTCTTCATTGAGACATTCTCTTCATTCACTACCTTAGTTCAGTTCTTCACCAATTTTTGCCTAGTTTATTACAATGGCCTCTTAAATGGTCTTCAGGCCCCAAGTTTTTCTGAATTCCAATCCACCTTGCACAAATTGCTAAAGTGATTTTCCTTAAGCACTGCTCTGATTATGTCACTCTTTAACTTAATAAATTTCTGTAGCTCCCTATTACTTCTAAGATAAAATATAAATTCCTCTTTTTAGCATTTCAAACTTCATAGTCAATCAACTTCCTTTTTTTCTCTTTTTTTAAAGGGGGGGAAAGAGGGGCTTTTGACATATTATTCTTCTTCCTCAATTTTACCATCTGGCCAAAATGGCCGTCTCTTCATTTCTCACACAAAACACTCACTTTCCCATCTCTATACCTTTCCACTGGCTAGCCTACATGCCTGGAATATTCTACCACATGTCAAAATTTCTCTCTTCCTTGCAGACACAGCTCAGCTTCACAGCCTTTCCTAATGCTCCCTTGCTGAACTACCTTATGTTTATCTTGTATTTATTCTGCAATACTTATGTGTGCTCATATTGTATCCTCTGATAGGATGTTAAGTTTCTTAGTAGGTATGTCTTATTCTTTGTATCTCTTGTGCCAAGTACACAGTAGGCCTTTAATAAATGTTTGCTGATTGATTGGCTGGCATTTTGAATTTAATTTCAATTTAATAGATCTTCTATTACTTTCCCTTTACTAATCTTGGGTTTGATTCCCTTCTAACCATTTTTGTTCAGTCTTTCCCAGCCTGAGAAGCATTTCCCTCGTATGAAAATAGAGCATAGTATAATAAAGTCGAAAGAGAATCAGACAGTGAGCAAAAGGAAAGAGCTAGGGCAGGGACTTGGGGTCCCTTGGATGATACTTGAAGAGCTGTCTCATTCCCCATTTTGATTCACAGTAAAAAGTGGTTTTACAACCCTAAATGCCCAGGGTGTATATGTATGTATATGTGCTTTGGGGGACAGAAGACTCAACGGTCACATCAATTCCTCATACAGATAAAGTAGCCAAGTTTGTTGCTTATAAAGTAAATAGGAGGGCCAGGAAAAGCTGTGTACATCTTTGGTGACGATGGAGTAGAGCAAGGTCAGTGACAGTGAAACCAAGACTGGATGTCTTGAAGATGAGACACAAAACAGAGATTTCAACATTTAATAAAGTTATATTTAATGAAATTTCAGTGAATAGTTGTTTTAATGAATTTAATAAATATTCACGAAGTCTCTCCTGATAGAGAAGATTGAAAATAGAGGTATTTTTAAAACATTTGAAGAAGAATTTGGCTAAGGAGGGCCATAAGGCAAGACAGGAAGTGGCAATTCCCTAAGTTAAAATTAATAGAACTTCTGTGGCTCCTGAAAGCAATAGATTCCATTGTAGACACTGTTCTGGGCTGAAGGAGGAAGAAAGAAGACTAGGAGAGAATGAGAGACCAAGTCACACTGAGCCATCTTCACCTCACCATTGTTGAGGTTTGCAAGACTAACTTAAACTGCATTTTATAAAACATTCAAGACTAAAACTGAAGACCAAGGGAGGAAAATGAGGAGGATGCCCCTCTGACCCAAACCATATCAATCAATCAATACTGTACTCTTTAGACACTTGCTTTCCCTGCCAAGGCTACAAACATGACCTACCTACCTCCTCACCTCTCCACCTCCCACCCCTGCCTGTTCTTACTTGGTGATACGTCCTTCTCTACTGCCATAAAGCATCTCTCCTCCCCTTCCCCATCATCAGACAGACCAATAGCACCAGGAACCATATGACTTCCTGAGATAAAGTATAAAAAATAGGCCCGGCTCTCTCCCCTTCTTGGGAAGTGTTGACATGAGGCCCAGGGACCTTCATCAGAAGATAAACCCTAGCTTGGCTCCTGTACCAGAGAATGTGCCCCCAGAGGACTATAGAATCACTGGCTCTTAAGAAGTAAGCGACCTTTAAGCTCACTTAGTTCAATCACCTACATTTCTAGCCTTATCTCATATTTCCTCCTTCTAGGAATTCTATGCTCCAACTAAACTTAGGGCCCTGTACATTTCTGCTTCTATGCTGGTGCTCACACTGTTCCCTATGCCTGGAATGTCCTCTCTCTCCATCCTCCCCATAGTCACTCTAAGTCTTCTAAAGCTCAACTCAAATGTCACCTCCTCCAGAAAACCAGCTCTGATTTCCCCTGTTAGTAACAATCTTCCTTTTCAAACATAATATGGTACTTTGTTTCTACCTCTCTAATACATTTATCTCATAACATTAACTGTTGAAGCTATCAGTGTTTCTATCTTATCCTCCTACTATTCTTATAAGCTCTTGAAGTCAGGAGCCATAGCATAATGCTATATGCACACCATAGACACTTAATAAAGGTTTCTGGATTGTTAAAGACAGTAAATAATCACCCTACAATACCCTAAACACTCAGGATCTGACTCCAAGAGCTCTTCTCACTCCACCGTCCCTTTGGCCAGTGATCAATGGAGATCACCTCTATTAGTGGAGCTCCACTTCCTGAGAAGCTCAGATGGAAACACACCCGAGAAGTGGGACCATCTCCTGTCTCATCCTCAGCTCATATTTTTACCCCACTCTTATGCCAAATCTATGTGTGATCTTGATGGTCATAGTTAGTCATTGCTTTCCTGCTGACTGGGACTTATCACAAGCAAGGATGACCCTGAGCCTTTAGAGAATACCATTAAAGACAAGTATGAGGAGGAAGACCAGAGAATTGGTGAGGCTGCAGGGAGGTTGAAACACAAAGTCACCATGAGAAAAATCACCAGAGCCAGATCCCAGAGATCCTCCTCTTTAGCCCCCAGGAGTCTTAGAGGCCCAGTTAAAGATCTTCATTCATCTTCAGGGAGTGATTGGTATCCCAGCTGAAAATGTTCCCTCTTTCCGTTTCATAAAGCACTCTTTGAGAGTAGTGATTGTTTCATTCTTTGTATTTGTATCCTCAGTGCCTAGTATGATACTTGGAACATAGTAGGCACTTAATAAATGCTTATTGATTTAATGATTCCTCATCATATCAACCCTGTAACAGATACAATAGCCAGTGCTAATGGAATCCTCCCCCTCGATTGTAAGCTCTGATATCCAGGACCCTGTGGCTTTTTCATCTCTATATCCTAGCCCTGAGAACAGTGCCCTACACATAAGATATACCTAACTAAAGCTTCCTAAGTTGTTTGCTAAATTGAATTACCATATAACCAAGGATGAGGACCATCAAACCTGAAATCCAAGTAAAAACAGAGATACCACAAATACCAAGCAGTAGCTCTTTCTCCACACTCATCTAGGCAAAGAACCATGCGCATAAAAGCAAGTCTCATTTCAGAGACAAGAGAAGAGCAGAAAAAGAAAGGAAGGTCCTTGAGGGAAAAAAAGGATAGGGAGAACAGAGTTCCAAGAAATCCAGATAAATTTACAGCACAGTCCATGACCCAGAAAAATTCAGAAATCCCTCAACAATGGCGAGTTCCAAGGATGAAGGATTCCTGGTCCTCTACCCACTATTCTTATTGAACACCATCATGTACGTATTCTTAAAAGACAGAGCTCTTCTTCCTCACAGAACTAAGTAGTGAGAAGTATGGTATCTTTTAAAAATCACAGGATCATATTATATCAGCTCAAAAAGGGTCAGCAAAAATCACCTAGTCCACTGCTGTTACAGATGGGAAAACTGAGGCCAAAGAGGAAAGTGACATGTCCACGGTGAGTTAGTGGCTAGGACAGAAACTTGGTAACTCTGGGTCAAGCTTCTTTCCATCACACCATCACAGAAACAAGTTGGGGGAGGACAGAGTTCTTAGGGCAGAGGCTGGGGAATGGTGGAGTTGCGTGCTACCCAACGAAAGCACCTCTCACAAAGACAGACCTTGAATTCCCAGAGTACAAAGACCAAGTTTTGAGGCCGTCATTTTCTCTCTCCTGCCTTTCTGGTGAGCAGGCTCTATCAAGCCAAACTCTGCCCACTTGTTTCCATGGGAAACTTCCTAAAAGAGAAACATGAAGCATGACATCAGCAGCTCATAGGAGGGGTTGAGTCTTCTTACTCAAATCATCATGTACTCAGCCTCTCCTGCCTCATTTCCAGGAGAGACAGGAAGGAAGGAGGTAAAGGGGCAGACACTCAACACTCAAATGGAAGAAGCTTTTACCGGGATAAAAACAACCAAGATCCACACTTACTCTGGAGGTTTGAGTATATGAGTTGTGGATAGGAAAAAGTACATATACATTGTATATACATACACATACATTTCCCCAGCCAAGTCCTCAGGAGCAAATAACAGGGGCTACATTCTGTTGTTATTGTCAACCCTATTACTGTAAGAGGCCTGGATTTGATCTCCTCCCTATTCAAGAAAGTTAACTAAGAAGAAATAGTTACCAGGAGGGTATACTGGCCCTGCCTGGCACAGCCTCTGCCTGCCTAAGGGGTGGCTGGCAATGGAAGATTGACTAAAAATCTTCTCAGGCAAATCAAACTAGCAGAAAAGAATTGTCTGTTCTCCTTAGTAAAGAAAAGGGGCCAGGGAGGAGGAAGGGAACAAGCATTTATTAACTGCCTACTGTATGCCAGGCACTTTGCTAAGTGCTTTACAAATCTGATCTCATTTGATACTCACAACAACCCTTGGAGGTAGGTGCTATTACTCCCTTTTTACAGAGATGGGAACTTAAAACAGAGATGAAATGACTCGCCCAGGGTCACACGGCTAGTAAGTGTCTGAGAGTGGATTTGAAATTAGTGTTTCTGACTCCAAGCCTGATGCTCTGTCCAGCATTTACTCCAGCGCCTTGGTATATAGTGAGCACTTAAATGCTTCTTGTTGTCGCTGCTGTTACAGTTGTCATCATTGTTAGACTGAAGGAGTTGAAGCATCTCTGAGAAGGCAGCTGGGGTAGAGGTGGAAAAGTAATCTGGTAAATCAGGAGCTGAGCCAGGTCAGAGGTGAAACAAGCCAGGAATGGAGCCAGAGCTGAATACCCAAGGGCTCACAGCCCTGCTCAGCCCGAAGCTTCCTCCCCTCCACGAGTCACCCTAAAGCTCTCCCCGGCACAACCTGGCCTACTTGCTCTAGGTTTCTGACATCCAAGGAGACTCATTTTCAAAAGACCTGTTAGAATATGTCAACACCCACTGTGTTTCTCACAAAGGAAAATAGATTACAATCAGCAGAATGCTGGACAGCAGAAGGTAGGACAGGACAGACAGGCTGGTCCAAGCCCCAGAACAAAGCTCGATAAAAACACTTTGCACATGAAGTACACTGAAAAACACCTAACCTTTCTCTGTTGTCTCAATGTTTGTTGACTGATTTGATTAACTGACTGTCTCAGGATCATTTTTATCTTCTGTTTACCAGCAATGTTTTCCTATGTCTCATGCAGCATGCACTCAAGGCCCCTTAGGGAATGCCTAGTGGGCAACACAAGGGCCACAGCCACATAAGCACATGGCACCACCACTACCCCCAATCCCATAGGGACATGTTGGGAGGCATTTGCTCCAAAATTTATGTCATTTGGAGTATTGAGCACCAGCCAGCGTGTCATACAGGTATCCAAAACCAAACTGATCTCTAACTCTACTTGAAATAAGCAGAAGCCACCAAAGACCTGACTGATAACGGTGCCTGTCTTGTATTACACTTCACTTTTTCCTGTTCATTTGACATTTAACCAGTGGGCATCTCTGGAACACAAACAAAGTTCTCTCCTTCCCGAAAACTCAGGAGAGGAAACGTGGGGCCACCCCACTCTACAGTCTGGACAGTTTGGAAAAGGAGGCACAGCTCCCTCTATTGGTCTCTCTGACAAAATCCCTGCCCACTAATAAACATGAAACATTGGCTTTATCCACAATTGAACCAATTTCTAACGTGCTTTGGAGCATTGAAAAAAAACCCAGCCAGTCCAGGGCTTCCCAACTCTTTTCACACCATGACAGGGTAAAAACTAAGACTTCTAGGAGGAAGGGAAGTGTATCCGTGCTTCCTCTCTAGCCATATTCTAATAGACTAATCTATTAATTTCCCCACCCATCCACCTACCCACTCCCACATACATACCAACCATCCTCCTTCTGCTCCTTCTTTCTACCAGGGCTAAGACTACAGGACCTCGGTCCATCCGGATAATCGGCAAAGGCCAAGAGGATTTCTGTACTGTAGAACTAGTGCTCTAAGACCAGGTGTCAGCCTAGGTCCCAACATGGAGGGAAAAGCAGGAAGAGAAAGAGAGGAGACACACAAGGGTAGATAGTTTTTAAAAATATTTTTGTAAGTGTAAGCCTTTTAAATAACAAAACCTTGCTATCATCCACCTATAAATATTTGTTTTGTGAAAAGTTGCATATAAGCCAGTGAGGGCTACTATATATTACATCAGTTCTGCACACCAAATTTTAGGAAGATTATGAACAAACTGGAGCATGTGAAGAAGGCAACTAGGGTGGAAAGTTGGCTGGAAAGCAGACTATATAAGGATCAATAACTAAGAGTAGCACTAATCTGGAGAAGGGAAAATTTATGAGAAGATATGATAGCTGTTTTAAAGTATTTGGAGGACTGTTATGTGGACAAGGCATCAGACTTCTTCTGCATGGTCCAGAAGTAATAAGAGGAAATTACAGCGAGATAGATTTTGGCTCCATGTGAAGGAAAACCTCCCAATAATACAAATATCCAAAGAGTGAGATGGGAGTAGAAACTGGAAGTCTAATTATTGGAGAAGGTAACTCCTACATAGAATAGCCTAGGAGTCCCCTTTCAGCTATAATTTTGAGATTCTGTAATAGTAACATGCCACATGAACAGAAATGTTCTGCTCCTCATTCTGCCTAGGCCAAAAACTTCTCTTCTTGGAAAGCACAATCTATTCTACCTCCTTGTGTTTGGGCTGGGCTAAACCTGTAACACTTCACATCTATTTGAGATAGAGATGTCATAACACATAATTCACAGTACTACTTTTCCTGTCCTTAGAAGAGATAAGAATCAACAGTTCATCACTATATGAACTCCAGAAGGTCACTAATCTCCCTAAACCTCACATGGACATTTGGAAAATTCATTACAGAGACTCCTTAGTTCTTGCCTATGCATATCTACATGGCATTACCATCTATATTTTTGGATGTGGACTGCAGAAAGTATCCTAGTACACACTTTTCCTTCATTGTGGGACCTCACACCTAAGCGATGAGGAGACATTTTTCCCCCAACCCAGGGGGATGACACTGCCCTGTCCCTGACTCTACAGCAAAAGAAGTACGCATACTGCATGGAGAGTGCCTCAAAGGCCTTTTAAAGGAAAAAGGAGAAAGGAACAAACATGTATTAAGCACCAGGCCCTGTGCTAAGCCCTTTATAAATACTACGTCATTGGATCATCGCAACTCTAGGAAGTAGGCATTGTTATTATCCTCATTTTACATCTGAGACAGACAGAGGTTAAGAGACTTAACCAGGGTCACACAACTTAGTAAGTTGTGAGGGTAAGTGCACACAGTTATTATTGAGGACAGATTCTCGTAGAAGATGGCATTGACTCTTGAAAGAAAAGAAGAATTCTATGAGGCGAAGTACATTCCAGGAACGGGAGGATGACCAGCACAAAACCACAGAGAAGGAAATGATGGGAGACGATATGCCATGTGTGAGGTACAGAGAGAACAGTTTGGCTGAATGACTGATGTGGAAGGCTGTTACATGTATGTGACTGGGGATTTTATTTTTCTTGCTTTCTCAATGGGGAAGGTGAGAATAGGAGAAGGAAGATCTTCATTTGGAAAAAAGAAAAAATATATACTGAGGTTGTAAAGATAAAAGTAAAACAGAGGAGTTTAACATGAGGTTCAAACTTTGGTTTGGTTTGATATGGTAACCAAAGGGAATGTTAACATGTATTTTATAAATTTTTTAATAGTTTGTGCCATATATAACCATCAGTCTGCAAAATATCCCATGCCACCTACCCCTCCTTCTCCTGGTATACACCACTTTTGCTTTCCTGTTGTTTTTGAAATGGGAGGCCTCAGGGAACAAAAAGATCAACCTGTTAGAAATATTTTCCAAGCTCTCCCGCAAACAAAATTTCTAGGAAAATCCCACAAAAAGAAAATCACTAGGTTGACAAATATTTATTAGTTAGTTGAACAAATTCATCTTTCAATGCCTTATCTGATGAATAGAGAACCATGAGTTTTCAAAGACTATGCTAAGATAGCACAAGCTCTAACAAGTTCTACAATGTTGGAAAAGCTTTGAGTACGATGGGGCTATGGATTGCCATTTGAGGTTCAGCCTAGCTAAATGGGAAGAGACTCTTCAGCAAAAGATATGCCACCAAGGGATAAATTATTTGGCCAAAGAAACTCAGGAAACCACGTAGAAGGGTTGGGATCTGCATCAATAGAAAGTGGGCACAACTGATGAAATCACAGGATATTTGAAATAAAATGACTGTGTGAGGTTTGGAAATCCAGCCTGCTTTGGAACCAATGCTCCTAGTTTTGTCTTATGGGCCCAAGAAGAAAGCCTTATCCCTCTTCCATATTACATCCCTTTATAAAAATCACTGTCACGTACCTCCCTATTCTGCTCCTCTCTCATCTCAGCATCCTTAGCTCCCTTAACTCATCCTCTTATGGCTTGGTACCCAAATCTCCCAATCTCTATAAGTACTCTATAGACCTTTATTAATGTCCAACCTAAAATATAGCAACAAGAATTGAATATAATACTATAGATATAATCTAATCGGGGCAAAGGACATAAGCATTATCACTTTCTTTGTTCTAGACACTATGTCTTTCTTGATGTGGTTGCTATGTTGAAGATTGGTTTATACTGAACCGATAGTTCACTCTCTCCACTCACCCCAATCTTTTGATGTACTGAAAGAAGAAGATACATAGAAGATAATACCAAAAATACCATTTAAAAACCACTTAGGCTTACCTGGAATGCAGCTAGACCAAGACTCACAAATCTCTGTCCCTCATGCTTAACCTCAAACTCTTCAGGGCTCAATTTCAAGGGAAGCAGTCTTGGGTTTCTGGGTATAACATCATGGACTCCTCCTCCTTAGGCCTGCTGCCTACTTCTCAGAAGCTCTACCCAGATTTCTCTTAGGTTATGAGCAGAAGTGCCTGGGTCGATTTATCATATCTACCATCCTAGCTATGTTATTGGCTGTGCTCCATAGAGAGGACCCACAAGCCATTTTCTTAGACTCATTAAGCATTATCCCAACCATGGCAGCCCCACCCCTCTTATGGTCAAGTGACTAAAGAGGATTAATAACAGAGCATAAAGTTGAGATTTTCAGGACTGTGCCTTTCTAATTGTGGTCATCATGGGCATATGAAGATGTAAAGAAAACCCACATCCCAGTATCCACGACCTAGAGAGGCAGACTAGCATGATACAAAAAGGAATCAAGAGACTCCCGAGTTCCCTGTTAAACCCAACACCAACTAGCTGGGTAACTCTGGACAACTGACCACCTTCCAGAGCTTCAGTTTTATTATCTAAATATGGAGATAATAATCCTGGCACTTTCTTCTCCATAGGGGATTGGCAGAATGAACAGACCCAAAGAGTAATCATTAATGGAATGGTATCAGTATTATTATAGGATGTCTCTAATAAAGTGCCACTGGTTCAGAGCCCTACCTCAATCTCTTTTATTGTAGGTTGGACAATTTTAATCCCCACAGTTCTTTGTCTGGGGGAAGCTTGGTATACAACAGGAGAGCTGGGAGACTCTCATACATTCACATGTGTTTGCAAGTGCTGAATACAATCTAAGAGGGTGAGAACCAATACTCTAATTCCTCTTCCATCTCTAAGTCTTATGAACCAATAACTACATGGTTACATCAAGTCTCCAAAAGAGATGCAGTGATTTTCACAGAGAACTAGATTATTAAAAGTCCCCTTAAAATGAATTGAATCCCAATGCCTGGTATGTCAAAAAGAAATGGAAACATGAGCATTGTCAAATCATCAGGCATTTAAGTGTCTGCTAGGTGCCAGTCACTGTGTTAAGCATTTGGGATGCAAAGGCAGAAACAGTTCCTACCCTCAAGGAGCTCACAGTCTAATGGGAGAGACAAGAGGCAAACAACTGTGTACAAACAAGAGATATACAAGATAAACTGGAGATAAACACAGAGAGAAAGTACTACTATCATTGAAGCACTAGAAAAACTATCTTGAAACATAGGGGTTTAAGAGCCCTCAAATTCTGTGCCATATAACAACGGTTAGCCAACTTCGACTAAAAAAAAATACGTTGGAAAAGTGTTAACAGGTATGCCCAACCATAAACTTAGTCTAGCCTCTGGAAGTTTTATTGGAAAATCTTCATCTTGTTACTTCCACCTCCTGACCCTCCACCCCAAATCAGTAGACTAGCATACCCTGAGTAGCTGACTGAACCAGATCAATTGTACTGCATTACATAAAAATAGCCTCTTTAAAACTGGTGAATGACTAACAAATAATGTTGGTTTCTGTATAATTAATGCTGACCAAGATACTACAGTGGAAGGAACGTTGGATTTGGAATCAGAGGACCTAGGTTCTAATCTTGGTTCTACTATACTCTATGCTGGTTTCTGTGTGACCTTGGGTAAATCATTTAACTTGCCTCAGTTTTCTCATCTGTAAAATCAAGGGATTTGACTAGATGATCCCAAAAGCCCCTTTCAGCTCCAAATCTATGATCCTATTATTATGGCAGCAATTAGCCTATTAAGACTATTTCTAGTAGCCTTGGTTGAAATGAGGATACTTATTTCCTGGTTAGCTATAGTAAGACCTAAATAAAAATAAGAACAAAGTAACTCATATTTCTATAGTTTAAAGTTTAAAAGGTGCTTTCCTCATAAAAAAAATCCAGGAAGAAGCTGATGAGAGTTTTCTTACCCATAGTTTACCACAGGGAAACTGAAGCGAAAAGAAATTACATGACTCACAACCAGTCCTATGTCTAATAAGCATCAGACCTTGAAGGCTAAACTCTGACTCTAAAAGCAATGCACTCTCCTCTAAACCCTATTGCCTCTCTCTGCCTCCTTCCAGTTCACTATTTCTGCTACGTTATTTGCACAAAAGTAGAAAAGAAAGGGGGCTGGAAGGCAGCTTTGTCTGCTGCCATTTAGGACTGAAATTGTGTTTGTCAGGAACCTGGTTTAAGCTGTCATGTTTTGATATGGGCTCCGAAGCAGCATTAACAACCAAGAATCAATACTGAAGTTTTACAGAGGCCTACTCCTGGGTCCTTTGCTTCCTGTCTAATGAATCAAAGGGCTGTAATCAATCAATGAATGCTGCTAATAGCTTTCTGCTGCTCTTAACAGTTTTGCATGAACTAGATACAACAGAGCATCAGTGATCAAAAGTAGTATAATAGTTACTGAATCCTGCTACACACAATCTTAGTATTTGTTAAAGAAAAGGCTAGTAGAGATATTTGAAGAAATAATAAAGATAATAGATAATGTTTCTACAATAATGGGAGAATATAGGGGAAGCTAGGTGGTACAGTGAGTACAGCACTGGCCCTGGAGTCAGGAGGACCTGAGTTCAAATGCGACCTCAGACACTTGACACATGTACTAGCTGTGTGACCTTGGGAAAGTCACTTATACCCCAATTGCCCTGTCTTCCCCCCTCCAAAGAAAGAAAGAAAGAAAGAATGATGGGAGAATATAGCTAACACATAAAGTTCTTTTAAGATTTGTCAAGTACTTTACATCCATGTTTCATTTGTTCCTCAAAATTCTGTTCAGTAGGTCTGTAAGCACTAGTACTTCCATCTTCCAGATAAGGAGATGGAAGGCCATGTGGTCTAGAGGAAAGAATGCTGGATTTGGAATTAGGAAAGCTGGATTCAAATTCTGGCTCTGCCACGTACTATCTAAAAACAAATTGCTTCCTTTTCTGTTCTCGGTTTCCTTCTCATTTTCCCTCCGACTAATAAGTAGCCCTCAGAGCCTTTGACCTCCAACTTTAATGCTATTTCTACTATGTGTCCATGAAGATAATCAGTCTAAAATTTGGGGAAAAGCATTCTCTATTTTAAAGATGGTGCAGACAACACTGTATCCACCACCACCATCATCATTGCCAACATTTATATAATGCCTACTATGTGCCAGGGACTGTATTAAGCACTTTCCAAATATCATCTCATTTTATTCTCACAACAACCCAGGGATGTTAGGTGCTTTTATTATTCTCATTTTACAGATGAGGAAAATAGGAAGACAAAGGTTCAATAAATTGCCCAGGGTCACACCTCTCATAAATGTGCTAGGTCAGATTTGGGATCAGGTCTTCCAGGACCAGCTCTTATCCACTGCACCACCTAGGTACAAGCTAAAGGATCTCCACCTAAAAAAACTGCCCTCCAACTATTTTATCCATTATCCATCGTCAAGGCCTTCCATCTTTCTACTTCTGGGTCTTTCCAACAAGTATCTTGGATTGCCATAGAAATGTCTTTACCGAGTTATAATTTGTTATCATGCTCTCTTCCTTTTTTTGAGTCAATAAAAAAAAATCCACTGGGACAGTGTTTCTATAGTTTTTGAAAAGTTACAGTTGGAAAAATTGTATACTACGCTCCCCAGTGTCCCTTACACAAGGGCCTACGTGATAAATTTGTATTTCAGCAAATATTCTGTCTCTGTGGATAAGTTTTTCAACCTTCTGCTGTCAAAAAATGAAAACAATGTAATCCAATGTGCTCCCTTTTGCTTTCCCTGCCTAAAACCTTAAGAACCAAATTCAGAGCCTGAGGGTAAAACAATATTGCCTAAATTTTAGAGAGTTAACTTACTCAGTGCCATACCAATCAAATTACCAAAGGATTACTTTACAGAGCTAGAAAAAAACAATAACAAAATTCACCTGGAAGAACAAAAGGTCAAGAATTTCAAGGAAAATAATGGGGAAAAATTGAGAAGCAAAGGAGCCTAGTTGTACCAATCTCAAACTAGACTACAACACAGCAACCATCAAAACTATCCAGCATGGGTTAAAAAATAGATATTGATCAGTGTAATGGATAAAGTACAAAAAATATAGAAGCAAACAAATCTGGTAGCATACTTTTTTATAAACTGAAAGGCCTCAACTACTGGGATAAGGGAACAAGGACTCAATATTCAAACAAGTAGAAAGAAGGAAATTAGGTACAGACCAACATCAAACAACATATACCAAAACAAGCTCCAAATGAATATATCACTTAGAAATAAAAAGGCACAACATAAATAAGGAAAAATAAACCTTTCACATCTATGGATATGGGAAGGATTCCTAATCAAACAAGGGTTAACAAGGATAACAGAAGATAAAAAAGGCAGTTTTGATTACATAAAATTAAAAGATGTTGTACAAATAAACCCAAAGTAACCAAAGTTAGAAGGGAACAGTCACCTGGGGAAATTCTTTATAGTAAGTATTATAATAAGGTCTCACTCATATCCAAGATATATAAAGAACTGATTCAAATTTATAAGACAAAGACCATTCCACAATTGATAAATAGTCAAAGCATATGAACAAGCAACTATTTCTCAAGTAAGAAACCCAAATTATCAATAGATCTATGAAAAAATGTTCCAAATATAAAAAACAAAGAATTGCAAATTAAAACAAATCCTGAGGATCCACCCCACACTCATCACACTGGCAAGAAAGACAAGAAAGGAAAATGACAAATGTGGGAGAGGTTGTGGGAAAACAAGCACACTAGTGCACTACTGATGGACCAGCATATTGGTCTGGCTATTCTGGAAAGCAATTTGCCCCAAAAGTTATTAAACTGTGCATATCCAGGCCTAATAGGCCCATCCCATCGCCCCAAAAATTAAAAAATAAAAGTTCATGTATATATAAATATTTGTAGCAACTCATTTTGTTACAGCAAATAACTATAAACTAACAGAGTTTTATCAATTAGGGAATAGATGAACAAATTTTGGCATATATATGTGTAATGGAATATTATTGTTCCATAAGAAATGACAAAAGGGATGGCTTAAGAGAAACTGGGGGAGACTCATAAGAAGAAAAGTAAAGTAAGCAGAACCAGGGGAATACTCTATATGAAAAAAAATTTTTGAAAGACAAGAATTCTAACCAACCTAATGGCCAATGATGACTATAAAGGGCCAAGATAAAGCATGTCACTTCCTGAGAGAGAGGTGCTGGATTTAAGATGTAGAATAAGACATACATTCTTGGACATGGCTGATGCAAGGATGTTTTGCTTGACTACGCATATTCATTACAAGGATCTTATTTTTCCTTTTCTTAAATGAAGGAGAAGGGGAAGGAGTTGTGATAGAAAGGCAAGTAGTAGTAAGAATGCCCCCCCACAAAAGGAAATAAAAACGAATAATAAAGGGAAGGAGTTTTTTGTTTATTTTTTTAAATGCACAGTAGATAACAAGACCAGAAGGAAATACAAACAGGACAGCTTTGAAAGTTAAATGTTGAATGTATTATTTAAAAAGAAAAGCAAGCTGCATATAATAGAGATTTTAAATTTCATGTAAAATTCTTTTTCTGTTTTACTTTGTATATGGAAGTGGATCATTTTATTTGGTCTTTGTTAAGTTCAGAATTTTTAAATGCAATTAAAAAAAGAAAAGAAATGAGGTAATATATAAGAAATACTCCAAGCTCTTTGGAAACATGTTATATAAATGTAAAGCAGTGTTTTGTGTAATATAAGGCAGTATTTTTAAATCTTTTTAAAACTAAAGCCATTTACTTTTGATTTTGTCCTCCATTTCAGAAACAAACTTTAAAATAAAGAGAATAAAGCTTCTTGAATAGTTGATGGCTTATCCTTGAAACAGAAAAACTTTTTCATTCATTCTATACGGAAACTTTCCTAAGCTGAATGAATATAAAATGTCTAAGCATTATTTTAGCCATTGGTGAGGGAGACAGGGGTTGGCAGGCAGGGGGAAATGACATGGTCACCAATGCTGAAAGATTGCTCTGCTATGATTATTATAATATACTTAAGCTTCAGGGGCAAGTAGAGATGTAGGGTTGTCTGCATGCCCTGACATTAAATGGCCCTACTTATTATGTTGAGGGTCTCTTTCAGATCTATCAACCATCAGTCCCAAATGACCTCATCCTGCTTCATGAAGTCTTCCTCTTTTCCAGGGCCTCCTTGAATTACAAGGAATGCCTAGCCAGCATCCAAATGGAAGGTGGAGCAATGATTCTGCTAATTTACAATTTCTTCTTCCTTTTAACCAATTCCAAATGAACAACTTCTTTGTAAAATCAAACTGGAACCTCCTTTCCAATGGTCTTATAAACTGAGCCAGGAAATAATTATTGGTAAGGTTGTATTTGATATCAAGGATGCAGAATAAATAACAGAGAAAAAGACAGACTTGGTCCAAGTATTTAGAGGAAAAGAAGAGAATGAGTACCTAGAGAGAATGTTAAGCCTGGAACAGAGCAAGAGCAACTAGGAATAGGTACAGAGAGGGGCTAGACCAGTGATTTCTAAGAAATTCGTAGATAAGGAAATTCATTCTATCAATACAATCTGACACCTTCTCTACATCTAATAGTCTTTGAGAATTGCCTAGCCAGTTACGGGTTAAAGGACTTGCCCAAGGTTCACATAGCCCAGTGTGTGTCAGAGGTAGAACTTGAACCCAGGTCATTTTGATTATAAGGCTAGCTCTCTATCCACGAAGTGGAATTTAAGGAAGAGGGAGACAGCAAAGTCCAGGTGCAGAAACCGGGGAGAAAAAGCTGCCCTTCAGAGCAACACAGGGAAATTTCCTGGAAAATGACTTCACTCTATAGCTGAGTACTGTGCCCAAAGAAGGGAACAGAAAGGTTATATTCTGTCCGGATCTAGGAGAGTTTACTGACAGTGGAAACAGAAAGAAAACAGAATTGTAAAGAAACTTCACCACCTCTGAATCACCTCTGGACTTTAACTACACTGTGTGTCTGTGATTGCCGACAGGTATATTGTAGATACTTGGTCCCATGACCGAGGTCACAGGGTAAAGAGGATTCCTCGATACGAATTGGCTAAATGTAACGTTGCCAATGATTCAGCACTGTGGAAAAACAAAGAGAACAAAGGGGTCAAGGTTCAAAGAAGAAAAAAAGACAGTACTTTAGGCCTCAGTTGTCCCTAAAGAAAATACCCATTACTGGAAGCAGGGAGCTTTCTAGTGGGCTGTCCCTAGAGAAGCCAGTGAGCTAGACTGGCTCCTAGTTAAGCACTGAACATATCTGATTGTCCCTTTCTTTCCTGAGCAGGTCTCTTAAAACAGACACAGACACACACATGCGCTCTTGCGCTCTCTCTCTCTCTCTCTCTCTCTCTCTCTCTCTCTCTCTCTCTCCAGACTCTTAGGAAAGGGTCACATCACAGGTTATGAGAGAAGAGTTAAGATTTAACCTGAAATGATTTCTCAAAAAATAGGCAGCAAGAACTGGTCCAACAGCTGTGAGTGTTCAAGGTCAAAGAACAGTACGCCCTCCCCTGCTGTCTTGTCTGGGGCACAGGGGACAAGGGGAAGGAGGAGGTCTGGAACTTGTCTGTTGGGTAGCAGCCCTCTGGGGAGGAAGTCCAAGTGACAAGGAGGGAAATTCAAACAAACAAGGTCCTGAACCTTCTCAGTAGAGTTGTCCACCACAAATATATTTGTTTAAGAAAATAATCATTGAAACAAAAAGGCTATGCACCCCAAATATTGACAGAAATATGTCTGTGCTAAATATACTCTAGGAGAGCTATCCCAGGAACAATTCCTTCCCCAGCAGCCTGAGGACCGCCCTAGTCCCACTGCCAAGGTCAAACACAGCATAAGCCAAAGCAACTTGGTACCTGCCATGATTTCTAGACTAAATTTCTTCTAAAAAGGAAGACCCCAGGTCTAAGAGTGAGAGGAAAAACTGATTTGCAAAGTGGATCTTATTCCAGAAGAAGCTAGGCTGTACAGATTACAGGTAGTTTAAAGTGCTGGACCTGGAGTCAAGAAACTGGTTCAAATCTACCCTCAGACATTTACTAAATGTATGATCCTGGGCAAGTCATTTAACTTCTGCCTCAGTTTTCTAATTTATAAAATGAGTATAATAGCATCTACCTCCCAGGGTTGTAGTGAAGATCAAATTACATATTTGTACAAGACTTTGTAAACTCTGATTTGTTTTTATGTAAATGCTAGTTATTATTACTATTTTCCCCACCCTCTTTTTTTCACCCCAATGGCGCCACATACCAGATTCATAATGAACTCCCTGTCTACCCCTAATAGACATCTTCCCTACCCACTAATGACCCATAGGTATGGGGTAATCCATGGAAGGTCATGCGGGGAAAATGAGCCTAGCTTATCAAACAGGGGACAGCTTCCTGCCACATGGATCTATAACATAATATTTCAGATTTACTTCTGTCAACTAGGGAAACAGATATGCTCAAAACACCAAAGGGGAAAGTGACAATTACAGAATTCCTAATCTTGCTCCTCCATGAAAATATATAAGGAACTAGGCTTTGATCTCTTAGCTAAGAGATCTCCCACTTAACCAAATAAACCCCTTATTTTAGTTCTAATTCTTCTACCCGGTCAGCATCCCCTGTCTAGTCTCAGAAGGCTTGAATAAAGAGTTTGGTTTCATGGGTAAACAGGTGTGCCTGGGACAGGCTACCCCTTCCACATTCAGGATCATATCCAATTTTGCCTAAATTTTACAATGTCTCTAGTCTAAAGAAACAAATTGAAGAGGATGAATGAATCTCCTTTGAGGGAAATGAATACAGGATGGCTTGTACTATAGTAAAAATACTTGTTTCACACAGGATTCAGAGCGAGAAAGTATGAAGGGAAGGGGAAAGGGAAAGGAAAGCAGAAGCAGAATAGGGGGAAGAAGAAAGAGAAGGGAAGGAAGGGTCATTAAAGCATTTTTTTTTAAATGCACAGCAAGGAACAGAAGGGAGGCCAGAAGGAAACAAAAACAGGACAGCCTTGAAGTTTGTATGTTGAATTTATTACATGTTTTAATAGAAAAGCAAGCTGTTCATAACGGAGATTTGTAATATCACGTACAATATTCTTTTTCTGTTGTACAGCACTCCATGCTCACAAAGTCCCTCATGAACATTATTCCATTTGGTCCTCACAAACAACCATATGTGGTAATATAAATATCATTATTCCCATTTGACTACTGCACACTACCTATGTGATCCTGGTTAAGATTAGAAAGATTAAATGATTTACCTCAGGTCATACAACTCATAAGTGGCAAGCCCCAGAATTTGAACTCAAGACTCCTGCCTCAGAGTCCAGTGTTCTTTCCAGTACCACTGTGGAAATACCTCCAAAGACAGAGAGGTGGCTAAATGGGACACAAGAGATGTCAGTCTATCCAATTCATAGCGGCCTACCATGTAGGCTTTACCAACAATGGCTCAAACCTCCAAGGAACTGGATGGACCAACTATCAGGGTCCCACATCCAATTTAAAATAAAATTTTAGAACTAGAAAAATCCTTAGAATGTCAGAGCTAAAAAGGGGCTGAGAGAACACAGAATGTTAGAACTAGAAAGGAATTTGGAACACAAAACGTAAAAGCTGGAAAGGAATTTAAAACTTGGAACATCAGAATATAAAGGGAGCTCAGAACTCAAAGTCAGAATGACAAAGGACCGTGAAGATCATCTAATTCAGCTCAGTTGTGTGCTGGTAAATGGGGATGAGGGTGGGATGAGAGTGAGGGGTATGCGCAGGACACACTTTTAAATTTACTCTGCATTAGCATTTTCTCCATCACTTTCTTAAGTCCGGATAATCCACAAAACAATAAATTAAGTTCTGATTTGTAGCATTTGCCAGTTTCTGAGGTGTCAAAGTTAAACTGAACAACCCACCGGAGAGCCAGCAAACTCCCTGACCCAACTCCTCAGGAAAGTCAAGTAATTTGTCCACAATCTCACAGTGACCTCATAGTCAAACTTAGTCCAGTATCTTTTTTTTACTACAACACACGGCCACTCTGATCAAAACCAAAGTAGGGGGAAAAAGCCCAGATAGAAAATAAGCTACAGATGAATTCTCTGGGGGCTAACTCGAGGAAAAGAGAGCCTGGGATACGGGTGATTACCTCAATTCTTTGCTTTGCCTTGGTGGTATAGAGAAAAAAATGGTGGGTTTTTTTTTGTGGTAGAATATAAAAACCATTAACTGGATTCTATGCCTATGCAATTTGGCTTCATTAACTTTGACTCAATGAAGATCCACAGTTCACTACTGTGAGAGATGGGTAAAAGTTAGGGAAAGTTAGTTTTCCATAGAAGAGTTAACTGAGTTCCACAGAATAATTAATGAAGTGTCAGCCTGAACAAAGAAGGAGTAAAAATTAACCAGGATGAGAGTCCTCAACGAATCCAAATCAGCTTTGTGGTTTTGGTGGATGCCTCAGACCCAGGATGTAGGAGAACTGGTCTACACTGGCCAGATAACGGTCAGGGTTGAAGAGATAACTGGGTCAAATGGCTACCAGGCATGCTTAATTGGCTAACTGAATATTACCTTGCACACCCACAGGGAGGAGTTTTCCACCATTTTTGAACATGGGACGTATGTTGAGGAGGGGGGAACATGCCAAGGAGTTGCATGTTGGGGGCATATAGGGAAGATTGTGACCTAGAAGGGAGCGGACCAATTTGTTCTCAGAAGGAGGTACTGAGCTCATGGTGCATCAATCTATGTCAGTCTAATAGGATGAAGTTGGTCTCACTCCTGTACTCTCCACTCCTTCTTCCTAAAGAAGGGTAGAGTCCACTCCTGACCAGGAATGTTTACCAATTCCTTTGAATTCCTCAATAATAAGAAATTGCCCTTGATATCTGAATTTCAGTGTCAAGCGTATTTTTAACAACTACTGCATGTGAAGTATTTATCTCTCCTTCCCAATGGGCTTAGTTAGGGACTATGCAATTTTGAGGAAGAGCTAGCTTATCTACCTAGGGACAAGCAGGAAAGCAATACAGAGACAGTAATGACCTTTCTTAGACACATCTTCCCCAAAGCGTATGGATTATTCACTTTTCATAGAGTGAGGAAACAGTGACAAATATAAAACATGTTTTTACTGTTTTGTTTTGTTTTTTTCTTAAAGGCTCACTCATCAATAGTCACTCATTAAAAAGCCAAACATCCTACCACACTACTTTTGATAGCTGTGAAAAGGCTGGGGGAAATATACAGAGGACCTAACCGTAAGACAGCAAGAATTTCTTGCTTTGAAAAATGACAAGAGCAGTCAGGGGCTGTGACAGATGGTCACCAACAAAGAGAGGCATGCCAACCAGTTCAGTCCACTGGAACACAAGCACCTCTACCCAGGACCCACCAATTAACCAATCTGTCAACTAAGCCTTCATTAAGTGCCTACTATGTGTCAGGCACTGTGCCAACCACCTGATATACAAAGATAAAAAGTAAACCATGCCAGGCAACACGATGTGCTAGATAGAGTTCTGGACCTGGTATCAAAAAGGCAGATTCAACTCCTGCCTCTGGCACTTATTAACTATGGAGCCATGGGCAAATTACTTAAACTGTGAATCTCAGTTTCATCTATAAAATGAGAATGATAATAATAATAAAGGTACCTGTAATATCTATCTCCCTGGGTTGTTGTAAAGCTCAAATGAAATAACGTAGGCAAAGGGTTTTATAAACTTCAAATCACTTCGAATGTCAGTGGCTTTTATTATCTCTTCCCTATAATGACAATTGTTGAGTAATATTTCAACTCCAAAAATCACTACAGTGTCCTGACTTTTGAAAACCTGATCCTCAAGCTGTTTCAAGGTGGAAAGCATCATGTTCAACATTTAAGTTGTAACCTGAACTACAGCAAGAGAACAGACCCCTCCAGGAAGAGATCACTAATATGCCTAAACATTCCTTACAGGACACAAAGAAGTGCTGGCAAGATTATAGCAGAGGTCCTTGCTTCTTATGTCTGAAAGTTTCCCATAACACATGGAACAAATGTAAAATTACTGCATATACTCTGCAACCCCATTAAAATCTGGGGAGAGGGAAATGGATTGTGAATAAATCATTCTTGCCTTTCTGAAGAAATAGGTTGATCCCCCTCCCTCAATAAAAGAGTTCTGGGACAGTTTCAACTACATTGTTTTTCTTTCTATGACACCTGGAATCAGAGAGGTACCTCAGAGAATCCTTGGAAAATAAATTTCTTTCTACCTCCAGCACCCTCCTTGTTTGGGCTATGCTAGGCATGAGCAGCTAAAGAGCGGTGAACAATGGCTAAACTATATTCCTTTTACTTTCAACAAATGAGTCTCATTTGTACTTCATTAGGGTTAGGAATAGGGCCCGGACCTGTGATCTCACTGGTTTGAGAACCCACTGGGTGAAGAAACTCCCTCTAACCAATGCAGGTTGCATTTTCTCTGCAACTAGAGTCTTAGAAAGTTACCTAGAGCCTTGGAGGTTAAATGACTTATTCGGAGCCAATATATGTGTCAGAGCAAAGACTTGAACCCAGGTCTTTCTTAGCTTCAGAAGCCAACTCTATGTCAACTCTGCAATGCTGCCTTTCTCATTCCTTAATCAAACTTTCAGAGTAGCTCCTACAGGTAATCAAAGTAGTCCCCTGGAGAAAAACTATCCAGGGACAAAAAAAAAATACTATATATTTACTCTGAAAAAATTGTAGAGAAGAAAGAAAAAAACATAAAGAGGAAGAGAATTTGTAATCAAGAGTCTTAGAACCAAAAGACCTGGGCCTGAATTCAAGTCCAAGTTCCAACAATTATAAGATGCATGACTCTGGGCAAGTCAGTTAACCATTCTAGACCTCGGTTTCCTCATTTGTAAAATAGAGATTTTAAAAAACACATATTTTATACTATCTACCTCAAAAGGCCATTGTGAGGAAACTGCTCCGAAAAACATTAAAACACTTTAAAAATGGGAGCTAGTTATTATTATTATTGTTCCTATTTCACTAGAGAAAAGGAAAGCCCAGAGAGGCTGTCAGGTTGTAAATTTCATCACAAGTTATTGACAGCTTGGGATTTCTTTTTCTTAGCCTGTCTCTGGCTCCCAAAGGAGAGTACTCAGTCATTCTGGCATACTATTTGGATTGGAAAACAGCATTTCAGCTGGAGTTTGCTCGGAGAGAACTCACACTGAGTTCAACCTTGTCATTCCAAAGAGAATTTGTCTTGTGGTTTCTTATGCTCCTTTCTTGAGCTCACATAACTCAAAAACGGTTTCATTTTCCAAACCAAATTTTACAGCCTGTTAGTCCCAGGATAGGACTTGAGTACTTAAAATATTTCCCTACCCTTCCTTCTACTCATAGAGAAAGAGATACTTCAAGATTTTATGGAGAAAATGAAACTCAAATACAATGGCTGCCAGGAAGCCCCTGAGTTCTCATATTCCAAGGGTGACCACCTGTTCCATAAGTCTTTTTCTTCACCTCTGGATCTGGTTTTCGAAGCTTTGGGAATCCCCTCATTCAGCGTGCACCAGGTACCTGCAACCGATGCTAGTCGGAAGAGATGTAACAAGAATTACCAAAACACATATGCCTTCCCCGCTTTCTCAAATACTCCACACAATGAGGTACTGCTGGGACCAAAGCTGGTTTAAGAAAAGCCAGGACCAGAAAGAGGGGTTCTCAAAAAGTTAATGAGTATAGTAGCTCTTAGGCCAGCCATGCAAATTATTTTAACAAGCATGTGAGTCAGCATGCTGAAGGCAACGACTTGGATATGACTGGTGAAAGCTCCCATTCAGAAGCACCAGAAACCAATGAGGGCACCTCTGAAATTCCTGACAGAACACTCCCTCACAGAAGTCTTTGCTCCCCTGTCTGTGGTTCCACTGACCACAGTGGGTTCTGTGGTCATGTGTAATGCCTCCAGGTCTGTTTGTAGAGAGGGAGTCTTTCCCCCTTTTTCAAAGCATAAATGTGTATCTATGCTAGCCTGTCCTGCTTCCATTACTCTACTCTTAATCATCCATGGAGCAAGAAAAAACAAACCTGAAGTATTGACTGTAAGCAACCATATGCCCTAAAACCTTAGTGATACAGGAAATAAGAGGCAGGAGTAGGGAGCACTCAGGGGTTTGGAGATGGGGCACCATTTTTTCAGAACAAAGAATTTTTGTCACCTACTGATTTTACTCTCTGGAGAAATGCTAATCTATATGTCCTATCTTGGTATACAATTGACCTTTGAAGACTATTATAATGACATGCAAACTGTCAAAAGCTTTGAGTACAGGCCCAGTGTGTATCTGAAGACCTTCTTCATCACTAAAATGGCTCCAGAGAGATGAATTTTTTGGCCAAAGCAACTCTGGAAGTTACAGAGGGGATGCAATCTATGTCAATGAAAGGAGTTTCCCACTAAAGAATTACAGATCCTTAAGGTGCTGCCATGGCAACATCACAAAAATGAAATTGACCACATCTTAATCAATTTGAAAGAACTGGTTGCCAATGTGGAAATCTTTTCCAAATCACCAGCTTTTGTGAGAGCAGACCATCAACTAAAGTCAAGAGTCAAAATTAACACCAAAATAGAAGAAAAGATAAAATGAAAATAATACTGCATAAAAATTACAACACCAATCTGGCCTATCTTCTAAATTGCAACATAAATAAAAGCCATCGATGGTGATTTTCATAATTTAACCAATATTATTCAACTGCCACAATAAAAAGACCCAAAGATCCCAGAAATCATCTCAACATGCACACACTTCAATCACTTGCCAAGCAGAAAGACCTACCAATCAAGGGCAAATTAGTTTAGGATTAAAAATTCACTTGTAAAAAGTAATGTAGAAAGATGGTGAAAGATTATGAGTAGCAGTAACACCTCAGAGAATATTAAAGACTAGTAGAAAGGAAAAAAATTCTACCGAAAACTGGCTATGAGATCCATCAAATCAAAATGATGCTAAGAGCATTTATAATCTAAAAGGAAGACAACAAATAGTCAAAAGATGGAACTTCTCTGCCAGTACTTCTATAGTAATCTATTTTCATTAACAATGACAGTACAATTGAAGAAATCTATATAAGAGGTATACAAAAAAAATTATCATTATTTTAAAAGTTTTAAGAGATTGATTTCAAGATATCTGAAAGCAAGGAAGATACCAAATGATTTTTTGAAAGTCTTGGAAAATATTCTTCTTCCTCCCTCCACCAAAAAAAGGTGATGAAGAGGACATCATTAACTAACAAACCATATATGTTTCTCATTTCTGTAAAATCTTTATGAAAATGATCCACACATTTAATGAACATACTTAATGAAAATCTGAAAAAGCAAGCTATTGTAAACTATTTTCTACCACCAACCGCATCCACACAATTGAATGAAACATACAGAGAAGATAACCTGCTACACTTATTAGTTTGTTGATTATAATAAAGATTGACCCAATAAAGCAAACTGCACCTTTGAGGGGCTTCCTTCAATAAAGTGTCCCCTATGTGTATGTTAGGATCATAGAAGGTTTCTTGATAGATGCAACCACAGAAATAAATTTCTTTAAGAATTCTCTGAGGGTCAATATCAAAGAGTAAGGCATACCTCTCCAGCGTTGTTCACTACTCTCACAGATGCCCTAAATAGAGTACAAATGGGAGAGGGATTCCTCAATATAGGTCCCCTAACTGCTCCTGTTTATAAAGAACATTGTGTTGTCCCTCATCAGTTCTATAACCACCCAGGAAAAAAAATGAAATAACAATGCCTATTACTCAGACTATGACATGCAATTGGAAGAGCAGCCTGTTGAGTTTGTCTATCAGTACACATCTCTTGGACAGATGGTACAAACTGATAGGTAATGAAGCCAGGCCAGTTACTAAATAGGAAGAAGAAAGCAATCTGTATTGAAAATACTATTCAGTTTTCCCAATGCAGTGATTCCAGCACTTCTTAAAATAAAAATAAAAATTTTTACCACTATTCTTCTTCTGGTGATGTTCTAAGGCCTTATAAGAATCATAGTATACCACAATCTCTAAAGAATCAAAATTTCAAGTGACCCAAAGGGCAAATAAAAGACATATGGGTGACATGGATGCAGCAGCATATTACCAATGACATTCTGTATGTAATTAAGTCTTATGAAAAACTGGAAAGACAATGGGTTCTCATTGATTGGAGACTAGCTAAATAAAATGTGACATATGAATTTAATGAAATATAATTATGCAATAAACAAATGACAAATATGAGAAATTCAGAAAAAAATAGGAGAATCTGCATAAACCAGGTTGCAAAATCCACAGGAATCTGTGGAGAGATTTCAGAGAGTTTGTGAATCTAGATAGGGATTTTTTTTTTCCTAACCTCTAATTGAAATTTGGCATTAATTCATTTAGAGATATTCAAAAACACTATTCTACATTGTCTATGACACAAAACTGTCAATGGGGTCCACACAAACAAGGTTAAGAAGCCCTAATGTAAACTGATACAGCTGAAGAATGCAGAAGTAGGAAACAATATATGAAATGACTGCAATAATGTTAATGAAAAATGACACTGAAAGGCAGATGGACTAAGATTAATAGTAATGACAAATTTTTGTCCCAGATACCAGGTGATGAACCATATTTAACTCTTCTTGGCAGACAGAATGGAGACCATGAGGTACAGAATGTTGCATTTATTGCCAGATGTGTTCATTTTGTCTATTCATTTTGCTTAATTGTTCTTCTTTGTTACTAAAAAGGGTTCAGTGGAAATGACTGCCATGGAAAAAATAAAAGATTTTAATACAATTTTCGAAGGAAAAATAGTGGTGTGAAAGATACCATCCAGGAAATAGATTACTGAAAAGGGGGCATGTGTGGTCCCATACTGAGAACAAGGGATAATAGGTAGGATTTGTAGTCACTTGGTGAGAACAAACCTGAGTGCCATACTGATTCTTAGGACAGATGAAAAGACCTAGAGGAAGAGAAGGCATGGATGGGAGTTATACAGATGTATATTAGTTTGTATGAGTTTTGATCTGTTGGAAGCAATACCCATATGAATCTCAGAAGCAATCTGAGAAATGCCTGAAGGTGATTCTGGGTTCTAGAAACATATCCCTAAGAGGCAGAATCCTTAGCAAATTCTACCCAAGTGGAAAAACTTCAGGTATGGGCCTAATGACGATAAAAAGTTCTGAGATGTTCATCAGCAGGCTGAATAAAAGGTGACGAATTTTTCAACCACACTAATCCTTGAAGTCCCTCTACCAAGTCATTGAGGGGCTGAAATCTACCTTGGTAGGAGTTCCCATGCCAATAAAATCACGGATTCCTAAAGTCATGAAGTATTTGCATAGATGAGGATACTGGAAGCAGTATCTTTATTTCAACTCCTGTTTTTTTCAGGCTCTGAATTAAATGAGTACACCCTCAACTGACCAGGTCCCAATGTAGCTTACAAATCAATTCTCCTATGGACAAGTCAGCTCAGCTTCAGTGGGTTAAAAGAAAACACTAGTAGCTAATAGTAGTCTCCTCACAGCGAAAGAAGCTAAGCAGACAATCCCATTGGGCTCTCCTTGCCTCGGCTAACAAGCTAGCCTCCTCGTAAAGACATTTCTTAGACTTGAGAGTCCTAAGGGAAAAAAACACAAAGTACAAAAACCTCCGTCCTGCCTGCTTGTACCTCCAAGGCCAGTAGGCCTTGAGAAATGCTACTGATAGAAACCTTCAAATCCAGGAGGGATTCAGTAGAGTTCAAAGAGAAAAGACCCACAGATACTGGGTGCTTTCCAAAGCACCATCTCTGGCATACAGATCAACTACTAGTCAAAGTGGTGGCTTTCAGTTGGCCTCTGTGGAATGAAGAAAGCAAACAAGTAGATGAGAGAAGCATGTTATGATCCCTGGGGGGCAAATCTGAAATCTCTTGAGGAATCCACCATGTTTACTGAAAGAGGACTGATGAAGTAATGAATGTGCATTTGGAATCATGCCTTCCTGGGTACCTGGATCACAGCCCCTGAGAATGATTTTACCTTTCTCCCAGGAAAGTTTTCTTTTCCCCATGGCCAAAACCCTCCCCATACACTGACTTTCTAAGAGAGTTACAGCAGCCAGAGTTCTTCTACTTCACTGGGGTCCCATAGTCCCTACAGACCTGAACCAATTTCTCAATGAAGTTCTAGGACATGGAAGACAGGATTATGGGCAAGACCTTTGGAAGACGCATAGGTTTGCCTCACTGCCCCATGAGTGAATTGCCATAAACTAGGTAACAAGGTACCTTAAAATGCTCTTTGTCTGTCTTGAGTACTACCCCTTACTTTAAGCATCAGAACTAATCCTTATTCCCACAGAGTAATCACCAGAAAACCAGGTGGAGTTAAGAGAGCTAGAATTATTCCTCCTCTATCAAGTAGTCTAAAAATGTTTACTATTGTTTTTAATGATTAGTAGTTTTAATTGAATAAAGTTTTGTTTTGTTTTTCCTCAATACTGTTTCCTTTGGCTATACAGCAGGGAATATACAACCCACCTGTGCCACTGCCGTTGGGTATATGTTGGGCTGGGAAGATTCATGCTGTAGCCATGGTTCCACGTGCTACTCTTAGTGAAGCAGAGCAGCTCCAAAGAACTGTGAAGTGATGCTAGGTAATAGGTATGTACATCAGGATAATCCAGGCCAAGTTAGTCCAGGAGGGTTTAGGGCTAAGGATTGGATCAATATAACAGACAGAATGGCTAAAGATTACATAAATAGGATGGGGAGGACAGCCAGAAGCAAGGTCATATAGAAAGGGGGCATATGGTTCCCACTGAAGGAAAAGATGAGAACCAGGAAGGATTAAGTCAAGTTCAAGAATTCAAGTGGCCAGGATAAAGTCTAACACACATTTGGCAGTCCAAGTATAGTCAGAGGCTGGGAGTCAACCTCCAGAGATCAATGCTGCACCACAGGGAACAGGCAAGTATGAAGTCTCAATGTATTCTGTACTAGGGCTTTATGGAAAAAAAGAAAAATTAAAAGGCAAAAATTTAAAAGGGGAATCAAGAAGGGGCTAGTTTGGATCAAGAGCCCAGGAACAGTGGCTCAGAGGGAGGCCACAGACCTGGCTGGGAGTCATCCAATTCTACTCTACTACTATATGGACCTGGGCAAGTCACTTCCTCTCTTCAGAACTCGTTTCTTCCATATCTAAACCCAGTGTTCTAATTCTGTTGGGGCAGGTCAACACAATGGCCTAACAGGAGTAAGACTGTTAGTCTCAGGGCAGGAGCTATCTGCTCTCTGCCTTGGTTTTAAACAGCCTTCATGTGGGGACAGACAAGGATTGGCAGATGTGGACTGTCCCTGGAAGCAAAGCCAAGATCTGTAGGTAATAATGACAGTAGCAGTGGGCTTTGGCTCGTGTTGAAGCCCCCATGATTCTCATAGTGGGATAGGCTTGTATAAGGTGACTGTTCTACAATGTTTGTGACTCCAAGGAAGTAAATTACTTTTCCAAAATCACAAATTGCACAAAAATCTAGTGCTCAAAACTTCCTAACTTTCTAGCTAGTGGAAAACAGTTGCTTCCTGCTAGTCACTTTCTGCATTTTATATAATTCTGCAAATGGAACTTATCTTCTTATTCTGCTCTCCATGGCTGACTTTCTGATTTCACAATCCTATTTTGCAGATACTAAGACAACACTGATGCCTTTGGATTCTAGTACTGGCAGGGGATGTTCAAATTTGATTCCCACTATCTCCTCAAACTTCACATACCTATCTTTCTCCAAACCTCTCTTTTTTTAAATCAATCCTTCTTTTACCACAAATAAAAACTGAGTCTTGGTTTCATTGATCTTAGCTCCATGCACCAATACCTACAACTCTATATAAATGAATGGTTGGGTTTTCCCTTCTTTTCCAGATCCAGATCCATCCAGATACAGAAATGCACATTCATTACCAGACGGGCAGGTGCTAGAACATTATGAAATCCTAGATTTCCATTATACATTCCAATGGGATCAGCTAAGGGCTATAATATTTGAAACCAGGGTTAGCTCTAACACTTCTGACTAGACAAAAAGAGATCCAGACAGGTCAGACAGCAGTTAAATCCCAGCTCTGAACTTGCTTAGCTGTGTGACTGTAGACAAATCATTTGACATTTCTGTGCCTAAGTCTTCATCTACAACTATCTCAGAGGATTGTGATGACTACTTTGTAAAGCTAAAAACACTAACATAAACATGGATGATCATGAAACTATGCAGTATAAACTGACTGTGTATACTTTTCACTGTCTGCAGCAGATCTATCTGTGCAATTTGACTCAATAGACAAGCCCTTAGTGTCCAAGGATTACGGAATTGTTGCCATTTAAGTGGCTTTTTTCTTCACTAAACCAAAGAAAGGATAGCTAACAGTCCCTAATAATTGAAGAAGCCCCAAATTGTCATTTGTTTAAATCTTGCTTTTTTCTCCGTGGATATGAAAGGGCTGAGTAGGGAATGGCCTTCTGAGATCAAAGCCTGTGTCCTACTTCCAGATGAGATAGTCTATTCTTCAGCTCCTTGTCCAAAGAAATATCACTTTGATCTTAAAAACTGCCAAACACTTTCCCAAGCAGGTTTGAGAGTGTCTCCAGCCATGAGTAGAATGGAATCTAGGGAATGTGATCTAAGAGGACACTGGGGTAGGGATGTAATTATAAACTCAAATGCGATTATAAAGATGGCAGGAGAAATGGCTTCTTTAAGTGGTGATTCTAAGGACTCCGGTGCTTTTTGAATAACAAGAAAGTTCTGGACATGAAAAAAGGAAGGAGTTAGCCCAAGCTAAGTTTAAAGAACAAGTCAAACAGTCTTTGATTAAGGGGACTAAACGGTAGGTAACCTATGTAAAATCCAATCCAAAATTTACTTCTTCCAGAAACCACTCTCTGATAATTTTTATCCCACTTTAGTCATTCCTTGATTCAATTTATTCCAATAATAACGCTTCACATGCATATATTGCTTCATAGTTTACAAAGTACTTCCCATATCCACAACAGCCTAATGAGATCATTATTCCTGTTTTCTCATCTACAAAATGGGGCTGACTTAACCAGATACATATGGCTAGTAAAGTCAGAGTCTAAGCCAGGTCTTCCCGTTTTCAAGTTCATCCTTCTCAGGACTATACAACACTAGCGCATTCAATTCAACAAACATTTATTAAATATGCAAGGGACTCTAGGTGCTAGGGATACAAAGATAAAAATGAAATACTCCCTTTGCATTCCATCAATGCCTGTGCACTCAACTTATTCTGCATATATTCAAATGAAGCTTTGTAAATAATCTGTCATATATGTAATGGGATTAAACAAAGTATCCCTAGAACTATACAAAGTATTCCTTGACAGCAAAGACCATGCCCCTGTACTCTTGAGCTGGCCTCAATACACCAACACTGCAGACTAAACAATACCATTTTAAATAGTAATTTTCCCTCCTCCCCTACCCTACATCTGTTTATCTGTTTACCATGGGTCCACACACACAACATAGGTAATAAATAAATGAAGGTGGCTCAAAGGCAGGCAACAAGAATAGGGAATAGAAACCAGTGAATTGGATAATTCATTAATCAGTCCTGGCAGAACCAAGAAGCTATGAGGTACTGTGACATTAGCTGTTAAGCAAATCTCATTCAAGGGAGGTAGTCAGTGTATGGTAGAAAGAATACTAAATCTGGCATCAAAAGGAGCTAGGTTCGTATCTCAAATCTGCTACTATACAACCTGGGCAAGTCACCTTTCCTCCATGGTCCTCAATTACCTTACTGATAAAGTCAAGGACTTGAACTAGAGCCTCAGATCTCTTCAATCTCTAAAGTCTATGATCCTTTAGTATTCTTACAGTTTTAGTCAACACCCCTACCCTCTCATACTCTTCTAGCTCTGTGTGTATACCTCTGGGAGGCCAAAGAAAGGAAATTTGTATCCTGTAATTCCATCTCACTGAATCTTTTTGGCCCACTAGGGACCCAAGGAGAGGGAGCTCAATGAAAGAATGCAACTAGGGATTCAAGCCCCCTTTGGGAGTGGGGCAGGCTCGATGAACCAGATAGGGGAAGGGATTTCAGTTCAGTTGTCCCTACCCACTGCCATTCCACAAATATTAAAAATGAGAAGTGAGCAAAGGAGGATCATTTTTAGTTTCCAATCCCATTTTGAATTCCCCAAAAACTTTTATCTGCTTCATTTCTGAAAAATACAATCCAGAGTTGCCCCAAGGTTACTAGTCAGGAAATAATGGAAACATAATGACTGAATAAAAAGTCATCCGTGTTTCAGGTGAGTCCCTATGACTAATCATCTGTCTTTCCTGCCTAGATCAGTCACTGACATCTTATTCTTAAAGCAAATGGCCAATTAACATAGCCAGCCCCTTCAGTGAAAGCATTCATTGGGAGGGGGAAAATATACCCTCTCATCCTTTCCCAAAGAAGTAAAGGGTAGCTATAGCCCAAAAGGCATACATGAGCAACACTTCAGTCTTCAGGAACTCCAAAAATCTGAAGGGTGAACATGCCAGTCAATTCAAACAGCAAACATCCTCATGGTGTATACATGGTTTATAGTGATGAATACAATAGTGTTATAATAATAGCTCCTGTTAATATAGCTCTCTCTCACATATACATATATACATACACACACACATATATGTTTATATGTATGTATCTTTTCTTATTGAAGTCAACTCTTGCAGAGGTGCTAACCTACTTTGACAGAGAGGTTATACCTAATCCAGGAATTCCCTATGTCAGTGAAATCCCAGATCCACTCCTTAAATTAATACCCTATCTCATTTGACACTCTCAAAAGCAGTATAAGATGATATGTATTGCCAATATTATTAGCCTCATTTTACAAGGGGAAAAAACTGAGGAGGAGAAAGTTGAACTGACTTGCTCAAGGTTTCACAGCTAGTAGGTAACAGGACTAAGACTCAAATACAGTCTCCTGACTCCAAATCCAGTATTTATTCATTTCATTTCAGCATGTTTATATAAACTGATTAACAAAAATTAGATTCTGTGATTCTTTTTAAACAGCGATATGTGACCAATGAGTGTTAAATAGGGAGAAAGAACTACAATAGGACCTAGACCTGTGACTTCATTGGTTTGGAGAACTAACACGAATTAACCCCCTCTACCAATTCAAGTTAGTACCTAATCTGCAACTTACAGCCTTTCTATAAGGGAATATATAAGAGAATCTATAAAGAGCTGTCTAGTGAAGTTGTCAAACACACAATGTGCAGGCCTCATGTGGCCCACAACACTCCTGAGTCCAATGCAAAACAAGATGCAATTGGGAAATATATTTTTTATTCATTAATTTATTTATTTTTAGTTTTAGTTTACAACACTCAGTTCCTCAAGTTTTTGAGTTCCAAATTTTCTCCCCCTCCTTCTCCTCTCCCCTCCCCAACCAAGACAGCATGCAATCCGATATAGGTTCTACATATACCTTCAAACTAAACATATTTTCACAATAGTCAAGTTGTAAAGAAGAATTATAACCAATGGAATGAACCAAAGAAAAAAAAAAAGAAACAAAACAGAAACAAAAGCAAACAAAAAAAGAGAACGAATTGTTTCAATCTGCATTCAGACTCCATAATTCTTTCTCTGGATGTGAATCTCTTTTTCTATCATAAGTCTTTTGGAGTTGTCTTAGAACCTTGCATTGCTGAGAAGAGCCAAGTCTATCAAAATTAGTCATCAGAGATACCTCTGTGTGTGTCTGTAATCGTGTATAATGTTCTCTTGGCTCTGCTCCCCTCACTCAGCATCAGATCATATAAATCTTTCCAGGTTATTATGCAGTGCATCTGCTTCTCGTTTCTTATATCACAATAGTATTCCATTACATTCATATACCACAACTTGTTTAGCCATTTCCCAATTGATAGGCATCCTCTTGATTTCCAATTCTTTGCCACCACAAAAAGAGCTGCTATAAATATTTTTGTACATGCGGATCCTTTTCCCAGGTTTCTTTGGGACACAGCCCTAGAACTGGCATTGCTGGGTCAAAGGGTATGCACATTTTCATAGCCCTTTGGGCAAAGTTCCAAATTGCTCTCCAGAAAGGCTGGATCAGTTCACAACTCCACATATAATGCATTAGTGTTCCAATTTTCCCACATCCTCTCCAGCATTTATGATTTTCTTGTTTTGTCATCTTAGCCAATCTGACAAGTGAGATGTGGTACCTAAGAGTTGTTTTGATTTGCATTTCTTTAATCAATAGTGATTCAGAGCATTTTTTCATATGACTATAGATATCTTTAATTTCTTCCTCTGAAAACTGCTTATTCATATCCTTTGACCATTTATCAACTGGAGAATGACTTGTATTCTTATAAATTTGACTCAATTCTCTGTATATTTTAGAAATGAGGCCTTTATCAGAGATACTGGTTGTAAATTCTTTACCAATTTTCTGCTTCCCTCTTAGTCCTGGTTGCATTGGCTTTGTTTGTACAAAAACTTTTCAATTTAATGTAATTAAATTATCCATCTTGCATTTCATAATGCTCTCTATCTCTTGTTTGGTCATAAATTCTTCCATTCTCCATAAATCTGACAGATGAATTATTCCTTGCTCTCCCAAATTGCTTACAGTATCAGCCTTTATATCTAAATCATGAACCCATTTTGACTTTATTTTGGTATATGGTGTAAGATATTGATCTATGCCCAGTTTCTACCATATTATTTTCCAGTTTTCCCAACAGTTTTTGTCAAATAGTGAGTTTTTTATCCCAGAAGCTAGAGTCTTTGTAGATTACTATAGATTTGTAGATTACTATAGTCATTGACTACTGTGTCTTGTGTACCTAACCTATTCCAGTGATCCACCACTCTATTTCTTAGCCAATACCAAGTAGTTTTAGTGACTGCTGCTTTATAATACAGTTTAAGATCTGGTATGGCTAGGCCACCTGCCCTAGCATTTCTTTTCATTAATTCCTTTGATATTCTGACCTTTTGTTCTTCCAGATGATAAATTTGGTTATTATTTTTTCTCACTCTATAAAATAATTTTTGGTAGTTTAATTGGTATGGCACTATTTTTAAAATAAATAAAAACATAGTAAGGTATAAATAATATTAATATGTGGTTTTTAAGTCAACATGCAACCTGCAAGGACTCTGATATATAGTTCAGTGGCCACCTGTTTCTATTTGAGTTTGACACCCCTGGTCTATAGCACTGAGAGATTAGTGTCTTGCCCATGTCACATAGCTAGTATGTGTCAGAGGCAGGACTTGAACCCAAGCCTTCCTGACTTAGAGGCTAGCTCTATACCATGCTCCCTTCGGCAGCTTTAAGTATTCAACAAAGTTATTGCTACTTTATCCACAGAAAAGACAACAGAGAAAACTAACAGGCCTTCTTTTTCTCTATAAAATGAGAATGATCTATGAACACAATGAGAGTGTCTCTGATGAAAACATAAGAGGACATACATGTTTTCATGAATGATTCTCTACAGTGGATCACGCTTTTTCAGACTAAGAAGCATAAGGAGGCTTTAAGTTCCCAATTTTTCTACTGCCTAATTATTTTTTAAATGCTTTGAACCAAAAGAACAAAATATAACCTTTGTTTTTTTTGTTTTGTTTTGTTTGGGGGGGGGCAATTGGGGTTAAGTGACTTGCCCAAGGTCACACAGCTAGTAAGTGTGTCAAGTGTATGAGGCTGGATTTGAACTCAGGTCCTCCTGACTCCAAGGCTCTACTCACTGTGCCATCTAGCTGCCCCCAACAAAATATAATCTTGAAGACTCTACTCAAAGGGTCTCCCATACATAGATTAAAATCATGGAAGAATCTATGACAGATGTGACTATGGAAATAAGTGTTCAATCTGCTGAATACTGACATCAAGGAGACTTCGAAGAGGCAAAGATGATAGGGGAAAGCTAGGTGGCGCAGTGGATAGAGCACCGGCCCTGGAGTCAGGAGGACCTGAGTTCAAACCTGGCCTCAGACACTTGACACATTTACCAGCTGTGTTACCTTGGGCAAGTCACTTACCCCCAATTGCCCTGCCTTCCACTCTCCAAAAAAAAAAGAAAGAAAAGAAAAGAAAGATGATGAGCTAACATGTTTGTTAATGCCATGGGAGACAGCCTGTACCATCTTCCAAACAAAAGGATTCCTTAGGGCTGACAAGGTCCTCCAAATGTTCCAATTTACAGATGACATTATACTAATTTACAAAGTCCAGGAACATAACAAAGCTTTCTTAGTGAAAACCATAGCAACGCAAAAAAGATTACAAAAGACCTCACTCTGGCCCCAGAATCACCACACAAGGAGAAATGTAGCCAGACTGATATAATTTCAATTCATAGTTCAGTTATTAGACAACGTTAGCTATCAAATCGTCACCATGGTCACTTATACCAACCTAGATAAGCTTTAAAAACAAGATGTCAAAGTAAAGAATTCATTTCATTTTAAAGTACAAAAATGAGAAATGGATAAAAATATGCAATTTCCAAAAGAAAATTTCTAAACTATAAATAACATCACGAAAATATACTGCAAATCATTGATGGTGAAATATATGCAAATTAAGAGAAACTCTGAGGTTTCACCTCACACGATTCAAATTGGCATAGATGACCAAAAACTTAGAATCCTCAGTGTTAGAGGGACAATGAGAACAGAGGAACACTGCTTCACTGTTGATTGAGCCTCGAAGTGGTCTTACCATTGTGGACTAAAATTTGAAATTACACAAGAAAAGGGATTACCCTATACATCTACCCAGTGATCCCACTACAGGGCATATATCCTAAGGAAATGAAAAACAAAAACAGAGGTACAATATGTACCATAAAATTCACAGAAACACTTTTTGTGGCAGCAAAGAATTGGAAACAAAGTAGAAGCCCAACTGAGAAATGGCTGAAAAAAAAAAAACATGGCATATAAATGTAATAGAACATTATTGTGCATTAAGAAATGAGGAATATAAAGAATTCAGAGGAATCTGGTAAGATTTATATCAAATGACATAGAGTGGAAAAGCAGACTCTAGATAACAACATACACAATGACTACAATGTAAATGAAAATATTACCAAAAAGAAACAGAACAGAAGCAAATTAAAACCAATAAAAGCCCTGGAGAACAGATAATGATACATACCTCCTCCCTGAAAGAAATAAAATGCTCTTAACTTTTTAAAGTCATGGACCCCTTAGGGCAGCTTGTGAAGCCTACGGACCCCTTGTCAGATTAATATTTTTATAACTTCATAAAATAATGTATGTAGAATTGCAAAGAAAACCAATTATATTAAAATATAGCTGTCAATGTATTTTTTTTAAATTCGTATTAAGAACCCTTGCCCTAGACAGGAAGGTGAGGGATTACTAGGATATAATACTATGTTCATTATTAAACAAAGTCCATTGCTTTTCTTTGTAGTCTGGAGAAAGTGAATGGAAAATGATTTGTGATATAAAGACAAAAGGCATTAATAGAAAATTAAAATTAAAAAAAAAAACTTAAGTACAGGAGCATGATGGCTTCCATGTCATAAAAGGCTTGCCTCTGTTTGGTAAAAGAGGAAACATGCCTCGATGTGGCATGGAGGGGACTCTAGGTTCTTTAATGTTATACCAATGGAGTTTAAAGTGTATCAGGTCCTACCAAAATGGAAAAGCTTCAAACATTCGCCCAGAGATTGACTTTATCTGTTCTATAATGATCACTCTAACTAAACATGAAAAGGCTCAACACCAGAGGGCTGGTGGCCACAAGGAAATGAACCATTTGTGCCACAGAAACTGGTCAAGATTGCCCACCCCAATAAGATCCCTGTTCACTTTAGATGTTGAAGTACAGCATGCCATAAGCTATGTTAGCCAGAACATATTATTACTTCATTTCCATTTCTAATCAATTAAACCAATTATACTGATGGGCTTTTCTACCCTCTCTTCCTTGAGGATAATGGTTGATATCTATGTAAAATAGTGCTTTGTTCAGTCAGTTTTCAGTCCTGGCTGAGACTTTTTCATTCCAATTGGGGTTTTCTTGGCAAAGATGCTGAAATGAAGTAGCTTGCCATTTCCTTCTCCAGATCATTTTATAGACAAGGAACCTGAGGCAAACAGGGTTAAGTGACTTGCCCAGGGTCACACAGCTAGGAAGTATCTGAAGTCAAATTTAAACTCAGGTCCTCCTGACTCCCAGGCTAGAACTCTTTCCACTGCACCACTTAGCTGCCCCAGGAATTATACAAGTGTGACTTCCTGCTAACAGGATTGTACAAATATGACTTCTTGCCACCGTCTCAAATGAGATAACACATGTAAAGCACTTTGCAAACTAAAACAGTGCTTTAAAAGTTTGCAAAGGGTTTTAGTTATCTCATTTGACATGGTAGCAAAAAGTCACATTTGTACAATCCTGCTAGCTCCTCTCCCAGTTTTCATGAATGAAGAAAGGAAAGCAAACCTCCAGCAGCACAGAGAAGGGGGAGGGACCTTGTAATACCATAGTGTCTAGATGTTTCACAGAAATCTCCAGATTTGAAAGGGAGTCTAAAATAGGAATCTAGTCCACTCAGCCTTGAACAGAAATGTCCTCTATGGTCTCACAAATAAGTGATGATCCAGTGGCTCACTTGCAGATCTCCAGTGACGGAGGACTCTACCTCCCAAGACATTTCCTTTTCCATCTAAAAATAGAAGGAAATGACTTTAAATGTTTTTCCTTATATGAAGCAAAAATCTGCCTATATAAAAAATTTGACCAAATGGTGCTACATCTGTCTTCTGGGGTCATATGGAATAAATCTAATCTTTCTTCTACATGGCAGACTTTCAAATATTCAAAGCCAACTAACATGACCCCACTACCTAAGTCTTCTTTTCTCCAGGTTAAATAGTCCTAGTTATTTCAACTAATCCTCACATGTCTTTAATATCCTTGTATAACATAGCACCTAACTCCGTCAGACCAAGTGCAAGCCACCAAGACCAAGACTGTGCAGCGAGACCTGGCCATGAAATACAGTTATCCTATAAAGTAGCTGGTGGGGCTGGGGAGAGACCTGTTTTTTCAATTGGGAAATCCAGGGAACTAAACCAAACCCTTGAGAGGAAAAGGCCTACAAGGAGACCAAAACAATAAACCAAAACAATGAGCCAGCGTGAGACAATCTATTTCAGTGAGTCCCTTCTAACAGAATTTGTTCCCTTCACCGAAGAGAACTTAAACTGAAGATGCCTCCAAAGTTTGGATGGCCAGTTTGCAGACATACTTTTGTTTGAACCTTTCTGATCCATACATCAAACAGTTTCCTCAATGCCCAGGAAGAAATATAGTGATACCTCAATATCTGGAAAAAAGTTCCTTGATATGTCATTTATATCTAGCCACCTGTGTTTCTGTCTTAATCTACCAGCTAATTCCTGAAGGACAAAAATCTTATCTTATTCAACATTTATTTTATATCTTTCCCTTCCCCCAACATCCATCTCTCCAGAAACCAGCACAGTGTCTTATGCAGAATTAATGATCTCTGTGGAGCAGAAGAAACTGCATTAGATGGCCTAGGAAACCAAAAACTCTTGTTCTAGTGCAGTCTCTGAAACTAACTTGCGAATACGACCTCAGGCAGACAATCTCCCTCAGCCTCATTTTCAGCATCTGTAAAATGGAGACAGCAATTCCTGTCCTGCCTTCTTCCTCATAAGGTTATTCTGAGGATCATGAGATAATGAATATAAAATGCTTTGTAAATAAAACAATATAAAGGTGTCGGTTTTATGTAAATGTGTCACATAAAAATGACCTGTTGATCAATTCACCCTCCACAACTTTTGTGCCAGCCTCCTCTTAATTCATAAAGCATTATTTCAAACAATTGCAAGATCTATAGGAAGTATGTGGAGAACCAGAAGTCTACTCAGATGGTAACCTTTCCCTTCTGCTTTTATGAATCAAATCATGGCCTGGAATGGGACAGACCCTTTTTCTTACCAGGAAAATCTAGGTCAGAATCTGCTCTGAAGAGACTGGAGACACTGGAACCAAAAGGCCACCTACAATATGAACTTACTATATCTTGCAAAGTGTTCAGTCTGAGCTACTACCCCCACAAATTTGAAAGAAAATGACACTTGGGGGCGGAGCCAAGATGACGGCTGGAAAGCAGGGACTTGATTAAGCTCTCCCCCAACTCCCTCCAAACACCTATTAAAAACGGCTCTGAACAAATTCTAGAGCTACAGAACCCACAAAATATCAGAGGGAAACAGGTCTCCAGCCCAGGAGAGCCTGGATGGTCGCTGGGAAGGGTCCATCCCACAGTGCTGGGAGCAGAGCATACCGGGGCCACACCAAGACAGACCAGACCTGGAGTCAGCTGTCTGGAACAGGCCCTAGATGGCAGTCACCAGACTTCTCAACCCACAAACACCAAAGAGCAGGTAAATGGGAAACTGTGGGATGGAGTTTGAAACAGTCTAGCCACCAGCCCTGGGGGTGGTGGAGGTGGTGAGCAGTGGCAGAGGTGGTGAGCAGTGGCAGTGGCAGCAGGAAGCTCCTGAGACTGCTTCCAGAGCTCCAGCATCAGCTGGTTCCCAAGTCCCTGGCTCATACAATGGGAGGAATCTAGCAATGGATCAGAGCAGGAGTGCAAGGAGCACTTTTTGGGCACAGAGGCAGTTTCTCTTGTTGTGCCCTGCTTGGATCTGTATTGCAGTCCCAGTTGGCGGTTCTTAGGGGAGGAGGAGCGCTCCTGTGACAGAGCCTGCAGTGAGTGCAATAGAAGTAGCTCTGAAAACAGCAGTGCTTGGACCCTAAAGCTTGGGACAAAGTACTCTATACTCTACAAACAGTCATACCCTGACAAAAAGCTCAAGGGTCAAGTAGTTGGCTGGAAACATGAACAGGCAGCGAAAACAAACTCAGACTCAAACTCTAGATTCCTTTTTTGGTGACAAAGAAGATCAAAACATACAGCCAGCGAAGTCAACAAAGTCAAAGAGCCTACATCAACAGCCTCCAAAAAAAAATATGAATTGGTCTCAGGCCATGGAAGAGCTCAAAAAGGATTTGGAAAAGCAAGTAAGAGAAATAGAGGAAAAATTGGGAAGAGAAATGAGAGTGATGCAAGAAAACCATGAAAAACAGGTCAATGACTTGCTAAAGGAGACTCAAAAAATACTGAAGAAAATAATACCTTAAAGAATAGACTAATCCAAATGTCAAAAGAGCTTCAAAAAGCCAATGAGGAAAAGAATGCCTTGGAAGGCAGAATTAACCAAATGGAAAAGGGTGTCCAAAAGACCACTGAAGAAAATACCACCTTAAAAATTAGACTGGAGCAAGTGGAAGCTAGTGGCTTCCACTAGCTTCCGCTATATGGCTATATGAGAAATCAAGATATTATAAAACAGAACCAAAGGAATGAAAAAAATAGAAGACAATGTGAAATATCTCATTGGAAAAAAAACCACTGACCTGGAGAATAGATCCAGGAGAGATAATTTTAAAATTATTAGACTACCTGAAAGCCACGATCAGAAATAGACCCTAGATAGCATCTTTCAAGAAATTATCAAGGAAAACTGCCCTGATATTCTAGAACCAGAGGGTAAAATAGAAATTGAAAGAATCCACCAATCACCTCTTGAAAAAGATCCCAAAAAGAAAACTACTAGGAATATTGTTGCCAAATTCCAGAATTTCCAGGTCAAGGAGAAAATAATGCAAGCAGCCAGAAAGAAACAATCTGAATATTGTGGAAATACAATCAGAATAACACAAGATCTAGCGGCTTCTATATTAAGGGATCAAAGGGCTTGAAATATGATATTCTGGAGGTCAAAGGAGCTAGGATTAAAACCAAGAATCACCTACCCAGCAAAAATGAGTATAATGCTCCAAGGCAAAATATTGATTTTCAATAAAAAAGAGGACTTTCAAGCTTTCTCAATGAAAAGACCAGAGCTGAATAGAAAATCTGACTTTCAAATACAAGAATCAAGAGAAGCATGAAAAGGTAAACAAGAAAGAGAATTCATAAGGGACTTACTAAAGTTGAACTGTTTTGTTTACATTCCTACATGGAAAGATGATGTGTGTAATTCATGAGACCTTTCTCAGTATTAGGGTAGTTGAAGGGAATATACAAATATATAGACAGAGGGCACAGGATGAGTTGAATATGAAGGGATGATATCTAAAAAATAAAATTAAGGAGTGAGAGAGGAATATATTGGAAGAGGGAGAAAGGGAGAAATAGTATGGAGTAAATTATCTCACATAAAAGTAGCAAGAAAAAACAGTTCTGTTGGAAGGGAAAAGGGGGCAGGTGATGGGGGAATGAGTGAATCTTGCTCTCATCGAATTTGACTTGAGGAGGGCATAACATACACACTCAATTGGGTATCTTACTCCATAGGAAAGTAAGGAGAAGGGGATAAAAGGGGGGGGATGACAGAAGGGAGGGCATATAGGGGGAGGAGGTAATCAAAAGCAAACACTTTTGAAAAGGGACAGGGTCAAGGGAGAAAACTGAATAAAGGGAGACAGGACAGGATGGAAGGAAATATAGTTAGCCTTTCACAACATGAGTATTGTGGAAATGTTTTACATAATGATACACATGTGACCTATGTTGAATTGCTTGCCTTCCTAGTGTGGGTGGGTGGGACGGGAAGAGGTGAGAGAATTTGCAACTCAAATTTTTAAAAGCAGATAGATGCTCAAAAAAAAATGCTGTTTTTGCATGCAGCTGGGAAACAAACTATATAGGGAATGGGGCATAGAAATCTATCCTGCCCTACAAGGAAGTAAGAGGAAAGGGGATGGCAGGGGGAGTGGGGTGACAGAAGAGAGGGCTGACTGGGGAATGAGGTAATCAGAATATATGTCATCTTGGAATGGGGGGAGGATAGAAATGGGGAGAAAATTTGTAACTCAAAGTCTTGTGGAAATCAGTGTTGAAGACTAAAATATTAAATAAAAATGATAAAATTTAAAAAAAAAGAAAATGACACTTAGAATGACTTCTATCCATAGGAATCTATGTGTGATACAACGCCTCCTAAGCATTCCTCCATAAGAATAAGTTCCCTCTGCTAGATTTCTACTGTTATTTCTCTGGGGTACCTCTTACTGCCACCAAGAAAGGAATAAAGAGAAGGGAATTTCTTCAACGGTCATTTTAGAAGATTTACAACTATTTTAATTTACCTTTCTCTAAGAAAGGCAGCATAGTAAAGAATCCCATATTATGAGACTATGATTCTAGAATCACATGGGATCTAGAGTGGAAAAAGAATTCGAAGGTCATCAAGGTCAACCCCTTCATTTTATAAATAAGAAAACTGAAGCCTAGACAAAGCACTACCACTGGTTCACTGTATAACCTTTGAAAAGGCACTTTTGGCTTCGGTTAGGGATCTACAAAATAAGAAACTCAGGACTAGTTGACCTTTTGAAGTCACTCTCAGCTCTGTCATTCTGTGAATCAGCTTTAGTACCCTCATACATGGTCTGCATTGTAAAACATAGGACTCCTTTTACTAGAATGTGAATTAAATTCTAGTTCTCTAGAGTTCCAGTCCCTGCATCTCCAATGGCCTTCTGCACATCTTCTATCTGTACAAAATGGAGTTCATCTTCCTACCTATACTTCCTTCAAAAATCCCTAATTCTGCTGAGGGAACCACTATTCTTTTAGATCCCCAAGTTCACAACCTCAGGGTCATCCTCAAGTCTTCCTTCTTTCCTATTCTCCATATCCAATTAGTTGTCAAGTCTCATTAATTCTACCTCTATAACATTTCTCATGTCCTTCCTCTGCTTTTCATTCACAGTCACTATCCTAATTCGAGCCTTCACTTCTCTCCTACTGTGACTACTCCCTAATTGGATTCCTCAATTCCAGTGTTTCATACATATCTCTTCCATTTTCTTCCATTTGTTTTTCACATACCTACAAAAATAATCTTTCAATACCATAGGTCTGATCATGTCCCTCTTCACAATTAAGAATCTTCAATGGTTCTCTATTGCCTCTAGGGGTTAAAAAAAAAAACTTCAAGCCTCAGTTTATCAGTTAAGCCCTAAAAGTTAGGATCCAACTTACTTTTTCAGACTTATTTTATAAGCTCCTTATTTGGGCTACTTGATGTACTGCAAATCTGGCATTCCATTTCCTATGTCCATGCCTTGGCACAGGTTGTCCTTGTGACTGAAACGTGCTCCCTCCTTCCCGTCTGCCTCTTAGAATCCTTCCCTTTCTTCAAGAGTCAACTCCAGCACCATCTCCTACAGGAAGCCTTTCCTGGTCCTGCCAGCTAAGTCCTCTCTCTCCCCTCTGTTTAAGTGCTACAGCACACCAGGGGAATATAGGAAGGATCTGGTTTTTGTTTTGTCTTTGGATCCTCAGCACCTAGTATACTGACTTGCAAAAAGGAAATAGCTTGTTGATACTAACTCATTTTCCCTTTAAAGTTTCAATCTCTTCTAGCTACTGTTCACTGTATCATTTGTCCTTCCTTCCATCCAGGGAACTGGCCTTTTTTTTTTTTTTTTTGCTAATTTACTCTACTTCTACCCCTAAGCTCTCTGAAAGAGCTTGCTCTCTGTACTTCCTGAAGAAGCAATTATTTTAAGTCCACATCCCTAGCAGGCCCCCTTAGCTTCATGTGGACACTTATTTTAGTCATATGCCCTGGCCACAAAAATTTCTCTTGATTCTAAACAACATAATCTATTGCTTAGCTTCCCTGAACTTACTCCTTCTAGCCACTTCTCCTGTCTTTTCTTTAATGTCCCTCTACTCACCTACCACCAGCTCACCCTCAATTTTCTCTTGGCTGTCTAGCAGAGATGTCAAACACCTGACTTGCAGATCTGTAACATTTCTGAGTGGGGACTGAACCAGATGAAAACGTAATTGGGGAATGGTTAACAAAATAAATAAAAATACAATAGGATACAGATAATGTTAACATGTGGTTTACTAAGTCACTATGTAGCCCACAGGGATCTTTAGGTAAGGTCTTATGGCCCTGTTTGTATTAAGAGTTTGATACCACTGTTCTATGTGGTACTACATTTAAGCTAATTAATTTTTACCTGGCACATTAAAATGGAAAGCCACAAGTAAGTCTTATCCTATATTCCTTCCCTTATAATATTAGCATACTGAAAAACTCTGCCTTCTTACACCCATAGTTTTAATACTGTTCAGATTTATATAGTACTTTAAATTTTACACTGAGCTTTTCCTCATGACAAAGATTTTATTATCCCCACTGTAGAGATGAAGAAACTGAGGCTCAGACAGAACTTCCTAGTATCACACAACTAATGTCAGAGCCAGGATTTGCACTTGGGTCTCCTGATTTCCAATCTAGCCAAAAGCTGAATCTGTCCTATTCTATCATATCCCCAGATTAGACTCTCCTATCAATCTACAGTAACTTTGAGGGAGGGGAGTACACCAGGGTAGAAATACTGCTCACTGAGTCAAGGAGCCTGGGATAAGGATTTTTAGTATTGTTCTACTGTGGACCTGTGTTTTTTTTTTTATTAAATGTTCCATAAACATGCATTAAGTGAGTTTCCCCACTGGGTTGCAGACCCTTGGGTGGGGAGTGGGAGGGGAGATCGATAAAGCATTTGGCAAAGAACCCACCAGCAAAGCTTACATTAAGATCCATTTATTTGTAACATCTTCCCATTAGTCTCTCCAACAGTCTCTTCCTGTTTCTGAGCTACAGGGCCTAAGATCTGCCTGCTTCTTTAGATCCGTTTTGCCATCAAAATAAAGCTTCTGCATTGATCCGCCAGTCTATATTTGGTACTTCCCCTTCACCAGAGCTCTCACTGCTTTTATGCATCCATTACATGTAGAAAAACAAATTTAAAAGAGAGGCTCTTTTTTAAAAAGGGCTCCATCCACTAATGCACCATGGGAGGAGCTGTGAGCTGGTCCAATCATTACAGAGAACAATTTGGAACTATGCCCAAAGGGTGAAAAAACTGTGCATACCCTTTGATCCAGCAATACTACTGTTAGGTCTACATCCCAAAGACATTTAAAAGAAGGGAAAAGGACCTATTTGTACAAAAATATTTATAGCAGGTTTTTTTGTGGTAGCTAAGAAGTGGAACGCAAAGGGATGCCCATCAATTGGGGAATGGCTAAACAAGCTGTGCTATATGATTGTAATGGAATATAATTGTGCTGTAAGAAATGACAAGCAGGATAATTTCAGAAAAACCTGGACTTACATGAACTGATGCATACTGAAGTGAACAGAACCAGCAGAACGTTGTACATAGTAACAGCAAGACTCTTCGATGAAGAACTGTGAATGACTTAGCTATTCTCAGCAATACAATGATCCAAGACAACCCCAAAGGACTAATGATGAAGCATTATGATCTGCCTCCAGAGAAAGGACCAATATTGACTGAATACAGACTGAAGCGTGCTATTTTTCACTCTCTTTTTTTCATTTTTTCTTTTGAGTCTTCTTGTACAAAATGACTAATATGGAAATGTTTTACAAAATTGCACATGTTAAGGGGGGGGAGGGGTACCTCCATCTCAGCCAATGCCCTCCCTTCTCCTCCATGCCTCATGTTCTCTTCCTTTCTTTCTCTCTTCTTCTGCTTTCCTCCTTTTTTTTCTCTCCTCCCCAGGGAAAGCCACCCCTGGTGATACAGAGGTCAGTCTCCATTAGCTGGAGACATCTGGCTGTCCTACTGCATCTGCTCAGCCCACATTTATATTTGCGGTTTCTGTTTTCAAAAACCTGCTGGCCCAAAGCAGCCAAGAGAGCTCACTCTGCCCTTCTGCATGCCTGGCTTTGAAAGCAATAACACTCATTTGTATCGATCTGTTTACAGGAAATGTTTGAAATCTAAGAATGGTCCCTTAGTGATACCACCAGTCACAGATGCACCAAAGTATCCATTTCCCGCTGTGAGTAGGTAGGGGAGGCAAGGGAGGGAGCTACACAGGAAAGAAATTTCCTGGACTTTGCCCTTGACTTGGAGTCACAAAGATTTGAATTTGAATTCCCATTTTTGATACCTATTAGACATGGAACCTTGGGCAAGTCAATTCACCTGTAAAATGGGGATAACAACATCTATAGAATTTACTTCACAAGATTGTTATGTGGCTCTAATAAGACCATATATGCAAAGCGCTTTGCAAGCACTAAAAAGCATTACAGAATTGTCAAGTGTTGTAGTGATAATGATGATGACAATGAAGATGAGGATGATGACATACTTGTCTTGTCTCAGCTCCAAGAGGGAAGGGGCAGGGGCACAAGGTAATAGGTATATGAAGCCAGACCTGCTGCCACTTGTATTGAAGCTGACTGTATGCCCCTCTACTGATGCTGACATCAAGAGAAACCAAATTCTTGTGAGCCCAGAAGACAGTCACAAGTAGCAGGCAGGAATATTTTTCAATTAAGCAAAAATTAGCCAAGCAGGACCAGTGACCATAGAAAACCAGAGCAATACCACACCTATAGCAAGTCCAGGTGGAATGAAACTCATTGAGAAACATCCTCCTTTACACAGTGTAGATAATTAGGGACAGGAAAATTAAAAAACAAGATACAGTGTAGCAAAAGTATCTGTAAAAAATGAACAATGAAAGGATATGCATATGTTCATGAGATTTGTGTTTCATTCAGGGGTTGGCTTAACACTTGTCCAGGATGTCATGTGGGAAATTCCTGCCCCAAGTTAGGGTTAGACTAGATGTCTTCTCAAGATAGAAAGTAGTGGGACTACAATCAGGAAAGCTTGAGTTCAAATTCATTCTCTGACATTTCCTACCTACACGACCCACCCTGGGCAAGCCATTTACTCTGTCTGTCCTAGTTTCCTAAAATGTGAAATGGGGATGATAATAATAGCATCTACGTCACAGGGCTGCCATGAGGATCAAATGAGACAATGTTTGTAAAACACATAGCACGGCACATAGTTGATTAATGAATACTTGCTACCTTGTTCACCTCCCCTTCTCACTCACTACAGTCTTCTTGGCAGAAGCCTAAGGCTTCTACCAAAACAAGAAATAGGACAAATAATAGAAAAACCTAGAAGAAAGGGAAAAAAATCTAGGGTACTACTTTACAAATTTGTGCCAAAGTTTGGGTTTGCTTGCATGTGTATTCTAAGGCTGCTGTAACACACAAACCCTACAAACCCTTTGTCTATCAAAAGAGCATTATTTCCAATGGGCTCAAGGTATGACTTTAAAGGACCCATTTATTCTAGAAAAGAGAAGGGAAGGTAGGATTTAGCCTGGCACTGACTAGCCAGTATCTAGCTTGCTGAAGAGGACAGTCTAGCATTGTTTAGCTGGAGTGAAATGGATGTGAAGGCTAGGACCTGCTATCATATTGATGGTTCTTAGACCTTGGTGCCTATCAATGGTCCATTTTAATCACCAGAACATAATTCAACATGTATTAACATTGCTACACATTTCTCATTGTCCTTAATAAACTTACTTAGTACCCTTGATAATCCCCAAAGCCCAACAACTACTTTTTTAAATTTCTTTTTTGGTGCACAACATTTTGCTCCCAACTTAGACGGAAATGCTGAAGTTCAAGGTCAAAACACTAGTGGAGGTAAAGACAGGCTTCTTAAGGGACGCCTCATTACTGAAAAGTAAAGCATCACTCATTCACACAGGTTACTGCACTGAAACTGTTTCAATACAGCCATGATTGAATATTTATTTACATAGCCTCCTGACCTAGTGTGCTGAATATGCTGTATTTGTTGCAGTTTTTAAAGAGAACAAAGAATTTCAGGTTGAAACAATAAAGATTTTCGATAAGAAAGGGAAGGAGCAGAGTATCCCTAAAGGAAAGAAAAATCAGAAAGCTTCCTTAGAGGGAGAACAAGGATTGGAAGCCCTCCCACTGGCATTGAACCGAATCACTCAACAATCAGAATGTACGAATCTCAGAATACAACCGAGTGGGGAGATCCAGCCCTACTTGTATTCAATCATACCTAGAAGTAGACATCAAACCTTTGTATGAAGACCTCCAGTAGCAGGATATTCCCCACCCCCACCCCAAGCCCATTCTACTTAGGACAGTTTTAATTATTAGTACATTTGTCCTTACAGAAAACAAAAATCTTCCATTCTTACCCACTGCTTCCAGTTTTATCCTCTTTAGGCAAACAGAACAAGTCTAATTCCTCTTCTACATCATTTGAAGAGTTAGTGTGTTCTGCCCCATCCCACTCCACTCCCACCCCACCCGCATTTTCTTCATCTTAAGCATCTCTAGTTTTTTTCTGCTAATCTTCATATGGAAAGATCTCAAGTTCTCTCAACATACTGGTTGCCCTCTTCTATATTCAAAGATCTTATTAATGGCCTTCCTAAATTGCGGTACTCATAACTAAAAATAATGTCAGATAAGATCTCACCAAGGCAAAGTATTGCAAAATTGCTTCCTTCTGGATACTGTGCCTCATTTTACACAGTCTCAGATGGAATTTGCTTCTTTGACTGTTATGTTGCACACAAAGAGATTGTGTTGTTGGACACTAGGGTGGATGCCACTAGGGATAGGAGGAAAGAAAGACTCTACCAGCACTCTCCAGCAGATTTTGTGGTATGACTGGTGAAAACATATAAACAGGTAGACATGTAAATAACACAAAGCAATATACGCCTAGGATATAATGAATGGTACAGATAGTAAATATCAGGGGAGTCCACAGCAGGGGAATGCCAGCATAGGCTGGAGTGGTCAAGATCATAGACTCAGAGAATATCAGAGGACATTATAGATCAAAACGGGACTTGACCTAAACCTTAACTTAATCCAAGGCCCAAAGGGACCAGTGAGTCTAAACCCTTCATTTCACATATAAGGAAATTCAGATCTAGAGAGATTGAGGGAACTGCCCAAGGTCACACTAGCTTTAGTAAGCACCAGAGGAGGGATTCTGAACCCAAATTATCTGAAGCCAAAGCCAAGGTTCTTTCTCCTGTACCACATGGTGCCTTCTTAAGAATGGATGAGATGTATGCAAAGGGGTTAGATGTTCATTCTGCTGTTAATATTCACTACTCTGAATCGTGCTCCAATTTTATATGTACAGCATTTCTTCAGCCACTCAACTCACAGAATAAAGCATGTTTTTAAAAATTTCAAAGTTACACATGTTCCTCTATTGCCTTCCCCCAAGAAACTGAGTTTGAATGAAAATGGTAGTTTGAGAGCCCCAAGACTGACTGGAGAAAGAAATTCAGAAAGCATGGCCTATGTTACTTCTCATGGTATGAATGCTGCTCCTACAATCCTGGGAGCAAGGCAATGTGCAGCTTGACCTTCCTCTCTCAACCTCTTTTTCTGTCAATAATACCACCATTCTTCCTATCACCCTGACTAGAAATCACAAATACATCAATACTTTGCTCTCTATCCTCTCCACACAATGGTTGGTACATAGTAGGAACTTTATAAATACTTGCTAAGATGAATTGTGGGGTTGACCAGCCAGAAACAGAAACCAAGGCAGGTGGTGAGTTTCCTGCTCCTGGGTCACTGTAATCAATTCAGACACCATGGAAAGCAGCCAGCTTCCCTCATTGTCTAGCACCCAGGGCCAGGAATCTACAGTTCCTGACCCATCACCTTGGTTCCAGGAGTTATTTCTTAGCGACTCTGGCAAAATGTTAACTTCAACTACTCTCCCTAAGATAAGAGGGTTCAAATTCCATCTGTGAAAGCCCTGTAATAGGAGCTTCAAGACAAAACAAACAAGTCGACAGACTTTCTTTCTCCCCAGAGACACTGAAGGACTGGAAAGACATAGAAGGACTGGCAAGACATAGACAGATAAACTTATACACTGTCTATAAAGAAGAGTGTCTCCTAAAAACTTGCTGGGATGAGAGACAGGCATAGCAAGCAGTTATCCAGGGCACAGCTAGTGTTACCCAAATTAAAACTATGAAAGCCATTCTGGTAAGAGCTCTCCCCCTTCCTCTTCAATCCTCATCTAACTGGGTGTATTATTAGGTGGCAATCTAACAAAAATACTATTTCACTCCAATCTGGCTATAGATCCTTACCAGCAACCAGCTTTTGGTTACTGGCCAAACTGTTCAAATACAAATTGGCTGGCAACCAACTGGTTGCAGGACACAATGAGGGGCACTTTAAAATATTACTTTTTTAATGTGTCTATGTCTGTGTATCTGTCTGTCTTTTTAATGGCAGAAAATTTTACTCTTCCTGGCATGCAGACATGTACTTTACAGTAAATCAAGTAAAGGAACTTGCTGCTGCAGAAAATTCTCTCTTTGGCAGCAGTGAGTACCTTTACTTATACTGCGACATGGCTGTGAACCATGGAACACAATTACAGGTGACCCAAAGATCAACAGAAAGACTCATGATGGACACAAGCAGGCTAAAGCATATTACCAATGAAGGCACTTAAGATATTAAGGACATGTACAACTGAAAAAGGAAGTGGGCCAATCAACTTATAAGATCCAAACAAAAACGGACGGGCAGCACTTCCAAAATATTAAATGTACTACAAGTAGTCGGTCTTCCATTGCATTAGGTAGATCCTCTGAGAATGAATTACAAAAATACATGACCAAGGATCACATGATAAGAAAACAGAGAAGAGTTATAACCTACACCAATAGAAAGAACACCCAGAGCAGTGAGATCACAGATCCACTGAAATATTAAAGTACAAATTTAGTGTCCATTCTAGCCAAGCTCTACAATCTCATGATTAAGGTCAATTGCATGGGTGTCAGAGAAAATTCAAAACCTCCTAGAAAGAGTAACATACTTCCAGTATGTTTTCCATCCTTGTCCAGAACAGATAGAGGCCATGCCTAGCACTTGCCAGAGGTGAGCTAATTCACTGCTGGCAGTTCTGTTCTTTGCCTTTAACTTTTCTATATTTTCTCCACTGCTTTTCAACATCTTTTCATGGTAGGATACAGCACTGAATAGAACTAGTTAAGGCTTTAGTATGTAAGAGAGTGGGGAAAATTTTTCCCATGTGTTTTGAGGTGTACAGCCCACAAGCCAGAGAAATGACTAATGAGCTCACTGAGTTGCCACACCTGACCTGCAACACACTCAACACTATTCCCAATAGTTTGACCTTCACTCTGCAGTACCTGTAGCAGCAAGACCCCACTATCCTCAGGTTCAACTCCAGGAACAATCATAAGGAGCCAAACACCACAGCCCAACTCACCAAAGCCTGTCCTAAGCTCACCTGAGGCCTCTGCACTGAAACCTCAGAAGCTACTTGGGGTCACACCAGTTTGGGGGAAATCCAAGAAGGGTTTTCAAAGAATGAGAGAATCCTATTTGTTGGTGAAACTGTAGAAAGAATTCCTGTTTAAGTACAAGTTCAACTGAATGTCATTTGAAGTCTCTTCCACCTCAAGAGAGCCAGTGTGATCTCAAAGAACACAACCTCAACCTGAAGTATGAATCTCCCTCAAAATATCCCTTATAGGCAATAATCAAGTTTCTACCTGAACTTTCATGATAGGCAATTAACAGCTTGTCATCACATTCTATCCTTAGTTTTTCCTAAAATCAAATTAATCTTCTCTACAACACCCATCTGCCATCACCCCACTGCTCCTGGTTCTGCCCTTGGGAAGCCAAAATGTGCAGCCAAAATGTTCAATGACAACCATTCAATATTCAAAAACAACTCTTCTCTTCTCTAGGCTAAATATCCCAGTTCCTTCATCCTTCCCTCACAGGGTGTAGTTTTGATTCAATGTATGCCAGCTTATCAATAGCCCTCCTAAAATGTGTACATATATGGCTTATTATGTGTATGTTTTACCTCTACAAGACACAAAAGTGTATTTTCTTTTCCCAGTCCTTCCACAAAGGTTACTACTGGCCATGGCTTGAATCCTCATAGCACCAAATGCACACATAGTAGGCAATTAATAAATGCTTATTGAATATAAGATTTCTCCTGCCCCATTCAGATGAGGCAATCCCTTTCCTACTGTCCATTTGAATGATGCCTGATGCTTATAATAACTGTGATCACACATGATGAATTTAAATTACAATGGAAAAGAAGTTATGGGTTCCTATGCCAGGTCCTTTCTTATCTTAGTTGCTCAGGGAGCCAATGCAGTAATACTTCTTAGACACTAAATATTCCCCAGTAGCCTGAAAGAGTTAATGTGCTTTCCTGAGCACCTAGTTCTCCAAAAGAGTCATTTAAACACCAAGGAGAATCTGGTGTAATAGCTCTTATTAATTTCCATTCCACATAAACCATGTGTGCCTATGTACATCCACATATTTGTTTATCCAAGAACACACACCCACACTTTCTCCTACCATTCCATCTCTCCTCAGCTTCAAGGCTAAACTACATGAAAAAGTCATCTATACTCAGTACCTCCACTTCCTCTTTTCTCACTCTCATCTAAACCCTCTGAAGTTTGGTTTCCACCCTCATCATACAATTGAAGCAACTCTCTCCAAAGTTTCCAATGACCTCCTAAGTGCCAAATCTAACAGCCTTTTCTTCTCATCTTTCTCAATGTCTCTGTAGCATCTGACACTGATAATCACCTCCTTCAGAATAGTCACTCCTCCCTGGGTTTTCCTGATGCTTCTCCTTCCAGGTTCTCCACCTATCTGTCCAAATACTCTGCAGTCATCTTTGCTTGTTTTTCACTAAGGTCACAAGCATTAACTGTGGGTGTCCCTCAACGCTATCCTGATCCCTCTTCACTGAACAGCACCAGCTCTCATTGGCTCAATCAGCATGTCTATACAGAGAATTACCAGATCTAAATAACTGTCCCTAATCTCTTGCCTGAGCTCCGATCCTCCATCACCAATTGCCTTTTTGGTTATCTTGAACTGGGAAGTCACAGAGGCATTTCAAATTTAACAAGTCCAAAACTGAACTCATTCTCTTTCTCCCTAAACCTTCTCCTCTTCCTGACTTCCTTATTATTATAAAGGACAATAGCAGTGCCAGTGCTAGTGTCTTCCCATCTCATATATATATACACATACTCTGTATATATCTTGTGTGCACCTAGTTAATTACATGTAGTCTTCCCCATTAGAATATGAATTGGAGGGAAGTAACTGCTTTTTGCCTCTTTGTATCCAAAATGCTTACTAAGCACAGTGCCTGGCACACAAGAACTTAAGAGATCTTCATTTCTAGAAGGAACAGTAGACAATGAATTAGAGGAGATAAACAGAGACCAAGGGCACAGGGTGCTAATTAGGATCATCACAAAGAAGAATTCACAAGCCCTTCCTTCATTGGTAATCATCTTTGCTGGTAACACTTTATCTGGGCCAACTAGGTTCCTTTCATGAATCTCAAAATTAAATATGGAGCCCAGTTCTTTCCTTTGATGAAGGATATCAGAGAAAACAGATATCAATGGACACTTTCCACCACCTACACCAAGGCAATGAGGCTATGGTAGTCCTAGCCAGGTAACCCAGAAAAGATAGGAAGTGAGGTATGTCTAGAACTTGATCTTCCAGGGCATCTATAAAAGGTCATAAGCTGTTAAGGACTAAGGAAGGGTTGCCTTGTGCCAGCAGTCGATGGTGTAAGAGAAATGATGATCTAGATTTTAAAATCTCAGAAGTATGAGAAGAAATTGAGAAAGAAGAAAACTGGAAAACTCAGTAATGTTATAAAAATAAAGACTCAAGGAGAAAATACACTTAATCTATCCTACTCATTTTTAATGCTTTAAAAATTAACTCCAATCAAGCGTTGATGACCCTGATAATGTACCTTTCCTAATACCTCACTTACTGAATTCATTTGAATCTGAAGTTGAATTTGGGACAGGTCTCTAACATGATTCCATACTTGTTGTCCTTTGGTGTTTCCTAAAAGAACTTTTAGTTAAAAGAGTTCTAAAAATGAAAACATGAAATTCAGAAAATTCACTGACCTTTTGCCAAGTTCTACTGGTCTGGGATACTGCATATTCTTCACTGAAATGGTCTCAGTGGTTCACACTAGGTCACAACCAGGTGGCAATATGACGTCTGCGCACCTCCATCAGCTGGTTAGAATACTCTAGTAATGAGACCTAGGTCAAAGCTAATGTGGGCTAGCTGACCTTTATCACTTAGCCTTTCTGGCCTTTTCTCATCTTCAAAATGAGGGCATTGATGAGATCATCTCTGAAGACATAGGATCATAGATTCTGAACTGGAAGGGTCCACAACGATCAATTCATTCAACCCATTCAGTGAAATTACTGAGGCTCTTTGAGGTTAAGTGACTTGCACAAGGCCACACAGGTGGTAAGTAGCTTAGCCAAGATACGAATTCAGCTCTTCAGACTCTAAAATCCAAGACTCTTTCAACAGCATCATGCCACCTGATAGGAGAGAAAAGGCAGGGGAAGAAGAGATAAAGGGAAAATAGGGGAGGGGGATAGAAGGGTCTTCCTGACTCTAATCTAACACTGTCACTCAAAGAGAAAAAAAAGTTGAATAAATAATAAGAGTTATCATTTTATAGTACTTTTAAGATTTGCAAATGGGAGTTAAGTGCTATTATTATCCTCATTTTAAAGATGAGGAAACTGAAGCAGACAAGCTAAGAGGGTCACAACACTAGTATCTGAGGACAAATTTGAACTCAGGTCTTCTTGACTCCAGGTTCAGTTCTCTATCCACTGTGCCACCCAGCCCCCCCCCCACAATAATTCAAAAGGATATATACAATGCCAATAAATGCCAAGTGTCTATGAGCCAAAAAAATAGGCACAGAAGCATTTTCCTGTTACTAACCTAAAATACAGCAACTACCCACACCAAACCTTTCTGCATTGCTCTGAGGGTCTGCAGAGATTATAAAGAACCATCAATTGAGATTTCATTCATGAAATATTTTACCAAGGTCTAAAAATGCTAAGGCTGCTATAGCAAATCCCCTTAAAACATTATAGTGTATAATACTGCCTCTATGATAGCTGAATCCTCTAAGAAGCTGGGGTAAATCCCATCTGAGAAGAGGTAGGCCATAACTCCTGAATCAAAGACAGGGATGCAGAAGACCTGGAATACCTCCTGCAGCTTCTAAGATACTCTGACTCTCTACCTCCCCCATCTCTATTTCTATCTAGAAAAGCATCCTCAGGATGGAAATCATAGACAGATCTGCAACTGGTAGGGACCTCAGAGGCCATCCATCCAGACCAACCTGTTCATTTTTAGAGATAAGGAAACTGAAGTCTGAGAAAGTTAAGTCACTTGCCCAACATCTCACAGGTAGTAAGTGTTAGAGATGCCTCTGTTTCCAGAGCCAGTGCTCTTCCCACTGTAAAAACACTGCCTCCTAAGGTCCCTGGAAACTTGTATATTTGTGATCTCTTTGGTAAGGGCCTTTTTCACATAATCTAGGATGAATGGCAGCTCATCTCTCAGACCAGAAAGCCTCTTTGTTTCTAGCTAAACTACTCTGCCATTGCAGTAACAGAATAATAAAAGGATTCCTCCACCAAAGTAGCCATCCCCCAAAGACGGCCTCGGCTTTCTTGGCCTGCCACAACATTCTCTGTAGCACACGGCAGATCTAGGGAACATGGGCAAAGCCAGATTCCTCTATGGCCTCCTACGTATAGGGTCCCCCTGGCCTTTAAGTGACTCCACTCAAACAGACTAGATGAGGCCAAGGACTACATTCAAGTCTTACCTAAAAGTCTCATGATTTTCCACTAAAATAGACCATACATAAGCACCTACCTCTCTAAGCAAATAATTTTCATAAGCTGCTATGGCTAAAGAAATACATCTTTGGGGGGGGGGGGGCGGAGCCAAGATGGCGACTGGAAAGCAGTAACTGGTGTAAGCTCCCCACCAAGTCCCTCCAAAAACCTATGAAAAAATGGCTCTGAACCAGTTCTAGAAATACAGAACCCACAAAGGGGCAGAGGGAAGCAGGACTCCAGCCCAGGTCTGCCTGGATGGTCTCGGGGTAAGGTCTGTCCCGAACAGAACTCCCAGCCCCCAGCCGAGGGGAGCGGAGCTGAGCCAAGCAGAGCCCAGT
>CM053625.1:175229543-175341797 GCA_028646595.1 Phalanger gymnotis | reverse complement strand
GGGGGGGGTGGAAATGGGGAGAAAATCTGTAATTCAAACGCATGTGAAAATCAATGCTGAAAACTAAACATATTAAAAATAAATTTAAAAAAATTTAAAAAAAATGTGGGGATGCGGGAAAAGAACAATTAAACAAAAACATTTCTTACAGAAAAAAAAAAAAAGAAATACATCTTTCCTAGGGGCCAAACTGAGGACAAGTCTTTCTCAATACTTAGCTAGCAAGTTCTTGAAGAACGGTCTGTCAACCAGGCCTTATTCTAAAAGCCTTTCCAGCTTTGCAGAACTGGCCAGTAAGCATCAGTTCACTGGCATACTCTCAAGAAACCAGGCTCACCTTCTTATTTCAATGATATCTCAGACAAGGATTTTACCAGAACATTCAAGTCTTAAATTCACCAAATATAGAGGTATCACCACAGGCTTTGTGCCCTAGCCAAGGAAGGTCCTCAGAAAGTCTGTCATTCCTCCACTTGTGCCAACACTAACAAGTATCTTCTTTAGAAAAGCTGGATTTCCTCTGAAACACCAGCTCAAGGATGCCCAAAACATCATAGTGCCTTTCAATTCATCCTGGCCTCTCTATGCCTCTCTATTCTTCCTTCCTTCTCCCCCTCTGCTGGCAGCTAGAACCTAGGCGTTACAATTCATATCTCCAGGTCTAGGAGGCAGGTTTGGGGGAAGGAGATTCCAAGCCTCCAGCATCTGTTCACTCAACAGAGAACATGTGTTTACGGGACAGCAACTCTCCCACACAAGAACTGTTACCAGGGCAAGACAAGAGGGCAGCCTTCTGAGAGTTGTCTAGTATACTATGAATCCCACAGCTCAGTAAAAAGTAGGGGAAAGGTGAAGGGCAGTGTCTTGGACTTTACATCAGGTATGGTTTTTTTTACATTTCCTCAAATCTAGGGGATACAATCCTTTCTTCCAGACATTTCCACACCATGCTGCCTGCACTCAGGCCATCAACCTTATCATCTCTGGACCAGAACTCTACCCCTGGAAAGTCCTGTTCTAATGGGTGATTTTTTTTTATCTTATCTAGTTCAGAACCAAGCCTCCATGATATGGTTCTGCCACTTCATGGTCAGTCATCTCCACACCAGGCTATGTTACTCCTCTACAATACCCCTACTTTCCAGGTCCTCTTTACATGCTGTCTTCCCCCTTTGGAATGTAAGCTCCTTGAGAAGAGGGACTATGCTGCTTTTTTGTATTTGTATCTCCAGAACTTAGCATGGTGCCTGGCACATAGTTAAGCACATAATAAATGCTCTAGCTACCTATCGATCTCTCTCCCATCCTTACCTTCCCCCAACTCTGAGGCATGGAAGAAGGGGACAGAAGATTCTAATAATGTAAGAAACAGCCTGGGATCCCTCAAACACACTGGAAATCAAAATTGAACTTGCCCAGAGTCCTTACGACCAGAAGGCTCAAAGACTTTGCATAACACCCTTACCCTCTTTCCCCCTTTTGATGTAAGTTAGTCCTCTGAATCTTCTTGTGCCTCAGTTTTGCATTTCAGAGAATTCAATTCAAAAAATATTTATTAGGTACAGAGTATTTGTTAGACAATGAGAAACAAAGACAGAAACAAAAGCTCCCTCAAGAAGTTTACTATCTATTAAAACGGGATGGAATAGGGAACTCTCTGTAATTGTACTTTTAAAACTCATACTTCAATATTTCAATGATCCAAGATTTCATCAGCGTAGGTACTCCCTCTACCATCACAGGTGACAACCCTGCTGAGTCTTTATGAGCTGCTGTGGCCAAAATATTCATTACTTTATGGACACCCTGATGAGTCTCTCTTTTTGAGGCTGGCCCTCATACAACAAACACAATCCATAGCTAAACTGGTACAAAAAGCCTTTTAACTTGGCATGACCTACCCAAGTGTGCTCTCTCCTGGGTTAGCCTTCAAGTTTCACCTCCATAGTGAGATAATGCAACAGAAGAAGACTGTCATGGAGGATTTGAAACTCAAAATTTGGAACACTTAAATGCTACCATTCTTTGTTAAAGTACAGAAATGTATTACTATGGAAAGGCTCCTTAGATGGCCCGTTCAAGTGAAGATTTGGTATTCATGCCACCTGATCAGCAAACCGCTGGAAACTTGTATGAATCTGGTCCTTAGGATTAGCTCCCCCACTTCTCACTTTTTCTCAGAGTTGAGGATCATCTCTCAGCCTAGACAGCTTCCTCGTGTCTATTACAACTATCCTGCCACTGCCCCAAGTCTTCAACCTGGAGAGCCTGATATTTACTCCACCTTTTGCTAAATAGTAATATCTCAGGAGAAAAAGGAGCAGATAATAATCTGGATAATAATCTAGAGAGCAAGTAGAGGCTGGGAATAGATTAAATTAGAGGCACTCTTTGAAGATGGGTCTATGACACAATGAAAATGTTTCCATCACATTTAGAGGCAGTGTGATAGAGTGGATGGAAAACTAAACTTAAATCAGGAAGAGTAGAAGTTGCTTACTATACTGAATCCTTACAAGCTGCATGATCCTGGGCAAGTCATTAAGCCTAGGTTTCCTTATCTATTAAATGGGGATAAAAATAGCACCTACTTCTTTGGGCTACTGTGAGGATCGTGTGAGACAATGTACAGAAAGCACTTTGCAAAGCTTAAAGAACCATATTAATGTGAGTTATCACATCCATAGCACTACTGCCAAGGACATAGCTTGACATGGAGAACAACTTTTCTCTCCGTAATTCACTGGAAACATTCAACAACTGGCTCCTTTACAATGAGTGGATAATGTGGATAGGCTATTTAAAGGATATGTACAGGGCTGAAAGATTCAGACCACACTTCTTCTGACACATGGAGCCTGAGGGTGGTCTCTAGAAATCTGATTTGTCCATCATAGCTAATTAAAAACTCATGCATGTGTCTTTGATTTTCCACCCAATGGAGAACTCCTGGCCACTGTGACTGTAGATTTTGGCAATGGATACTGGCAGGGAGAGGAAAAATACACACACATGCCAGTTTCTCAGTACTGAGAGGGAAGGTGTGTTTAAAGCTGGGTAAGTGACCCTCTCTTTGGCTTCACATTACAGTTAGAGGTTTCTTTCTCCTCATACTCAACTGCCACCCACCGACTGGTACAAATAGTGCTTGTATTCAAGCATCTAAGTGTAACTCAGGGTAAGCCTCAGGTAGTCAAGTGATACTAGCCACTGTTCAAAGCTGGCATTGGTAAAGGGAGAGAAGTTTGTTTGGAACATATTTTTCATCAGAAAAGCTTTAACCAATCTTCCCTTGGGGCCTAAGGAAGAGGAATTATTTTCATAAGGGCCCAAATCAAACTGATTGTAAAGAGTGGAACCCCATATGTATCAAATGGTCACTAGGGTGGGGGGGAGGTAGATGGCAGAGTCTAGACATGATTAGCTGATGTCTGACTGCATCTAGTAGTTCTAAGTTCCATGTCTCAATGTCTGGCTGACCATCCTTAGCTTCTCAACATTAGCCCTCATTCCAAGTCTGGCCACAAAGAACAGGAAGGCAGCAACAGCAGATAGAGAGGTAAAACAGGACAATGGGGTAGGCTTGTTCTGGAAGTCTGAAACAAACAGGAAGCTATTTTTAGAGGGAAAAAAAGTTTTAAGAAAATGAATATATGGGTAAGTGCTCTCTTTCTTTTTCCTGATGTCTTAGTACTTTTGTTTATTCGTTTACCAAAATCTGGTTCATAATGTGGTTCACAGAATTTCAAAGAATTTGAGGATTGGAAGGGATCTCAGCAACCATCTAATCCAACACTATATGAAAGAAATTCTCACTATAAAATAGCCAACAAGTGGTCATCCAGCCTCTGACTGAAGCTTTCTATGCAAGGAAAACTCACTACCTCAAGGCAGCTCATTCCATTTTTGAACAGCTCTAATTACTTGGGTTCCTGTCTTATCTCTCCCTACTAGGCTATAATATCAATAACAAACATTTATTAAATAACTACTATGTGCCAGGCACTGTGCTAAGCACTGGGGATACAAAAAGAGACAAAAGACAGTGTCTACCCTCAAGGAGCTTACAATCCAATGAGGACAACAACATGTAAACAAATATAGGTGAAGCAAGGTACACACAGGATAAACAGGAAATAATTAACAGAGAGAAAGCATTGGAATTAAGAGGGACTGGGGAAGGCTTCCTATAAAAGTGAGTTATTAGTTGGGATATATAAAGGAGATCAGAGAGGTTAGTAGTCAGAATAGAAGAAGGAGAATATTTCAGGCATGGGGAAGAGCCACAAAAAAAAAAAATGCCCGAAGCCAAGACATCGAGGGTCTTCTTCATGGTACAGCCAGGAGGCCAGTGTCACTGGATCAAAGACAACATGTTGGGGAATAAAGCATAAGAAGACTGGAAAAGTAGAAGGGTCTAGGTTATGATGGGCTTTGAATACCAAACAGAGCATTTTATATTTGTTCCTAGAACCTATAGGAAATCACTGGAAGGGGGGCAGGGAAGGGACATGATTATACCTACGCTTTAGGAAAATCATTTTAGTAGTTGAATAGATGATAGATTGGGGGAGAGAGCCTTAGGTAGGCTAACCCACCAGCAGGCTATTGTAATAGTCCAGGAGGAAGGTGATGAGGACTTACACCAGACAGGTGGCAATGTCAGAGGAGAGAAGAGAGAGTATTTGAGAGATGTTGCAAAGGTAAAATTGACAGATCTTGGCAACAGCTTGGATATGGGAGGATGACAGACAGTGAGGAATCCAGGAGGACTCTCAAGCTGTGAGCCTGAGGGACTGGGAGAATGATGTTACCCTCTACAGTAATAAGGAAGTTAGGAGGTAGGGAGGGTTTAGGGGGAAAGATAATGACTTCTAGACAAGGTGAGTTTAAGACGTCTATTGGATAACCAGTTCAAAATGGCTGAAAAGCAGTTGAAATTGTGAGAAAGGAGATCAGCAAAAGAGCTTGTGGCAGAATAGATAGATTTGAGAATCATCAGCATACAGATAGTAATTAAATCCACAGGAGCTGATGAGATTATCAAATATAGTAGCATAGTGGGAAAAGAGAAGAGGGCTCAGGATGGAACCTTGAGGGACATCTATGTTTAGAAGGCATGATCTGGGAAGAAGATCCAGCAAAGGAAACTGAGGAGTAGTCAGATAAGTAAGAAAACCTGGACAGAGTGGTATTCTAAAAACCTAGAGAGAAAAGAATAGCAAAGAGGAAAGAGTAATCAACAGTATCAAAGGCTATAGAGATTTCAAAGAGAGTGAGGATTGAAAAAAGGCCACTGGATTTGGCACCTTAGAGGGCAGAGGTTGTATCTTACTAATCATTGTTTTCTGCTTACATAAGGCCTTATACATCGTAGATACTTACTAAACAAAAGAAATGCGCTTCTTAGAAAAGTGAGGGAAATGCCAGATGTGGTATCAGGAGAAATCTGAGTTCAAATTCTATCTCCTACACTTGTTGGATGTGAGACCCATGGGCAAGTCACTTAACCTCTTTAAGACTCAGTTTCTTTATCTATATTAAAGCACCACCCCTTTCATATATAAAGTTGCTGAAAACAACAAAAAAGAGAAAATCTGTATAAGGAAAACTGATAAAATCAACTTATGAAGAAACACAAACTCGGAGAGAATGTTGAGGAGAGGAATAGTCTATTCTGAGGAGCACAGGGGACTAAAAGAAGATATCAATGACATTGGGTTCCCAGCTGACAGGTAAATTTCTTAAGTGTTATCTCATAAGGCAAAGAAAGATAAGTCACTAACTACCAAGAGGCTCTGATTTGAGGCATTATAAGCTATAAAAATCCAACAGGAGCAGAAGCTATAAAAGAAATGGACAGAAAAAGCAGAAAAGTTAAGCTGAGCTCATGAGGAGTCACAAGAAGCCAAGTAGAGAAGACATTGAAAGCTCCCAAATGAAACGGCTGATTGAATGAAGAAGCTGATTACTCTCTAGTGCCATCTACATCCTGAGAGGAGAAAACCTCTTAGGGGCACCTGTATAGTTCACTACTGCCCTGTATAGTTTGAGAGAGCAAAAAAATGAGGGTGAAAGACAAGCTTTGCTATTAGCTGTGCTTTGCTGTAAGAGGGCAACAGACAACTGGACAAAGTAGAATCCCTTGCTATTTGCAGATATGAAAGGCTTGGCAGTTCTTTGTTTCAAGGAAACTGCTTGTTAAAAGAGTGTAACACTTTTTCTCAGCACACTGTTACAGGTGGTTGTGAGTGAAGATCTTGTCACTGACTGCTCTGGTGAAAGACCAGAAAAGGAATGCTTTTGCTCAGCAAGTGAAGGATAAGGACCAGAAGAAAAGCAAACAGCAGAAAAGCATTTTGTGCAGTACAGACTATTCCTGAAGCAACAAAGAAAATCAACGACTATAGTCTAAAGTGGTGAGCTGCTCCAGATACATGAGGTTTTTTCCCCAACATGTACCTTCCTGCTAATTTTCTTTAAGTGTGTGTCCATATTCTCCCATAGGTATTGTATGTATTTATGGAAGAATGTGACCCTGTGTTATGGGCAAACTACGATGTTTTGATTTATTCCTGCTTTTGTCTTCTATTGGGTAACTGATAATTTGATTATTCCTGATTTTGCCTTCCACTGAGTAATGTCATGATTCTTCCTGTTTTATTTAGCCTCCTCATTTAGTAAACATTTTACATTTAAAAGTTTAATGATGTCATGGTGATTGATTTTGTATATGTGGAAAGCACATTGGTAAGGTCTCAGGAGGTAGAATATAACATGTACCCCCAACGGAATTACCAAAGCACCCTGGGAGACTTTTGAGTTATAGCTATGTAGTAAATCATTCTCTGGGAATGCCAGATCTGTGGGGTAAGCAAGCCAGCCCAGAAAGCAATAGTGGGAGTCCATAGCACGCTACAAAAAAAATGAGTGTAATTCTTATTTCACAAGGTTATTGTAAAGATCAAATGATATAATTTAAGTTATGGCACTAATGTATGCTAAGTTAAAGTGTTATACTAATGTGGATAGAGGGTTGGACTTAGAATACAGAAAGCCTGAGTCTGAATCTCCCACCTCAAAAACTTATTAATTGGATGTCTCTAAGCAAAGCACTTCACCTCTCTCAGTCTCAGCTTCCTAATCTATACAATGGAGATAGTAACAGCACCTACACCCATGGGGTTAATAGAGAAGAGGAGGGTGGAAATCAAATGAGATAATACATAAAGCAATCTGCAATCTTCTAAGGCATTATGTAAATATTAACTATTATTAATTATTATATTAGGTGATTATTATATTATTTTAGATGAATAAACAAGCCAAATGGAACTTTTTCCATGGGTTTCTATTCAATTATTCTGTAAACACATTTATTTTTTGATTTTTCAATTGGTCTTGTTTTCTATCAGCAGTCCTCATTGTGTGTAGTCCCCTGCTCAGGCAATTTTTGTGTATCTGAGATGTCCAACATGCTAACCAACCTAACACAACCAAGAGACCCTAAATATAAAAAGGAATATTTTTGTGTGAATATACTTCATTCATCACAACAGATTACAGCCACTTTTGATAACCGAAAACTAGCTTTGTCACAAGTCCCATAACGTTCCTAATGGGATATAATGGAATGGTCAAAAGGTGATAGAAGCCTCTCATCCAGATCATTACATTCCCTCAATTCAATAAACATTTATGAAGCACCTACTGAAAATCCCTACCCTCAAGCTTAAATTCTACTATCCAAATGAAATCATTGCTTCTCTATAATGTAGACACAAAATTTAAAATTAGATTCATATAATCCAAACTGCTACTTTTACATATAGGGAAACTAAGAACTAGGGCAGGGAAATGACTTAACAAAAAGTTAAAAAAAAATCATACGTAGTAGGGCTTAGATTTGAACCCAAGTCCTATGATTCCAAATCCAAATAATATCAAAGGAAGAAAATCCACTTTTTCCCTAAAGAGACATGGACAAAAATCCTCTGAGGTAAGTCCATATTCCCTACTATTGCTCAAGTTTGCTTGGGACTTAACGCATGTTTTTCCTGTACTTTTTAGTATGGAGAGCACAAAGGCACTGTCATTCCCTGGTCCTACACAAAGGCTGGTAGCCATGGCTTTCCTGGGGTTGCTTGAAGTATATACGTTAGGTGCTCTGTCACCTCATTTGTCACAAAGTAATCAGCTATAAGTGACTAATCAGAGAAATAGCAACACAGCTAAGAAAACCCCCTTCTTAGGTTTCCGTTGCCATGGGTTACTCTGAATCCTCTTCATTTGTATGGTGGGCTGGGCTCAAGGAAAATTCAATGTGATTAGAATTTTCCTTTTCTGCTTTCAGGAAACTGGTGAGGGAACACAGGAGCAGTCAAAAATGGCCATCAGCTCTGTGGTCTCACAATAATGGAGTCAGGGACTAAGCACCCAAAGGCAAGGTTGGTCTGTGATCATGGGCCCCACCCACCTCTGGCTAAATGATCCCCAGTGACACTGAGAGCATGCAGCAACAAAATGCTGGGACCTCAGGATCCCCTCAGAAGTCACAACCATTGCTTTTCAGTCTGTTATTTCCATGTCTAGCCAGGCTTAGTAATGAAGGATTATAAACAGCACCAGGCAACTCTGCATTCTTTCCTCTCTGAACCTGACAACAGCTGAGAAAACATCACTTAAGCCCAGGGCCACACCAAGGGTGTGGTAGTGGTATAGTATCTGTGTAGAGGATCTGGGTTCAGAGGGAAGATAATATTTGTCCCTGTCCTGGATAATGCCCCCAAAGCCACTAAGTTATGGGAAGGACTACTTAGATAGCCATCTGTATTTCTGAAAGGGAAAAGACACAATCCATGAACATGTACATACACACACGCACACACACACTCATGCATACATACTTAGCTTAGTACAGTGGAAAAGAACACTGAGTTTAGAATCAGAAGCCCTGAGTGCAAGTCCCAGATCTTTTAATCATTATCTATGTGACCTTATACAAGTCACCTTAACCTGTCTAGCCTCAAATTTCTCATCTGTAAAATAAGAGAGTTGGACATGATGACCCCATTAGGTCCCTTTCACCTCTAAATCTACTCAATTATCTCATAAACATATACTTGTACATACTTGTACAAACTTGTACATACTTACACATACTTGTACAAACTCACACAGAAACCTTTTCCAATTATAAAAACTCACATTTGTACAAATAGTCTCAATTACAAAAACATAATGACATATTGGCACATGCAAAAACATCCACATTCACACATATACATACTCACTTAAATTTCCATAATCAAGCACTCAGCTGCTGTAGCCCTAGCAACAAAATGTGCTTATTAGGATTATAAATAGGAAGGGTCAGAGGGGAAGGTGTAAAAGTGCTTTGAGAAGGCTGTTTTTTCCAGTTGTTCTCTATAGAGCTGGGTGGAGCCATCTCTTCTGACCTGTAAGAATTGGGATATAGCCTCTAGGGTGCACTGGACTTTCCAATAAGCTTTACCTTTGCCCATTACTGGCTTGAACATGGTCCTGGCCATTGCTGCCTCTTGGACTTGCTCCCTAGAGTGACTTCATCATGAATGGTGTAACTTGTGAAGTTAAATAAAGAAATAGCTTTGTAGGCACAAGCTCCACTGGGAATTTCACCACTGCACTGAAAAACTCTCCTACCACCTCTTGTCTCCACAGTCATTAGACTCCAGTCCCTACCGAACAGCTGAGAGAGAACAGTGGGAAGAAGCCCAGTGACCCAGGACATGGCAAGCATTTCCCAACCTTCTCTTTGTTTCTCAAGGCTATGCCAGTGAAGCTCGTCTGTCTACTTCTAGCCTTGGCCTCAATAAGCTGTAAGAACAGTTCTATGGGGAAAGAGCAAATATGGAATAAAGAGCGCTGCTCTTACAGTTTTTCAGATAAAGATCCGACTATCACATGGTTTCCTAGCTCTGCTAACTCAACTAACTCCACTAACTCAGAGGGTATAGTTGTGGTTAATTGAAGACAGTAGTTACGGTACTTAGGACTTTAACCTCTCAAAGGAAAGAGAAACCTTTCAAAGAAAACACTCACAAAAACTAACTATACCTACTGCTTCTTCCTCATGCAAACCCCAAATATACAGCTCAGAGGGCTCTTAGAGGCAATACAATGTAGTGGAAAGAGGACTGGATTTAGAGGTAAGGGGCCTAGGTTCAAATTCCAGTTGTGCTATGTATGACTTTAGGCAAGTCCTTTTCTCTCACTTAGTTTCTCTCTAGCTTCAGTTTCTTCATTTGTCAATGAGGGGGCTGAACTAAATTGCGAACAAATCTATGTCTTGTGGTATATGAAGTCCTTTTTATACAAAAATCACTCTGTAAATGATCAATTTTCATAAAAAGCCAAAAAAGTGGAGGTATACCAGAATGCCCCCCAAATTCCTAGCTATCCCCACTCCAGGTCAAACCACCTAATATTCCACCTTTGGCATTACCTATAGAGAGCTTTCATTGTAAAGGAAAATTGGTTTTTAACTCTAGCTGGTACTGAGTTGCCTTCACCATGATGTACTGACATTGTAAAGCCCCTAATTCTTTTTCAGTTGAATTCATTTTCACTCAACTGATAGCATGATTTTGGTCTCCCCCTCACTACTGGGATTAGCAGCACCATGTTTCAAAGGTTACAAATATTCTACCTTCATTATTTTTCCCTTTGTGAACTACCGTGAAAGAAATAGGACATATCTATTTTGTCTTCTCTACCAGGTCAGAATTAGGCAGAACCACCAATGAAAAGACATCCTGTCAAAAAAATGTGGTAAAAATGGTAACTCTTCTAAAAAGCAAGATGAATAGAGGACTTATAAATCAAACACCTTTCATCCACAACCCATTCACTGCCACATTCTTAAATACTGTTATTCATTGCAATAATTCACTGACTTTCTCTCTGCTGGTCTCCCTTCTCCTTACTCTCCCTCATTCCCTCCTTCCCTCCCTCCCTCCCATCCTCCTCAATGTAGGTCAGAGCTTATTTTCCCAGAGCAAATAGGTGCACTTAAAAATCAAGGTGGAGAATAAGCTCTGGAGATGAATTTTAAATTGTTTCCATGTGTTATAAAGAAATCCAGGCCCAGGGTTCCCCATCTAAGAGATACAAAAAAGGAGATGGCATGTAGGGCACGTAGGGGGAAGGGGGGCATTTATGTGTGTTCTCTGTAGAGAAGCTGAAAATCAATCCAGATGGAAGTACAAGTGTAGGTATCCCCAACTTACCCAAAGGTTTGTTTGCAAACTGGCTGTCTATAACTCAGAAACCATTTTCCTAGCAAAATAACTTTTATGAATGGGGGAGGCCCACAGGTGAGAAGGTTGGGGGAAGATAGCAACAGGACTCTAAAGAGTCACTCAAAAGAGTGCCAAACCTGTAGTATAGCTTAAAGCATTTAGTATTAACAGGGCCATCTGGAGAAAAAAAAAAATTATCTCTTCTTTCCTACCAAACTGAGTAAATCAAGAGGACCAATCAAATTGATTAGTTCAATTCCAGGATTCAATCACACAATTTTCACTGATCAGCTTGAAGAGAATCTTTGCATTCAGAAAACTTAGTATCCTTTGATGAGATATTCAAATCAAGCAACATTTTCCTTTTGTCACTAAGCTACCTCAACCACTCTGCCTTTTGTTTTGCATCTCCAGCCCTTTGCTGTCCCATTAGGAAGACAGTCCAATTTACTAGAAAGTGGAAAGTTGAACGGCTTAAAAAATTGGCTAGGAGTGATTTGCAAATTGGATGATTCACGGAGTCTCATACTTGAAAAGGCAGTCTCTCAGAGGCAAGCTAGTTCAAAGTATACACAAACAGAAATCCCCTCTACAGTTTCCAGTTTGGCTTAAAGATTTCTAGGGAAGGGGAACCCAATAATTCCTGAAGATCTCATTCCACATTTGGACAGCTCTATTTGTTAGAATGCTTTTCCTTACATGAAATCCAAATGTGCCTTTTTTCAACTTCTACTCATTGCTCCCAGTTCTCACTTCTGAGGCTAAATAGATCAAGTCTAGTCCTTTTTCTATGTCACAGCTCTTCAAATACTTAGAGATCATGCCTCAGTTTCCTAATCTGTAAAATAAAGGGCTTGAACTAGATAGATGGTTTCTGAGGTCCCTTCCAATTCTAAGAGATCTATGATCCTAATCTCCCTCTAATTCTTCTCTTCTAGAGGTTTAAGATTCCCAGTTCCTTCAATCAGTCCTCAAATGGCACAAACTCACAGTCCTTCCCCACCATGATCTCCCTCGTATGGACTCTACATTTACTAATGTCCTTCCTAAAACATGTTGCCCAGAAGAGGATATTATATTTCACATGTAATCTGACCTAGGTAGAATATAGCAGAGTTATCACCTCCTTAATCCTCTGAATGCAGCCTAAGGCACAAGTGACTAGTATTTACCTCTTGGTGTTGCTGTATTGATCATATGAGATAATATTTATAAATCACTTAGCACAGTGCCTGGCACACACTTGGCATTATGAATGCTTATTTCCTTCCTTTCAACTTCCTATCTAAATCCTACCTATCTTTCAAGGTGTAACTCAAATGCTACCTACTTCCTCGTGTCTTCCCCAGTCACAGGAGCCCACAATGGTTTCTCCTTTCTCTAATACTTGTAATTTGGCCATCATACCGAATTCGTTATTATCTGGTATTATTCTCTGTTCTGGAACTACAGGATTCTAAGCTAGATCTAAAACTGGAAGGGACTTGAGAAGCCATCTAGTCCAGCCCCCTCAATTTATAAATGAGAACACTGAGGCCCAGGGAAGTTAAGTGATCTGCCCAAGGTCCCACAGAGGAAAGAGGGAAACTCAGGTCCTCTGACTCCAGAACTAATGATCTTTCTACTTGTTTCCAATAGTATCTCTCTCTTCTTCATTCATTTGTGTTAATGTTGTTTCTCCTGACAAGGACTAGGGATTATATCTTCGACATTCAGTTTATCTCACATCAAGCAACACCTGAAAGGTGGAAGAGAAGTAGAAATACTTCTAGACTTGTGATCAGTCAGTCAACAAACATTTAATCAAATGTCTATTATGTGCCAGGTCCTGTGCTAAGCAGTAGAGGAAAAAAAGAAAAGCAAAAAACAGTCCTTGCTCTCAAGCAACAAGAAGCTTATAATTTAATGAGGTAGTAATGTGCAGACAACTATGTACAACAGAGGGAAAGCACTAGCACAGCAGGGGCGGGCACTAGTCTAGAAAGGCTTCTTGTAGAAGGTAGGATTTTAGCTGTGTTTTCAGGGAAGCCAGGAGGAAGAGGAAATGACAAAAGACAGTACTGCGGGGAAGAGGTACAGTCAGCGGAAAGGCCTGGAGTCAGAAGGCCAGCATCACTGGATCATCTTAATCTCAAATTAGACCAGAGGTGGAACACCTGTGGCCTCGAGGCCACATGTGGCCCTCTAGATCCTTAAGTGCTGCCTTTTGACTGAATCCAAACTTCACAGAACAAATCTCTTTAATAAAAGGATTTATTCTGTAAAACTTGGACTAGTCAAAAGGCTGTACCCAAGGCCACATGTGGCCTCAAGGATGCAGGTTCCCCACCCCTAGTTTTGTGACCATTGGCAAGTCATTTAAATTCTCTTAAGCCTCTATTTTCTCATTTGTAAAATAGAGATAGTATCTGTAGCACTTGCCTCCTGGTGTTGTTGCAAGGATGAAATGAGATAGTATAGACAAAGCAATTTCCAAACCTTAAAGCACAGGAGTAGACACCCAGTAGGTGCTTCACAAAAACTTAATGATGTGTCTTAATAATGAAATACTTTTGCCTTATGCTGCAAGCTCAGAAATTCAGTTCTTCATTTCAGAGAGACAAAGAAGGGCCAAGGTAGAGAGGTGGGAATGTAGACATTAACCACTAAGTGTAGCTATTTATGGAAAGTGAGAAAAGACCATTTAAAATTCACAATTAAAACAAATGCAACTTGCTCCCACTGCAGAGCTCTCTTTAAATGACAAAATCCAGGTACCAGCAATTTGTTTGTCTATATGTTCTGCCTCATGGTGCTTTTTGTCTGGTCATATTTATAATAGATCCTGATGAGAAAACAGAAATTTCTGAGGAACTCCAACAAAGACAAGGGAGAGTTATTAAGTGACTTTGGTCATCCTCCAAATGTGATCAAAGAACTGGCTATTATGCTTTTGTAACAAGTAGGTCTCTGCTCATGTAATTTTCAGTGTAATTAATGTTTATCTGATTCCAAAGATATTTTTTACAGGAAAATTAATCTTTAAATCAAGCAATTATGGTTGTTTTATAGGCAACTGAGGACACTGCCCATTATGCTAGAACCCCAGTAAAACATTTTGTTTTCAGTCCATGCTATGGGACTGCCTAGTGGAAAGAACATTTGTACTTGCTGACAGATGACCTAGGTTTGCCTCCCTGGCTCTTTACTTAGTTGCTATGTGATACTGGGTAAAGCTGTGACTTATTTCCCCATCTTTAAAGTAAAGATAATAATATTCATCCTGGCTATATTATTTGATTGCTATGATATTCAAATGAGAGGATGAACGTAAAAGCACTAAGAAAATTCAAATGCACAATGTACCTATGAGGATTATTTTTATTAGCATCATAATTATTAGGTAGGATCACTTTACACTCAGACTTCAGTAACTAAGCCTCCTTGGATAAGACCTAAGGCAGACTTAGATTCACTTCTGCTCTTTTCTGCTCTATGGGCAAATACTACTCTAATGAACTTTCCCAGTACAGTAATTCTGCACCTCTATCAATGAAGACTATCTTAGAATCACAGATTTATATCTGGAAATAACCTAAGGTAATCTAGTCAATCCCTTCATTTTACATATGAGGAATAGAGGCCCAGAGTGGTTAAATGACTTGCCCAAAGGCACACCAGTGACAAGCATCACACAGTGACTGAGGCAGGGCTAGAACCCAGGTTCTCTGACTCCAAATTCAGTGGTCTTTCTACTATACTATGTTTAGGACAGATCCCAACAATACATAAACACACTTGTCAGGAACTTCTATCTTGATCATTTACACTGACAAATTAATAGTATATTACAAAAGCCAATTTTGCAAGGGAGAGGAAAGGAGGGGATTCAGAGAGTAAGGCAAGAGGGGATGGAGAAATGACGGCCTGAAGGGGGAGAAGTCATACAGAGGAGGCTAAGGGATAAACTGTGTTAACTTCACAGTTTTACCCTATCCACTCTCACCTGAGCAAAGACCAAATTAAGCTTTGTGTCAAAAGCCAGCTCTGCAGAAACATGGCCCACTGTGTTGCTGGATGACGCAAGCAAATGTCTAGCTTCACATAGTTTATAAATGTTTGTTCAATAGGGCTGACTTCATTATAAAAGAGTTTCATGCTTAGCAGGTTCATTAATTGAGATATCACTACAGTACTAAATTAGGATGTGTCTACGGGACACTTGCAACTCTACTGTATTTTTAAGATTAAAACATAAACCGGAGAAGGGAGGGTGGTTCTATTATATGGGGCTAGGGCTGGGGTTTTTTGGCATGGAATTACATGAAACAGACCATCAAGAAAATAGTCAGCATGACCTTGTTTCTATGGACAGAAGGTTTCGTTTACTTCCACAAGTCCAGAGACCTGGAAGCCTGCCTGACCAGCAGCCTGGATTTGAGAACCCTGACAATGAGTCAGTCCAGTGATTTATCTGTGTTGGGCTAAATGTTTAAGATCGGCAAGAGAGGTTATTAAGGAAATTTTTCAAAATGAATGATGATCCACAATTGCATCAACATTTATATAATACACACAAAAATCTATCCAATACATATCTTCTCTCTCCCCCTACAATGCAGTCTTCACACTCCTGTGTATTCTCTCCCTCTTCAAATTATGTATGAAATTATTTGTTTACATGTTACATATTGTTCCCCTTCAGTAAACTGTAAGCTTCTAGAAGGAAGAGGTTCTGTTTCTGTATACACAGTACCTAGTAAGGTGCCTCGAACAGAGATGGTGCTTAGAAATGCTTACTGAATTGGACTGGAATGCTACCAAACTACCAAGCCTTAGATATGGTCCTGTCCCTCTGCTGAAAGCCCTGCCATAGCTTCCTAAAGCCTAACAAGAAAGTTTCAATTCCTCTACCTTACAATAAAGGCCTTCTACAATCTAGTGCCATCTTAACATTTCCAGCCTTATCTTACATTCCAAGCTAAACTACTCACTGTTCCCAAAAACATATTCAGCACTCTCCCATTTCGGTGACTTCTGCCTTCTGGAATCACCTTATCAACTTAGCCCTCACCACAAACTCTTTAATTGCTAACTACTCTCAAAGTCTAACTTCAGTGCCATCTCCTCTGGAAGACTGGCTCCTCTCACTTTTTCCTTCTTCAGGATTTCTTCTAACATTTTATTTGCATTTCTCTTACACACCTGATATATGCTGTTTTGTATTATAATTATAAATGTGTCATATCCCTGTAGGAGATCAGAGTAGGGCCTATGTTTTATTAAACCCTGTATTACTCCCAGCATCTACCACAGTACTCTGCACACAGTAGGTACTTTAACACAGTTGCTGTTAATACTTTGCACTTACAAATATCTTTTCCCACAATCTAATTATGAGGTTGTGGGTAAATCAAACAACTATAATACAAAATAGGAATTGGTTTTAGAGAAAGATTACTGGTGCAATGTGCTCAATTTTGCAGGACGTAACTAGGCAAGCAAACTTATAGGCAATTTCTAAATACAAAGAGCCACAAGGTGATACAACAAACTCTAACCAACTAGTAATTTGTAACAAGAATGTGCTTTACTTTGGCAATAAGCTGATTTCTGGCTGGGATGTGGTTTGAATTCAGCCAGTCTGGAAAAACACCATGACAACAGATTCAGCTGCTTGAGCTTAGTTGATTTGGAAAGGAGCTTAATGAATTTAATAACTCATGAACACAAATCTCCAACTCATATGGGTCAAAGATGCATACGTGAACAACAGGACACCTGCCTTCTATGCTTGCTTCATTCTTCCCGCCATAAATATGTTGAGACACTTGGGTCCATCACAATAATGTCCTTGAATGTTACAATCACTTGAGTTTCTTCAGCATTCTTTGCCAATTTTTGAATACGAAGGTGAAGGTGACCATGGTCAAGTGTGGAAAGACAGAAGTAGGTGTGTGTATTACAGGTAATATTCAAAGATAGGTAGGCTGACTCATATTTGAAGTTCAGACTAAACCAAAACACAAGAAGCTCCCAATCACCTTAAAGTGTGAATAGACATAGATTCATTTACTTATTCAATCAGGAAAGAGGGAACCAAAGGTGTGCTCACACCTCAACTGGGCATTTGTTAATAATAACCAGTCTTAGAATAGTGCTAGACACTGTCCCAATCTTGATTCTAATACTAATATTTTATGAATGAAAAAGCATTCATCGAGCACTTAACATGTGTAAAACCCTGTGCTAAGTACTGAAGGTACAAATAGAAAAGCAACACAGTACCTCCTCGAAAGCAACTTTCTAATTCTAATGGGGAAGACAACACACCTAGAAGGTTTTAGCTCCAAGTCAGAGGGAAAGGCCCAGTGGTCTTTAGGGTACAAAAGAGATAGTTATTCAGATGCATACATGCATATGCACAATAGTTAGGGTAGCATAATTTAGGACTTTATCTGCTGGAAAGCTTTTCAGAATTGACTGTTCAGATATTCTCCAACATTAATTTTCAGTCTAATACAAATGAAAGAATTAGTCTGGAGTTACTAGAGGATTGTCATTTATTGTTCCTCTTGGTTTTTTGTTGTTTTTTTTTGGGGGGGGGGCAGAATTTGATGAAGCAGCATGGTATAGTAGAAAGAGCACTGGATTCACGTCAGAGAGGACCTAGGTATTAATCCTAGTTCTGTGACTATGTGACCTTAGTCAAATCACTCAACCTCTTCAGGAATCATTTTCCTCATGTATAAAATGAAGGAGTTGGACTAGATACCTTTTGAGAGCCTTTCTAGTTCTGGATCTTATGTTCCTAAGACTAGAGAGGAAAGGTGATACCAAATTGTTAAGAGCCTTGAATGACAAGGTAAAGAATTTAAGCTTTACTCATTAGGTAACTGAAGGCCACTGAATATTTTTTAGCAAAACAATGACACAACTAGATCTATGCATAAGGGAGATTAGCCTAGAAATAGTTTGAAGGATGGATTGAAGGAAGCAGAGAATAGCAATGGTACTCAATACCAATAGCAATAGTAAATTAATGTTACTGCAGTGATAGTCTTCGGCAGGTGGGAAAGAAGCTCTGTACCAGGATGACAGCTGTGATGAGAGGTGTGGACAGATAGAAAAGATGTTGAAGAGATAGAATTGGTAGGAATTGGCAACAGTTTTGATACAAGAGGTGTGGTAAATGTAAAAGTCAAAGAGAATACCAAAGTTTTGAAAAGGGATAGTTGGATGAATGGTAGTGTCCCAGTCAGGAGGAGGCACAGATTTGAAGGGAAAGATAATGAATTTGGTCTTGGGCATATTATGTTTGAGATATTTATTTGACACCTCATTGGAGATGTCCTACAGGAGACACACATCTGGAGCTCAGGGATCCCATGTTGGTTGTACAGTCACCACCGTGTATTTGTGTCTCACAGTATCCTCCTGGAGCACCGAGGCAGCCTCTGCATACCCACTGTGACATTCTCTTGTGTCACAAAAGGCTTGAGAGAGAATGTGGGAGGGAGGTGGAGAAGACTTCTCTCTGCACTTGGGGAGAATGGAGCGCAATAATGAAACAGCCTATTGTGAGTACGAGGTAAAAGATTTAAATGAATTGTCAAGGAACATCAACATTGAAGGGCTGAGTGACTCACCCAAAGTCAGACCGGTAGCATTGATCCCACAGAAGATGAATACTCCCACCGAACAAAACTGTTTTACTTTTGAAAAGTATAGGTTGCAGTGATACTCACTAAACATCCCACCTTAGTCTTCAACAGGAGGATTGTGGATCACAGCAAGGAGGGACAAGTATCACAAAATCCATCCAGGTCCCTAAGGGAACCCAACTCCTTTGGGTTTTCCCAGAAGAAGGAAACTATTAATAACACATTTGCCTCAGATGATTTAATATAATTTTTAGAACAGATTTAATGAACTCAGCAGAAAACTGTACCACAGAAGCTGAAATTCCCCAGGGAAAAAAGTTGGAATTCAGAGACAGCCAATATGGCCAAGTTTCGTCCAACAAAGGGGAATGTGTCCTAAGCCTTAAAATTGGTCAGAATGTTTTGGGTTATCTTCCTCCTGTTGCTATAACCATAACCAAAAATTCTGCCCTTAGTTAAAGACAATGCCCTGATCCTTCGTTGGTAGAATGGAAAGTGTACTGTCTACATGCTTGTTGACTACAACAATACAGCCACTACATGTACACTACAACAGTATAGCCAAATCTACACTGATCCATCTCATCTCACATCCTTGTAACCAACAGCACACATTTGCAAAATGGCAGGTTGAAGTTAGGGGTGACATTTGTGAAAAGAGACCAAACTGAGTTGATGCATATTGGGCTTCACTCTCTAACCTCTGGCTCATTACCACTGAGCTCTCACCAAGGAAAGCATCCTCAATGCCATAAACATGTGACCCAGTGTAAACTACTGAAATTGTTTTAGTTGTGTCAAACCAGCAGAACTGGCTAAAAGTCAGTGAATTTTTATCAATTTCACATGCTCCTTTTATGAGACAATTGTCCACCTATTTAAGAAATAGGAAGGACAACAGAGATGGAATCAATTTAGAGATCTCTTCCAATCTCAACTTCAGGTGCTAATGAATTCATTAAATGCTGTGTAAGAAATGACACATATTGTCAGGGTCACCAACAATTCAACTTAAAGCATTTTAAAAGACTGATGAAAATAAGTGGGAATAGATTTCTTTTTCCTTGTCTTTTTTTTTAATCTTATTCAGTCTTCTTGCAAATTCTTCTGTTGTTTTCACCCTGGTTAATGCTCTAGTTGCTAGGAATGGGTGAACAAAAGGGCCTGTTATTTGTGTGTGATGTGTATTTATCTGTATATTTGTCTTTATATGCATACATTATGGAGCAGCTAGATCCACAGGGCAAAGAGTCATAGAATTTGCTCCAGAAAATTTTGAGCAAGTCTGCTCTTCAGGTCTGTTCTTTAGTCTGTAGAAGGGTACACTGAAGCACTGCCAGGCATTGAGCTACATTGCTGCAAAGGAATAAAGAAGAAAAACACAGAATCTCAGAGTCATAAGAGACCTCTAGTCCAATCCATATCTAAGCAAGAATGCTCTCTACCACACTCCTGACAAGTAGTGGTCCAGCCTTTACTTGAAGATCCTCTTTCTGATAGTTTTTCCTTCCATCAAGACTAAATTTTCCTATTGCATCTTATATCCAATGTTTCTAATTTTGTTGTCTAGGACCAAGCACAACAAGTCTAACCCCAATTCCATATGACAGCCCTTCAAATACTGGAAGACAATTATTATGCCCCACTTAAGTCTTCTGTTTTCCAGGCCAGTTCCTTCAATAGATCCTCACGTAACATGGTCTCAAAGTCCCTCGACACCCTACTCACCATGAGTTCCAGCTTGTCTAAATCCTAAGACATGACACCCACAACAGAATGCAGTAATCCACCTGTGATCTCCCAAGAGCAGCATACAGTAGAGCTCTACCTTCCCATGTTTGAGATACACTATTTCTCAACATCTAAGTACCAGCTTCTCTCTTTTCATCCCATTATTACAACCTTCTCTGCCTCCTTCTAAGCCTATGATTATATCCAAGTGGAGCTCCTCCTCTCCACATATTACTGCTTTGTTACCTTGCCCTGTCCTGTCTTGTGCAGCCTGAAACAGGCCTCTCATGCTAGTTGGAGGCAGCCATTTGGAGGGATCAAGTCAACACCTACTATGTGCCAGGCACTGTGGTTTAAGTGCTGGAGATACATACAAAGGCAAAACAAAACAGATAAATCAGTCCCTGGTCTCCTTCTTAAGCCAGTACTTACATCCCATTCTGGGAGCTAATGGGAGATAAAAACTTGTGAGACTCTATAAATCCATTATATCCTAGGACCCTCAAAACTAAAAGAAACTAGGATATGCCCTTCTACTTTGACTTCTGCAGAAATGAAGCAGAATGGAAATAGGTCAAAAGCAAAGTTACAATACAGAAGCAAAAAGTAAATGAATTAGGGTAATAACAGGGTGAGTCTTTCTTCTCCGGAGCCAGGCTAGAGCAGGGTATAATCCAATAGGGCAACGCAGCCTGTGCCCCAGACATACACCCCTGATTATCCTCCAGAGAGGCCTTGAAACAGCCAATGAAAACAAGCTGTAGTTGGCTCCATTCTCCCTCCCCATGTCCCCATATCAAGAATGGGCACCCATGGGGACAGGAGGAGGGGAGGCTGTCAAATTGGGGGGGGGGGGTGAGACACAAATGAATTCTTGGAGTGATACAAAGCTCCACCCACACCACATGCCCTCAAGTCCTAGGACATATAAAGTATCCTTAGCCACTTTTCTGTCTGGGTAAATAACCAGGCTCAATGCAAGTATCTTATCAAGAAGTTATGGACTAAGCAGTTACCCAGTCCTGATGATTCTTCCTTTGCAAAGCCTCTCAAATCTATTCCTTCCTTTCTATTCTTACTAGCTCAAGACCTTGCTATTTCACATGATTATAATACATAGCCCCAAACTGATCTCCCTGCCACTTGTCTCACCCCAGTCTAACACATAATGTCAGTTATAACAAAAACCCAGCTTTTATGGCATCACTCCTTCTCTCCAATACCTTCGATGGCTCTCCCTTCCAATAAGTTCCAAACTCATTCAAGGCCCTCCACAATATATTCATATCTCCCACTACTACCCTATAGGAACAATCTGCCCAGCTGTTCTACTCACTATCCCACAAATATTCTTTCAGGCCTCTATGATTTGTTCTGTTCTTACCTTACGACCTCTCATATCTACCTACTCAGCCAACTTTTAAGACCCAGTGCAAAGCCTAGATCCCTATGAAGCCTTTCCCAGGTAAGAATGATCTCACTCTCTTGAATTCTTGTAGGGCTTATGGTTTGTATCAGCCATTTCACTCCTGTCTGTCATATATACTCCCTTGTGATAAAGAGATCTGTGGACGTGTCTCAGACTGCTATTTCCTGAGATCAAGGAGAAGTTTTTATATGTAGCACAGGGTCTGGAAGCACAGACTCTCCAAGTTGGAAGGGACCTTAAAAATTATCTAGTCCAACCCATACACAAACAGGAATGAATCCTTTCTACAATATCCCTGAGAAGTAGACATCTGGCCTCTGTTTAAAGACCTCAATGATAGAAAATTAATTTCCTCCTGAGTAAGCCAGTTTCACATAGCTCTCATTTTTAGGAAGTTTTTCGTTACATCAAGCTGAAATGAAAGAGAGATAGAACTTCTGCCTCCCCGCCCCCCCCCCCAGTCTTCTCTTTTTCAGGCTAAATACCTCCAGATCCTTCCATGGCATAGTAACTTGCCCTCTCACCACCCGGATCACCCTCCCTCCTCTGGACGTGCCCCTTCCCTCTTTTCAGCTTCCTCGCATGAATGGATTGTCTTCCTCCGTGTAAATGTAGTCTTCTTGAGGGCAAGGACTGTCTTTCCTTCTGGTGGTATTTGTATTCCTTGCACTTAGCATAGCAGGTGCATTAGACAGAGCACTGGGCCTGGAGTCAGGAAGACCTGAGTTCAAATTCAGCCTCAGACACTTACTAGCTATGTGACCCTAAGTAGGATAATAATGTTTGCATTCACTATTTTATTGTGGCTATTAGGAAAACTTGGCAAATTGTAAAGTCTTGAATAAATGTAGAATATTGTTTTGTAAACATATTGCATTTTATATTTAAAAAATTAAGCACAATTCAACAGAACACTTGTTAATGCAATTTTGTGGCAAACACCAACTCTTCATGTCATGAAGATGACCCAGGAAGAAGGAAAGAAAAGATACCTGAGTTAGGGAACCACAAGCACCACAAGTTTATAGGTTATGAACTTAAAAAGAATACAGGAAGTAGATGCACATGTGCAGGAAGACTAAGGTTACAGCAAGTGATGCATTCAAACTACTGATGGGAGAATTGTTCTCAAAGGAAAATTCTGTTGCTGTCTTGTGACTCAACATGTTTCCACACTTTGACTGAATTATAAAACATTCCCAGTGTGTGGATGTGTATTCAGACAGAGCATGTTCTAATTCACCCCACTGATCATCGGAAGTGCTGTCATGAAATTTATAAAATATCTCAAAACAAAATTAATTTTCATTCACTTTTAAAAAAAATAATTGAATGACAAGAACATTTTTGGGGAAAAGAAGACTGGTGTCACAAATCATGATGATAGGATGTTATAACTCCAAAAAGGTTGGGAATCATTCTTTTTGAGAATAGTCAAGAAATCATTTCTTTCATTAAATAGGTTGGTTCCCCTCCCCAAAATCTCTCGCAAAAGTAGCTGCCCAGCAAGTCTCAGCTGTTTCTAATAAGACAGAAAATGTTCTATTAGATATTTATAGGGCGTTCCTTCCTATCCAAAGTTGCCTCAACTCACCATCTACAGGATATGCTTTCTATCACCCACCTTCCTCCAAAAAGTGGGAAAATCTGAACTTCCTAGATCAATTTCATGGAGGCTTAATTTTGAAGTTTACTCTGCCCCTTCAGGCCTCTCCTCTCTGCTTCCCTCCTCTCCCCTAGTTATAAAATAAAAAGAATATGAGAAAATTTTCCTTCTGCTATACTCCTCTGTATTATAAATTCATCTTCATACTGAGAAATACAACTGGCAAGATTTCTGGGGGATCCAAAATTAAAACAGTAACAACAACAATATAAGATCGTGGATCACAGACTCAGAGCTAGAAGGGATTTCAGAGATTATCTAGTCCAACCCTCTCAATTGCATAGATGGAGACACACAGGTACACAGACCTGTGTATCAGCAAAGGTAAAAATTAAACCCAGGTCCTCTGACTCTAAACCAGCTAGCTGGCTTTCCAATGGGCCACAACCTGCCCCACATGCACATAACTTCCCCTTTCCATCTTCTTTGTCCTAGACACTTTAAATTCAAGACCAAAAGCAGAAAAGGGAGGGGAGGTAAAGCTTTTAAAACAGCTTCACTTTCCTAAAGAAGAACAATGACACCAAAACTAAGAACATTTTGCATTTTTGAATTGAATTAAGTATTGTGTAAATTTTTTTTAAAAAATGGAGGTGCCTCGACTTCCAAATTCTGTAGCCTTCTACAATAAGGGCAAGTATGAGAAAACCAAAGGAGACATAAGGAAGGATGATTTTCTGGACTGGAACACAAAAGTTAGGCCTTCCCTTATCTTTAAAATAACGTGGTTGGACTAGACAGCTTTGGAGGTCTCTTACACTTCTCAATCCATGATCTTGTGAATGAAAAGGGCAGCAGGCATGACATAGCAACCAAAGTCTGGAGATTTAATTCCAAAGGAATTGTGTCCCAAATGTTAGGCTGTAACATTTAGGCTCTAACAAAACTACCTCTGGGGCCTGGGGTTGGAGCATGGTCTAGTAGACAGAACACTGAATTTGGAGTTCAAAGGCTCAGGCTCCAGTACTTACTACCCAAGTGACCTGGCTCATATTCTCTTAGCCTCAGTTTCCTCAACTCTAAAGAGATGAAGTTGAACTAGATGATCTCTAATATACCTTCCAGTTCTAGATATTATGATCCTGGTACAGAACTGCACAGGTTAAAGGGTGGACTAGGTGATATCTGAGGTTCCTTTCTGCTCTAAGACTTAAATTATAAGAATTGATGACATAATCCATGATCTGGGTCTGTATATCAGAGCACAGAATGTGGCATTTTGAACAAATATTGCTTTCCTAATCCTATAACATATTCTGAATTAAATTCTGCTCAATGACTTCTATATTTTCTAGAATTATCTAGTAAAGTGGGGCACATATACAATAAATTCTGCAGTGCTAGCAAACATCTAAGCAGGCCCATGGACTTTGACTCGGTTCCATTTTGCAGAAAGACAGTGGCAGGCTTCTGCTGTTCTGTTTACCCAAGAGGTGAGTAAAAACTCCGTTGTCTCCATGTCACTGCAAAACATTGCCATGGAAACCACACCCGGCATGGCTGCCATGGTATCAATGCAGTACCACTCCCTGTGCAGGTAAGTAGCTGTCCAAAGGCTGCAGTTAGCAGGCTTGTTTTTAGGCAAACCTGAAAAATGAGCTAAAAGCCTTATGGACAATATTCATATTAGGCTTCAACACCTGCCTCCTACTCACCAGTCACTTCTGAGAATAAAAATCTTTCCCAAATCTGTTCCTGGAAGATAGGAATTCCCAAGACAGAATCTCTGGGAGAGGATAATGTGGGGATTTTAAGTGACATAGGTAACCTGATGACCATGATCTCTAGGAAGCCACGGGGAGGACAAGAGTGCTCTAGGATACTATATTATTAGTGAAAAGGGTCTGAAAGAATTCCCATACCCTCACTTTGGAACTCAGAGCTCAGAACTTGCTTATTAGAAAGTACAGAAACTGTACAGTTACCCAGTGTAATGTAATTCTGCCCACTTTTTTTTTACTGAGAATCATGTGGCCACAGAATTATTTCCAATGGCCTCCTGATTCCCTGTTCAGGGTGACATTGCTAATCATGAGTCACCCACTGATAAGCATGGGATGACCCTGGGACTCCCGACCCACTCTGTGCATAGTGGCTCCTTTGGCTAAATACACTCGTCAATCCAGTCTGGCCTCCCCTCTTAGTGATGCCTGTAATTCTATTTCATTTTCCCCAACTTGGTAATTTTAGGCCCCACCCACCTTAGTCCCAAAACAAGCCAGACAAGCACCTCAGGAAGACAAGTACAACTGAATGCTTTAGGTATTCATAAGTGCTCCCAATTTTTTTATTAGCATCTTAGGAATAGAAGCATAGTAAACTCTCACATGGTGATAATTCAGACCCCCAGGGGGACTGAGGGATTGGATATAGGGGACAGAAGTATAGGTAACACTCCTGCACTCACTCTTTAATAGAAGGTTCTCTTTATGTGATAAGTCATTTCTCTATGAGGTCTGTGCTACATTCTCAAATAAGGGTATTTCCTGTTATTACTATTCCTCCTAAACCCTTTAAGGCAAATTTATGGGGAAACACATTTAAGAATTGTATATAATAATAAATGTCAGGGAGAAAACACCGGACCTTGAAGAGACCTGGGTTCAAGTCCTTGCTGCCTGATTGGCCTTAAGCAAGGGTGGGGAACCTGTGGCCTGGAGGCCACATATGGCCCTCTAGGTCCTCTAGTGAGACAGGATCCAAAGTTGGTTCCCCACCCTTGGCCTTAAGCGAATCATTTTGGTTCTATGGGCCTGTTTTGTCACACAAAAAGGCAGGAAGTATTGAACTCAATGATATCTAAGGTCTGTTCGAGCTCTAATAATCTATAATGTCATGGAAGGTTTGTAATCTACCCATAATGGAAAAAGTACCCATTCTAAGGATATTACAAATTCATCAGGCAGGTAGAAGACAGACACATGGATAGAAATGTCTTTCCTATAAAAGGTCAGGTGCCGGGTCATATACTCCTTAAGGCTCTCCCTGAGGAGAGGGGCAGCTGGCTTGCTTATCTTCTTCTCCCATCACTCTTTAATAAAGGGCACCGGCTGTTCAATATTGTACATTTCCCTCTTAAAGATAAGATCACTGTTTGTGTTAATTTCCCTAACCCTGCTCTCTCTGCTCCTGCAATGTCAACACATCTATAGGTTACTCAGACAAACAGGCAAACAATTCCTCATATCGAAATAAGGAAAAATGTATAGCTTTAAAACATGTTGTAGCTGCTGTCCACCTCCAGAGAAAGAAGTGATGGAGTCTGAATGCAGATCAAATCATACTTTTTTCGCTTTTTTTGTTGTTGTTGTTGGTTTTTTTTGGGGGGGGGGGGAATTCCATGTTTTCTTTCACAACATGACTAACATAACATGTTTTACACAACTGCACATATATATATAACCTATATAAAATTTCTTACCATCTCAGAGAAGGAGAAGGGGAAGAGGAAGGGGAAGAATTTAGAGCTCAAAATTTTTTTAAATGAACGTTAAAAATTATTTTTACACACAACTGGGAAAAAATAAAAATTTTAAATGTGTTGTAGCCAAACCAAAGGGTACATCTAAAACATACTTAACTTTAAAACCAAAGGGGAAATATGTCTCCATATTTTGCAAGCATTAAGCTGCAGAGGTGGGCCCCAGCCATAGGCCCATCCTTCTGTCTAACCAGATGTTTTTATCTAACAGATGTAAGTCATTTGTTTTAGATGTTTTCTAAGTATTCTGGCTCATTCATTCATCTTACTAGAAAAGGGCAGAACAATATGAAGGGGGTCCACTGTTGCAGAAGACAACAATAAGCAGCAGAAAGCACCCATGGGGAAAAACCTTGGCTCATATCCTGGCTCTGACACTATAGGTAGTCACCTCACTTCTCTAAATTTGTTCTAAACTACAAAATGGGAAAATAATACTTAGGCTCCCTACCACACAGAACTGGAGAAAGTGCTTTGCAAACCTTGTATCTCCAAGGAATGCTAGTTTTTCTTGTTATGGTTACTACTGTTATTATTATTATCTCCGTGTGTTAGGAAAAGGAAAGAGTATTAGATTTGCAATGAAAAGACCTGGGTTCAAATCCTAACTCCCCTAATCTGCTACCTGTGAGACCTCAGATAAAGCACTCTCCCTTCTTAAGAGTGGTCACTTTCCTACTCTCTAAAATGGGAGGGGACGAGCTAGATGATTGCAAAGTTCCTTTCCAGTTCTCCATAATCTATCTCCTAAAATTCAGTGCACACCCAGAGCAACTGTGCTTAGCCCAGGAAGCAGCTATCTGCTCAGAGGGCTCTGGTAACCATGGGGCAGCTTTGATGACCCTATGACAGCTCTGGTAACCTCCCGCAGCAGCCATTTCACCTAGCAGAAGCAAAGAGGGCACCAGCTGTCTGTGAAACAGGGATTGTTGCATTTTGACTGTTTAGTGGGGAACAGAGTAAGGAAGGAGACAATATAAGCTGGAGAGACGTAGTTGAAGGACTATGATATGCACAAGCTGAGAGTAATTCTTCTTTGACGTTTGGTGATCCTCAAACTTTATTAGAAGGATGCCTTCGATTCTGACCACCGCACAGTTGTGAATGAATGAATGAATGAGAAACACTGGAGAGAATGCAGAAAAGTGACCAAAATGATCAAAGGCATGGAAAAAGATCCTATAGACAGGATAAAGGAATGGAGATTGTTTAATACAGTAATGGTTGACTTCAAGTTTAGGGAGGAAAAAAAATAAGGAACAGGCTTAGACCTGGGTTCTGGTCCCAGCACTATCCTATCACAACCCATGTCTCAGTTTTATCCACTTTAAAATGTGAGTAACAATACTTGTACTATTTGTTTTTTAAATCATCAGGCTGCTTTGAATTGGTATATATCCCAGAAAACAGTTTGGAACTATGCTTCTCCAATCCCTCCTCTCCACCCCAATCATTAAACTGTAACATATCCTTTCACCTAGCAATATCATTAATAGGCAAACTCCAAAGAAATCAAGGAACAAAGAACCCATATGCACAAAAATATTTACAGCACCTCTCTGTGTAGTGTAAAAGAACTTGAAACAATGAGGATGCCCATAAAGTGAGGAATGACCAAATAAACTGTGCTATATGAATGTAATGGAATACTATTGTGCTATAAGAAAAGATAAAAGAGATAGTTCAGAGAAATTTGAGAAGTCTTACATGAATTGATGAAGAGTAAAATGAGCAGAACCAGAACAACAACTTATACAATAACTACACCATAAAAACGACTCTGAAAGACTTAAAAATTTCAATCAATGCAATGACCAATCATGATTCCAGGGGGCTGAAAATGAAACAAGCTCCTCACCTCCTGGATTCAACACATGGAATGAGTCATTTATTTTTGGACATACGGACAATGTGGAAATCTGTTTTGCTTGACTATAAATATTTGTTACAAGGGTTTTGCTTTTCTTTTCTTTTTCATTTCAATATTGGGGTGGGAGGGAGATAAAAGTTTATTCACTGAAAAAATAAATTAAATTTTAAAATAAACATACTGTTAGGCTCTGTCGAAAAATGAATGAATAATATGTCCATGGGAAAATCCCTGCCCATCACCATGATGAACCTTGAAATTAGTGAGACAGGGAGCCTTCCATCCCTAATATCCACCTCAGGACAGCAAACATTTCATATGCACCTGACTCAAGGTAGGGACTGGGCCAGTGATCTTGTGGTTCCATTCCGACAAAGGACATGCGATTCCCAAACAAAATAAGTCTATTACTATAAAAGATTCTGGCCAACCATTCCTTCATCTGCTAAGAAGTAGCTGAATCAGTATTTCACACTTGATGACAACAGTCAAATGCTACACTCTGACTGCAGATCATCTGTGTGTCTCCTTTTGGATCTGGGCTTTGGCTAGCCATACATCTTACATTTTGTGAGTTTTGGAGCAAGACTGACATCATTCAAGGAAAAGGATATAGATAAGTAATCATAGAATATAAATCAAGACAACTTTAAGACACCACATTAAAACTACTGGAATGGTAAAACACAGCACACACATGCACGCATGCGCACACACACACACATATACACACGAAGATAAAATTCAATATTGGCAAGGCAAAAAGAAAAAAGGCATTCTAAATACATCATATTGGTACAAACACTCTGAGGAACATATACACTAAGAGTCTCAAAATTGATCGTACCTTTGTACCTAACTATTCCACCACCTGGGTGGTGAGGTAGAGAGAGGACTAGACCTGGAATCAGGAAGACTCTTCTTCCGGAATTCTGATCCAGCCTCAATCACTGCCTAGCTGTGTGACCCTGGGCGAGTCATTTTACCCTGTTTGCCTCAGTTTCCTCATCTATAAAATGAGTTGGAGATGGAAATAACAAACCACTCCAGCATCTTTGCCAAGAAAAGTCCAAATGGGGTCACAAAGAGTCAGACATGACTTGAGAACAACATTCTAGTAGGAGGGCTTTATTCTAAAAACATCATTTGAAGAAAAAAAAGAACCCAGGAACACGTAAAAAAAAATTCACAGCTGTTTGTAGTAGCAAAAAGTATGAAAAAACCTATATGCACTGTATGTGTTAAGATGGATGAAAATGGTTCAGTTCTGTGATTTCATCAGGGTAGAGAGCTGAAGAAGAAATTTTACATATATGCATACACACACATACAGAACATATTTTACACACACACACAAAATTTCCTATGAATTACAGTCTTTAACTTACAATTTGAAAGAGTTGCCTGGACACAATGAAAGGTTAAATAATGGTAATAATCACATAGCTAGTGGTGAGTCAGAGACAGAACTCAAACCCAAGTCTTCCTGACTCAAAGGCCCGGGGCCAAACAGTCTGCCTTTTCCTCTGGGTGTTATTCCTGACATTCTAAAATTCAAAACCAGCCCCACCCCCTCTACAGCTGGCTCAGTCACTGGGGCCTCCTCACCCAGAAAGAGCCCACTCACCAAAGGAACATCCCTTTGCAAAATCCAGCCCCCTCCCCTTTCTCTCCTGAAAAGGGCTAACAGCCGGTCTGCCTGCATCCTCCTCCTCCTCCAGCCCCACTTCAGCTCTTTTTTTTGGTTCTTTCCCTTAGAATGTAAGCTCCTGGAATGTAAGAGGCTTTCTTTACGTCTGTTTTTGTGCCCATCATATAATCAGCTTCATTCCCCCCCCTCCCATCCTTCCCCGCTGCTCCTCAATGGACTATCATGGCATAAGAAAAATAAAAATGAAGTATACAAGGATATATGGAAAAATCTATGGTCGATGAAACAATGTAAAATCAACAGAACCAAAACTACATATACAATGACTACAATTATATACTAAAAAGAAAACAAAGCCGTGGGTCGTAAAATTTCAGATAACTTAGAAAAGGACACTAAGTAAAAGCATTTTTTGTTTGTCCTATGTCAATCCATTTGGTTCTATTTTGTTCATTACAAAGGGTTTGTGTATAACTTTATTCCTTATTTTATTTACTTATTAGATTATCTCTAATGCTTACTAAATGTACAATTAAAAAAACTTTTTAAATTCTTCCTAGCTATGGATCACTTTAAACTGAACAAACCTAACAGAATTTGCATCAAAAAACCCTGGTAACGACTGACAGCTGTGCTCATTACAAGGGAACAACCCATTCCATTTTGGTCCCCGGTTTGATAGAAATTCCCTTTCACACGAGGTGTTTAGTCCAGGCTCAGTTTTTTTCTTTACTGAATTCTAGGCTCTGGCCTACGTGAGGGGAGTGTGTCCTGGTGTTATTTACTTTCAGAAGCTCTTCCAGGCTGTGTTTGGACTCTCTCTAAGGCCTATAATGATGGAGAAGGAGGGGATGAGCAAACACTGTTTGAATCAATGCCCTTGTCTTGTTGCTCAGGTAGAAGGGCCTAGGCAGAAATGCCCCACAACAGCAGGCAGCTTTAAGGTGATTGCTTTAAAATTAAATAGATGGAATTTAGAATTGAAGTTTTTAAAAGGAGTGCAGAGTATTTGCCTGGGGGCTGAGCTGAGATAAGGGACTGGTCTGGTTCCGGGAAACTGTCTATTCCTGAGGCAAGGCCTCTAGACTCCTTCCCTACCGCTCCTTCCAGATCACCACTCCCTCTCTGCACTGGCTTTTTCTTTCCTGACCTACACTTGCAAACTCTCTGAGATTCAATTTAGGATCACAGGATCAGATTAGTGATTTAAAGTTTGAAGGGACCTTAAGAGGTCATTCAGTCCCACCTCATAATTTTACTACTCTGTAAAATAGGAGCTTTGGGCAATTGTTACAAAAATTGCCTCCCCCTTCTCTCTTTGCCTTTAAAGAGGACAAGGTAGGGGTGTTCTTTGACAGTGATCAAAAGCAACTTGACAACTTTCCATTGTATGACAGAACAGACAGAATCAAAGAGCACACTGCCCCTCAGTACATGACACAGACAATTTGCCTACCATGCCAAAAGCCTTCCTGAACACTGGTCCCTCTGCTCCCCCAAATGCCCTATTTACCACCATCTCACCCTAAATGATACTAGTGAATCTCAGAGTAGCATGAAGGGAGTAGGGAGGGGAGAAGGGTTCAGCTCAAACAACTAACTGGTTGATCATGTGCCTCCCAGACTTGGCCCAAACAGGTTCTGTTGGTCAATGTAGTTGAAAACATTTCCTCTGTTAAAATGGGCAAAATGTTTGCTGCCTCTCAAAGCTGTTCACGAGTTCCCTATGTGATCACAGAAAGGTACAATGGCCAAATGGCCATTGGAATCAGGAAGACCTGGGTTCAAATTCTGCCTTTGACACTTATTAGGTGAATGACCATAGGCAAGTCAATTAACTTCTGAGTCTTGGTTTCCTCTTTTGTAAAATAAGAATAATACTTCTTGTATCTACTTTAAGAGAGTTGTTGTAAGGCTCAATTGAGATATTCCAGTAAAATACTTTACAAACTTTAAAAACACCATAGAAATGTCAGTTACCATTAGAATAAATTAGATATGGAAAGGAAATCAGAGGTCATGTAGCCCAACCATCCCATTTTACAGATGAGGAAATTAAGGCCAAAATGGGAAATGACTAGGTTGTGATCACATAGGAAGTAAAATGACTAGGTTATGGTCACAAAGGAAGCAAATGGCAGGGCCAGAATTAGAACCCTTGTCCTCTGAGTCCAAGTCAAGCATGGTTCCCACTGTACCACACTGCCTAGAGCATACTAAGTGTATCAATGTTTAAGAAGAAAAAGAAAAGCATTTCGGCTCAAATCTGAGGAGGTTGAAAATAGGAAAATGGTTCCATTGTGTAGACATCTATTTGTGCTTCATCATGAGTTGTCTCAGTTCCATATCCTCTAGCAAGCTACCAGAGATTCTCCATAATTATTACTATTACAAATACTATTACACCTACTGGTAATTCTGTGCAAGAGACTAAAAACTTTACACTTCCATTTTCCCTAAAGGAACGCCCATACCCTTTACTCACTTCACCTGAAGTCCATAACTATACAAAAGCTCAAGCCAGGAAACCAAGAGCAGGGATTTCTAATTCACAGCTGAATTTCATCCCACACTTCAGAGGATTCAGGAAAACCAGCCACTTTCCTTACTTTCCTCACCCTTTGTAACACTGAGCATACCAAATGAATGTGGTAAACCACTTTGGGGTTTCGGAATGACACTAGGAATCATTTTACTGGATCATACCTTTCCTTCAGCAATTCTAAACGGATACAGAGACCCAGGGAATGATGTTCATGCTCTCATCACAGGGGGAACTTAAATCACCCCAGGCCTTACATATATGATGAAAGTGCTGTAAAAAGCACTCAAAAAATCTATTGATGATGTCCCAGGCTCCATTTGTTTAAAAAAAAATTCTCTCTGATGCTATTAGCATGCCCGGCTAACAACAAAGACCCTTGAGATCATTCCTGCTATTTATTCCTCACAGCCATTGTGACATAAACATCGGCATCATCCCTCTGCCTCCATACTTCATGTGACAGAACTGAAGCACAGAAAAGCAACTGATTTTTGCGGAAGCCAAACCACAGGTATACCCTTTAGACCAGGAAAGAATTGACAATTCCTGAATTCCCAGTTTGTTACTGGTAACTTACTTTAAGAAAGGGAAATATATACATATGTTTCTAGTTTTATCTGCATTTTTCTCCCTTGCATACAGACATTTCTTTGATGATGATGATGATGATGATGATAATAAATTCAATAGGCTTTCCTAAAACTGCTTATAAAGATAAAGTTGAGATCATGGAGTTAAGTAAACTGGCTAATCCAAGGGTGAAAGACTGATATCCTGGAAGACGGGTCAGTTTCATTTTTGTTTCTGTATCCTCAGCACATTGCATGGCACATAATAGGTGCTTAAGAAATGCTTGCTGATTGATTATGACTGTTCTATTGTCTATATTGAAGAAAGTCCACAGGCAATTAATTCTTCAATTTTCCAATTGCTTCTGCCAATGTACATATAATGTAGGCTTTACAAATGCAGGTGCAACAATTTCTGTGCGAAGAATAGCAATGAGATAATTTTTTTCAATTGCTAACATTTTCAGTATTTGTTTCCTAATCAATTCCTGTCTATTCCTGGATGGTATTTCCTGCCCAGTCCCCCATTACTATGACTATCCTATCACTTTTCTATGCTACTCCCTGCCTTTTCCCTTACCTCAAACTATCTTATAGGATTACAGAGTTATAGGTAGGAAGCATGTTTACCTGTCTATATGCTGCATATATGAGGTAATTTAGCCTAATGATTAGAATGTGGGACCTGGACTCAGAAAGAACAGGGTTAAAGTCCTATCTTCCACACTACTAGCTTTGTAACCATGAGAGGTAGCATGGCGGGGAGGGGCGTGGAGGTGATAGAGAAGGCAGAAGGAGATCACAGGAAAAAAAAAAATTTCTGAGCCTAGAATCAAAAAACCTGAGTCTGGATCTAGGTTTAGCTATGTGACCTTGGGCACACTATCTGACTTCCCTGGGTCTCAGTTTCTTTATAAAATGAGGGGGTTGGACTAAATGACCTCTAAGGTCCCTTTTATCCCTTCCAGATGTATGATTTTATGAGCTTTTTAAACTGATGGTTTTCTAATGGGCCCTATTAACACATAAAGATTGTACAATTACATAAAGAAAATTCAAAAAGAAATTTTCATCTGCTTGGATACAGAAAAGAGAGGCAAAAGTATTTCCTATGAGTTCACTAGTTTACAAGCTAGCCCAACCACTCCTTCATCTCTGACACCCCCACCCAGCCATGCAAGACCAGTCTCCCCACTGAAATTCCCCAGGAAAATGTTGGTTAATAAAAATAATTATTATTATAACAATAATAACTAGCATTTCTATAGCACTTTAAGGTTTGTACAGCACTTTTACAAATATTTCATTTTATTTTCATAATGATCCCAGGAGGTAGGTGACATTATTATCCTCATTTTACAGATGAGGAAACTGAGGCACACCGAGGTTAAGCTACTTTCCCAGGGTTACAGGGCTAGTAAATTTCTGTGGAAGGATTTGAATTCAGGACTTCCTGACTCCAAATCCAACACTCTATTCAAAAAGCCACCTAGCTGCCTAAACATGCACATGCTTTTCATCTAAGAGTAGTCTAGTTTCTTCACTGTCTCCTCAGAAATCTTAATGAGCTGTCCAAAATCCCACTTTGAGACAGGAAGGTAAAATCCAGGCACTGGAGATCAGAGTGAAGAATCTAACCAAAAGCTGACTTCATAGAATTTACTTCTGGTGTTCTAGTGCTCCGCTGAGTAAGGCACCACATTAAAAAAAAAAAAGCAAGTGATAACCGTAGTGTGGTTATGGAAACTCCTGAGTCATCCATCTTTCGCCCACCCCTTGATGCACAGTTCTGAGATGGAACAGGGATGACTTACCCAGGGATCTACGTGCTGCCCTTCCACCCATATACTCCTTCACCCTTTCTAGGAAGAGCCGGAGAAAGGGCTTGAGAAACAGATGACTCCTGACCTAATCCTCCCTCACCCAGACTGAAGAAAATGCAAGAGAGAAGTAGAAGCTTCTCCTTTACCAACAACCCTAACTAAATTATAGTAGGAAATGTGTCTGTGAGCATGCTGGGGAAATGAGGATAAGGTATAATTTAATTTGATACAGAAATACCTGACCTACCATTTCTCATTAGTAAGTTTTCTACCTATGCAGGAAAACTAGGGGGAAAAGTTTCTCTTTTTCCCCTTCTAGGTTAAATTCCTTTTTTAGCTAAGGTCATCAGAGAAAACTTTACTTTGCATTTTAATCACGCTTTTTTTGAAATGTACTACCTTACTTAATCAATTCAGTTACTAGATTAATTTATTTCCCTTATTTAAGAAAATAAATTTTGAGTACCTACTCTGGGACAAGATCTTCTTCCACTTTTGGTGCAGTATGATAAAAGCAATTAAAGCAGAGTCCCTGCTTTAACTAAGATCACAATCTGGAAGGTGCTGGGGTGAGGTTAGGGTTAGGAGAAATAAGGCCTGTACTAAAATACAAATCACTAATAATACAAAGTTATATGTGGAAAGAACCTAGAGAGAAAGAGAAATACTAGAGGAATTTGGAGAAAGAAATATTCCTTTGGGGACTCATGATGGAAAATGCCATCCATATCCAGAGAAAGAACTATAGAGTCTGGATGTAGAGTGAAGCAGACTATTTTCTTTTTTTTTGTTTTGTTTTGTTTTTCTTTTTCATAGTTTCTCCCATTCATTATAATTCTTCTATACAACATGACTAATGTAAAAATATGTTTAATAGGAATGTATATGGAGAGCCTTAAAAAAAAAAAAAAGGAATACTCCTTTGGGATGGAAGGATTAGAGGTTTCATTAAAATATCATTTAAGGGGCAGCTAGGTGGCGCAGTGAGTAGAGCACCAGCCCTGGAGTCAGGAGGACCTGAATTCAAATCCAGCCTCAGATACTTGACACACTTACTAGCTGTGTGACCTTAGACAAGTCATTTAACCCCAAATGCCCCGTCTTCCCCACTCCAAAAAAAAAAAAAAGGGAAAAAATACCACTTAAATTGGACCTTAAAAATGCTACAGGGAAGACAAGGTTAAGCTCAATTGGTGGAAAACAAACTTATTACAATTAGAGTTGTCCAACAGTAGAATGGGCTACACCTCAAGAGGTAGTAGTTCGCCGGTTGCATTAAAGTGGAAAATGTGTGCTTATTTTTCAGAGATGTGAGGAATCCTCTTTCTGGTAGGGAATGAAATAAATGACCTCTGAGGTTCCATCGAACTCTAGAATGTGGTTATCAAAGTGAAGAAGGATCATCTAAGTGAGGGAAAGCGAGTCTTAGAGCAGATCCTCCTTTGTGGAAGAAAAGCATGCACAAACAGGAGGCAGGAAAGCAAACGTTTTACCTTGTTCAGGGCACAGTGAACAACTGGATTTGGTTGGAATCGGGGAGCTGAGGGAAATGGGGTAAAGGGCATATGAACTGAGAGAGAGCCATTTCTGGGCATCAGTAACGTCTTAATCCTAAACAGGCACATCTTAGATAATGTCATTAATTGGTTCAGTCCTCACAAAAAAAAAAAAAAAACCAGCCAGATTCTACAAGTCAGTTTTATGTTGGGATCCTGTTATGGTGCAGAATCTTTGTTAGGGCAATCATATGTTGTTAAACCTAAATAAGAGAAGACCTTCTCAAAGTAAACCACTCCCTGCCTGCTTACTCTGAATTAGAGAATCAAGGGGATAGTTACATTCAATTTGATTTCAATCCTATTCAATAGACATTTATTAGCCATCTAATATGTACAGAGCTCTATGCTTCTGCTAGGGAGAAACAAAGTTTTAATCATCATAACAACCAGAACAGTTGACATTAATTTATATAATAATCATAATCACAATAGAACCTACTACCGTATTTCCCCTAAGATGCACTCTTTTCCAAAAATTTTGGCATCTAAAAACCAGGCGCTTCTTATACAGTGGTTGTAGTTTTTACTTGCATTTCCCACTTTTTCGTGCTTGTTGTCTTTGCGCTCATTGTTTCGCATTTGTTATTGGTGTGTTAATGTTTTGCCACATTTCGCCCAGAAATGGCTCAGAAAAGATTTTCGTACAATGCTGAATTCAAGTTAAAAGTGATCCAGTTTGCAAAAATGAATGGAAATCGTGCTGCTGAATGTAAGTTTGGTCCTCCTCCAACCAAGAAAACACTGGGATTGGTTACAGGAAGAAGAAACCCTACTGAAAATGCCAGGGCAGAAGAAGGCCATGAGAGGCAAGTCAGGAAAATGGCCTGATTTAGAGAGGGAATTGAAGATATGGATTGAAGAGCAAAGGGCAATTGGAATTCCTGTGTCCACAAAGATGGTACAGCAGGAAGAATTGCTGATGAAAAAGAAGTTACTGATTTCAAAGGAAGACACAATTGGTGCTTCAGGTTCATGAAACAGAATGGACTAAGCATGTGTACATGCACCAGACTTGCCCAAAAGATGACTGAAAGCTATGAGCAGATGAATAAAACTTGAGTTCAATAACTCTATGTAATACATTTTTTTTCAAATTTCAGGCCCCAAAATTAAGAGGTGTCTTATACATGGGGAAATATGGTATATAGTACCTACTAGGTGCTAAGCTTGGCTTTACAATTATTATCTCATTTGATCCTTACAATAACCCTAGGAGTTAATACTATTATTATTCCCCATTTTACAGATGAGGAAACTGAGGCAAACAGAGGTTAAGTGACTTGCCCAGGGTGACATAGCTATTAAATGCTTGACTCCAGGCCCAGCTCTATCCAATGTACCACCTAGCTGCCTCTTCAAAGCCATGCAAAACAGTTTACATACATCATATTTTCTGAATCTCCTAACAACTCTATGAGATAAGAACTACAAATACTATGTCCATTTTTACAGAGATAAAGAAACTGAGGCTCAGTAGGGTTAATAATTTTCCCAGGGTCCCTTTGCTCATGGGGGCAGAGGCTAAATTAAAACCTAGGTCTTTTCTGACATTAAGTCCTACACTTTATACTATATGATCCCGGTCCTCTAGGGACAATCCCTACAATAGGGATAAGCCATGCACTCATAAAATAATAATACAATATTACACAAGTGTATTAGAAAAGTGCAAAGTGTTATAATAATGGCTAGCATTTACATTTGCCAAGCGTTTACAAATATGATCTCATTTTGTCCTTACAACACTGAGAAGTAGATTATAAATAATATCTCCATTTTATAGTTAAGGAAACTAGGGTAGACAGGGGTTTTAGTGCCTAGGGTGACTCAACTAGCAAGTGTCTGAGGCCTGATTTGAACTCTGGTCTTTCTGACTCCAAATTATAAAAGGTCTAAGAAAGCAGGAAAAGTTATAATGGCCCTCAAAGAGAATGAGCCCAGGATCTTGATCCTTGTGGATCACGTCTCCATTGAGGGTGGTGGAGCTAAGACATGTAGACTCCTTAGCTGCCTGTTCATCAGAAAAACAGCTAACATTTATATAGTAGTTTAAGATTTATAAAGTTATCTCATTTGAACTTCACTAGAACTCTGTAAAGGAGACACTATTATTAGTGGTTTGCCCGTGGTCATATCGCTAGGGAGTATCCCAAGTGGTATTTAAACCCAGGTTCTCCTAACTCCAAAGTCAGTTCACTGCCTCCTTCTTATTAAGGGCCCTCAGTAAGCTGGATGTTTGAAAACTGTAGGCTTCATGGATAAAACAAGAAGCCCCCAAAAGTAAGAGAAACCACAAATTCAAAGTTGCTACAGAATTACTGGTAAGAGATGACCCCAGAAACTCTCATTATCACCTCTCAAAGGAAAGGAAAAGCTGCTAAACTGGGGGACCCTTGGCAGACTCAGGGGGCCCAAGCAACCAGCAAGCCACAGGAGGGATATGAGGAAGCTTAAGGGAATAAGGAAGAGAAAGAAGTAAGGGAGGGCCCACGATGTCCACTTCCGTAGGAGGACAAACAGCTTGCCAACTTGGCCTAAGGCTGGTGCTGCAGACCAAGAACAGAAGGCTGGTATTCTTCCCAAATACCTAAGGTCTAATGACATTCACCTATGAAAGGTAACAGATGAACTAAAGAGCAGAGAGTTAGCACAGCTATATAATAACCAGGCTCTCTACAAGCTCTGGGATATACAATCAGGGAAGGAAATCAAATACACCACCAGCTGATGCTAAGTTACACTTATGATTTAAAAAGGATCACAAGATTTAATAATAACAGCTGACACTTATGTAGTGCTTTCCACACATTACTTCATTTAATCCTCCCTACAAACCTGAGAGGTAGGTAGTACAAGCATTAATAATCCCCATTTTACATATTAGGAAAGTATCTGAGAACTATTGACTTACTGTAGTCACATAGCAAATTTTTGAGAAAGCATTTGAACCCAGGTCTTTCTCAACTTCTAGCGGTGTGTACTATCCGCTAAATAGAACTAGTTCTAAAGCTAAAAGGGATGGTGGGAGTCAGCTTAAAGCACGGTCTGTGAACTTTTTTAAAAAATATTTTGATATCTATTCCAATATAATTGGTTTTCCTTGTAATCCTAGGCATTCTATTGTATGCATTAAAATATTATTCTGTGTAGATTAATCCTAAACTCAGACAAGGAAAATCTAATTAACTTCACTTTTGCTTCTGTATCCTTGTTATCCTACCTATATAAACTGTATAACCTAGGAAAACTATGTAAAAAGTAAAGAATGTAAACTAACCATATAACTCTAGCAGGAGTGGAGAGAATGGTTACCCCCGCTCCTGCAGCTGTATCAGTGTGAGTGTTCCAGCAAGCACCACACCCGCTCTCTCGAGGAGCATAATAAATGCCTTCCTCTGCCCAAAAAAAAAAAAAAAAAAAAATATATATATATATATATATATATATATATATATATATTATTCAGAGAAGGGGCTCATGACAAAAAAGTTTCAGAACCTCTGACCTAATTAAACCTTATCATTTTAAGGCAGAAAAGGAGGAAGAAGTAAACTGAACTGGTAGTAAATGGCAGAGCTGGGAGCTGAACCTAGGTGCTCTATTTCCAATTCCAGTGTTGTTTCTGCTACAGGGAAACTACTACTTCAGTTACACATTCATACCAACCTCAGATTTCATGGGTTTGTTCAAGTCAAGGCAATAAATGCCTACAATGTACAAGGGACACAATCACTGCCCTAATGGAGCTTACAATTTAATAATAGTGATATAACTTGGACACCAAAAAGGGCAAAGCAGAGACCCAAAGCTCAATTAGGCTTTTAGAAAACTGCCCTTTCAACTGTTCATTTTTAGTAGCATCTGAGGAGTGTAGGAAATGTAAGGTTTCTTCCTACTCCAACAGTCTACAATCCTGTGAATCTTTCAAATGTTTCAAATTTCTGGGAAGTGGCTTAGAAATAGAGATATATTCTAGGGAAATTATCGGAGTCTCTAAGAATCCTTAAAGATTTAAGAGAATGAGTCCTATGTGTCAGGGAGGCTGTAGAAGAAATTTCTGCTTCTGGTAGGAGGGGTCCAGCGTTGGTCTGAATGCTCTCTGGGTCAATTCTGAGGTTCTATGGTTCTACTCGGGAGTAAATCTAAGAAAGGATTCAATGTCAGTACAGATTTTTTTAATTTTTGTAGAAATTTGCAAATAAAATTAAAGCTAGGTCAAAGATGGAATGGCCCTTAGAGGTGACAATAACTACCCAGGAGGAATAACTAAAGACCAAGAGAGGGGAGGAGGCTTGACTAAGGTCAGATATATAGGTTTCCTGAAATTAAGAAGGATTTGCCCACAAAGCAAAAGAAGGAATGAAAATCTGAGTTTTCAGGTGAAGAATAGAGTAAGTCAGCTAGGTGCTACAGTGGATAGAGTACCAGGTCTGGAATTAGGAAGACCTGAATTCAAATCTGGCCTCAGATACCAACCAGTTGTGTGACCCCAGGCAACTCATTTAATCTCTCTCAGCTTGCCTCAATTTCCTCATGTGTATTGTTGTGTGGATCAAATGAGATAATATTTGTAAACTGCTTAGTACAGTGCCTGCCGCACGGTAGGTACTATATACTATATAAATGTTGGCTATTATTAATAACAAAAACTTCCTTCAATAAAGTCAATAAATATTAAGGCAATAAACACAATTGTGGTATGAGTTCTAACATGCTATACAGCATGGTCTATTTCCAATTCAGAGAACATCTTACTGCATATAAGATCCTGACCTAACCTCTCCTGTATCAGTCACTAGGGCTACAATCGAAAGAGTCATCCTTCATTAATAAGATATCAGGGAAAGGAGAATATATCATTAAAAATGTCTATTGCTCCCAATCTATGCACTATGCTAGAGTTCTAAGTGTACAAGAAAAAATAGTAATATCTGCCCTTGGGGAGCTTACATTTAATTGGAGGATACAATATTTAAACAGATAAATATACTCCTAATAATTTGAGGAAGAGAGCACCAACAACTCAGCGGATAAGTAAAGGCTTTTTACAAAGTAGTCTGTGATCTCAGCCTTGTGAAGGAAATTAAGGATTCTAAGAGTCAGAGATGAAGAGGGAATGCCTTTCTAGCATAGATACAGACTGTTGTGTGTGTTAAAATGACCAGAGTTTCACACTAGGAAACTTGAGGTAATAAGAGTATAAGCCTGAAGAAAATCTCAAACCATCAAGCAGCAAGTTTAAGCCTATCTATTTAACCTATACCTGCAACTCCACTAAAATGAAGTAGCTACAACTGGACCTAATTAATGGCTGACACAAGGCAGGATATTTGCTAAGAACAGAGTTTGTTGTGGCCAGTCCAGTGGGTGGGGTTATCAGCATTTGCTTGATGACAGGTGTTAGAAATGCACTGTGGAAAATGAGAAGGGGAAATGGAAAACGGAAGGCTGACTTGTTGGTGGCACTGTGGGTTATATCAACAGGGACAAGGAAAACTGGTCCTTAAAAGTGAGCTAGGAAACATTAACAGGCCCTACTGGGAAGTATAAGTAAACAACTCTCTCTCCTGGATGATTCAGACATTTACCTGCCTGAGGACAGTGAGGAGGGCCAGATATCTTGAGATCCCTTACAACTCAAGGATTCCATCCATGAACCAAAACCACATAATGAAATAATGTTGCACAAGTGCTTTGAAAATTATAAAATTACCCACAAACATAAAGTATTATTTGTAGTTTTCCTGTATATTAACCCAAAATATTAGCTTCTGGAAAACATAATAGAACTTAGTTACAGTAATAGATCAACCTAGGCATCTCGGTAGCAATCTGGGTAAGAGCACTGGACTTGGAAGTCAGAACACCTGAATTAATATCCTATCTCAAACCCAACAACAAAAACCTGGCAAGGTTACTGTGAGGATCAAATTAAATGATACAGGTATGGTGCTTTGCAAACTTCAAAGCACTAGATAAATGCTAGCTAATAAAATTATTATCAAAAGAATCGAGAAGAAACTGGCTACCAGTGATTTAACAATCTCAGTAAAATATCACCAAGAATGCTCCACAGACAGAGAAAAAAGAAATTATCTGATTGAAAGAAATGTAAAGGTTGAGACACATGGATCTTCATGGGTGGACTGGATGATCTCTAAGATCTTTCCCGGTTTAAAAGAAGCAACAGAGCAAATAGTGCAGAAAGTCCTAGACTTGGAGCCCAGAAAAAAAAAAATCTGAATTCAAATCCCACCTATGACACTTACCAGCTATGTCCCTTAAATTCTTTGGGTCTCAGTTTGCTTATCTGTTATACCTCTGAGCTTCCTTCCAGCCCTAGACCTATAAAATTTCAACATGAAACCAATTTATGACACTGTGGAGTAAATCAATTCAGCCAACACTGACTTATTTCTACTTGCTTTGTTCAGAGAGACCCCTGTGCTGGGCACTGTAGAGAATATACAGATGCAGGGGTCCCTGCATTCCAGAAATTTATAGTATGGTACACTGGTGCTAAATTTAAATGTCTAAATATCAGTGACACCACTAGGTTTTTTTGTGCTTGCTTACATCTCAACAGGAGGTTGAGATAATTCATTAGTATAATATATTCTATAATAAATAATAATATCTAGGATTATACAGAATATTTAATAATCTACACAAATCCCTATTTTGTGATGATATTAATCTACAAAATTAACACAGAATCTCACCACCTATTTTACTCTTGCATTTCTCCTAAGGATGTGCACTTGAGATTATCTCACTGGCCAGAATTTTAGTTAGCAACTACCACATTCTCATAGCAACCAAACCCAAGTCAGGAAAGAAACCACTGTCTGCTTCTTTCTTTCTCACAGAAGCTTTTTCTCTAGTTCTTTCTGACTTGTAATGAAGGGCTAAGAGCACCCATAAGACAGCTGCCCAAAGTGAAATTCCCAGGATCCAAGACTATGAGACTGCTGTTCTCTCTCCCCACTAAGGAATTTAGGGGATAAGTTAAAGTAAAGAATCCAAGGGTCCTCTTGAGTCAGAGTCTAGCAAAGGACAATGTATGTCATTCATCTGTTGCACCCCAAGAGGCCGATTTCTAAAGAGGGGAATTCTCTATGGCCAAAGCTACTTGGTGCATTCAAAGCCAAGAGCCACAGAACCAAAAATAGGAAGTAGATTTAGCATCTGTGCGTCACAAGCCCCAAGTTCCCCTTTACTTTTCTTGCCAAATTACCCGATCTCACAAATTCCTTTGCAAGACAGGCTGGAATGTGATGTCCAAACTCATCACATCTTGTGGAATTTCACAAATAGAAAGGACTCAGTTCTCCTGGAAAGCTAGGAAACTGAACCTAAAGTCACATTTACTATAAATTGGGAAAAGTTAGATTATTCTACCAGCTCCGGGAACAGGCAGGAAGTGGTTTGCTATTGTTTATTTTTTAAAGGATAACCATTGGGTTTGCTTTAGTTTAGTTTAGTTTTTTTTTTTTTTCGAAAACCAATTGGCAGGGTTTACCTAAATATTCATATGATTTTTGGCCTTGCTAGCTTTTTAAAAAATACAATTCAAAGGATACAAAAAAAATCTAAGAGATAGTTCATGCAGTCAACGAATTTAGAGTCTTGTAGCTCCAAGATTTACATGCATGCAAAATCAAACAATGTAAGGCCACAGGAACACTGGCCTTGGAATTAGAAGACGTAAGTTCAAATCTTGGTTCTGCTACTTAGTATCTAAACGGTATTGGAGAAGTCTCTCAACCTCTCTAAGATTCCATTAGGAGGTTCCACTAAACGACTGCTAAGGTCTCTTTCAGATCTAAATCCTATGAAACCATGAGTAAATAAATGTCTTCAGCTTCTTTGAGCTACAAAAGCTCCATGTTCATTCCTGTAAATGCCCCTTTATTCTTGCTATTTCCATCACTTGGAATGTCCTTCTCCCTTCTCTCTGCCTCCCAAATCCTGCCCTTTCTTCAGAACCAGTTCATTGCCTACTTTTTCTGAGAAGCTGTACAGTTTCTCTGGCCTTAACTGACCTTTCCACATTCTAAGCACCTCGAACTATATATTCTGTAGCTCTAAGAAGCTGAAGGCATTTACTCGTGGTTTCATAGGATTTAGACATGGAAGAGACCTTAGTAATCATTTAGTGGGACCTCCTAGTGGCATCTTAGAGGTTGAGAGACTTCTCCAGTACCACTCAGATACTAAGTAGCAGAGCTAAGATTTGAGCTTAGATCTTCTAATTCCAAGGCCAGTGCTCTCTGCTGGCATTTAAAGACCTTCAAAATCTGGCTCTAACCTGTATTTACAAAATGATTATCACACTGCTCTTCCTAAAGAAATCTACATTCCTACTAAACTGTCTAACTTGCCATTTCTCTTACATAATGTCCTATCTCCCATCTCTACACCTTTGCACATGCTATTAGAGGTGCCTGGGGTGCTGCCTCCTCACCTCTACCTCTTAGAAACTCTACATCTATTCAAGGCTCAGCTCAAGTGACACCTGCTAAAAGAGGCTTTTCCTGGTGCCTCCAGTTATTTGCATTTCTTCACACACAATTATGTGTATATACACAAACTATTTTGTATATATTTTGAACTTATTTATATATGTACATGTTGTCTTTCTTCAGTAGAATATAAGCTCCTTGAAGGTAGGAACTGTTTTCATTTTTGTCTTTGTTTCCCCTAAACACAATTCCTGGCACATAATTATGGAATTAAACTGAACTGCACTGGCTGAAGCAAAGAACTCATGATGGGTATGGTAAAAGTTAAAAATAGAGAGGTATGTAGGAACAAGACTGTGGAGGACCGTCAATGCAAGGTTGAGAAGTTTGGCCTTTATTTTATAGGTAATAGGTTCTAAATATAGTGGAGAATTGAGTTTTTAAAGCAATATGGGAAGGCTAACCTGCTAGTGCTCTACAGCAAAGGTTGGATGGAGAAGAGACAGTAGGCAAGTAAAAGATAAACAGTATTTAAAGCATGAGGCACCAAATGCATAAAAGAGGCTAGTGACTGTGGAAGAAAGAGAATAAAAGACAGAAAAGGACAAATGCCAAAGATATTAGCAAGGAAAAATTAATAGAATTGACAATGCAGAGAATGAAGGACAGGAATCAGCTGAAAATGGCTCCAATATTCCAACCCTAGGTAGTACAAGTGACAAAAAAAGAATTCAGGAAGAGAGGCAGAGGGGGAGGAAAGAGAGTTTAAGTGCTTACAAGATCTCCTGGCCGGCGGAGGGAGGGGGGGGATTGGGTGGGAACAGTGCTGGGGACAGTAGTGGGGTGGCGATTTGGGACTAAAGCTAAACAGAAAGACTGAGGACTGGATTATAAAATACATGAAGGAAGAGAGCATGTTTTATTCATCTTTGCATTTTCCCTACTACCTAGCATAGTACTTTACAGAAAATGGGCATCTAATAAATATTTCCAAGGTTGATAAGAAAAAAAGGTGCAAAGCTCTCCAGTACCTGGAACAAACAATAAATCTATCTTCAAAAAATACCAGGAATATGCTAAACTTTCTGGTGAAACTAGGAGGATGTTAGTAGCAACAATGCCTTCCTGGATGCAAGGGAAAACATGCTCCACCCCATTGGCCCACCTCCAAGGGTATATACTTTTTACACAAGAGTATAATGTGTGTGACTGCCTAGCATGAGCAAAGTAACTGACCCTCCTACATAGACCCTTGATTCCATCATCTCCAGGGCATTGCTCCATTAATAGTTCCTTTCTCATACATCTTCCATCTTCCCCTCTCTACTGACTTCTTCCTTCTATTCTACAAAAATGCTGAGTTCTCTTCTACCTTCCCTTTACCCTATTATTTCCTCAATCTACTATGTCAACTCTCTTCTCCCCTTCATTGCATAACTTCTAGGAAGAGCCATATCTATGCTGACTGCCTTCTGTTCCTCACTACCCACTTAATCCTCAAGCCCTATCTGTGATGTACTATTTAATCACCAGATCTAATAAACTTTTAAATATTATGTTCTGGTCCTCTCAGACAATCTATTAACAAGCATTCACAAAGTACTAAGTCCAGGCACAGTGCTAAGAATTGGGAATACACACACAAAAAGAGCAAAACCAGCCCTTACCCTCAATAAGCTTACATTCTAACTAGATATATAAGTTGGTACATAACAATGAAAGCTATGTTCAGAGTCAATGGAAGGGAAAGCTAAAAGGGAAGGCACAATCAGCTTGGGGAGATGGAGAAAGACCTCCTTCAGTTGTTCAGTTGTTTTCAGTCTTGTCCACCTGTTCATGACCCCATTTGGGGTTTTCTTGGCAAAGATACTAAAATGGTTTGCCATTTTCTTCTGTAGTTCATTTTGCAAATGAAGAAACTGAAGCAAATAGGGTTAAGTGACCTGCCCAGGGTCTCACAGCTAGTAAATGTCTGAAGCCACATTTGGACTCAGGAAGAGGAGTCCTAATACTTTAAGACCTAAATCTTAAAGGAAGCCAGGGATCTAAGGGAGAGAGGTAAGTTTGAGAGCATACCAGGCATGAGGCAGCCAACACAAAGGCATGGAGATGAGAGCTAGAGCTCCTTTGTGAGGAGTAGCAGGTAGGCCAGTGTGTCTGAACCATAAAGTGACGGGAGAGTAATGTGTAAGAAAATTGGAAAGATGGGAAGGGGTCAGATTGTGTAGGACTTCAAAGCCCAAAAGAGGAGTTAATATTTGATCTTTAGTGGCAATAGGGAGCCAGTGGAGTTTATTGAATACAGGTGATAATCAGTCTTGTATTTTAGGAAAAACATTTTGGCAACTGTGTGGAGGGTAATTTGGAGTGGAAGAGAACCTTAAAGCAGAGAATCCAACTGGAATGCTATAAAAATAGTCCAGGTGATATATGATGAAGGCCTGAACCAGGATGATGGCTGTGTGAGTATAAAAAAAGGGGACGTACAAGAGATGTTATAGAGAAAGAAATTACAAGATTTGGCACAAATGAAAAATCAAGTATGCCAAGGCGGCAAACCTACATGACTAGAAGGACAGTACCCCTGAGAGAAAGAGGGAAGTCTGAAAGAAGTATACACTTAGGGGGGAAGGGGGAGCTGGAAGATACGAATTCTGTTTTGGGCATGTTAAATTTGAGATGCCTCTGGGACCTCCAGTTCAAAATGTCCCAAGGGCAGTTGGTAATACATGACAGACTAGGGCTCTATATATACATCTGGAAGTCATCTGCATACAAACGATAATCATACCCAAGGGATCTGATGAGATCATCAAGGGAGAGGTTACAGACAGAAGAGAAGAGGGCCTAGGACAGAGCACTGGGATACACCCACAGTTAGGGATTGTGATATGAATGATGAAACAGAAAAGGAGATTGGAAAGTAGTAAAACAAGTAGGAAAAGGGAGAGGGAAAGGAAGAGGGGGAAAGAGAAGAGAGACAGAGAGAGAGAGAGAGAGAGAGAGAGAGAGATAGAGAGAGATAAGAGTTTAAAAAAAAAAACCAGGGGCAGCTAGGTGGCTCAGTGAATAGAAGAGTACCAGCCCTAGAGTCAGGAGTACTTAAGTTCAAATCAGGCCTCAGACCCTGGGCAAGTCACTTAATCCCCACTGCCTTGCCTTCTCCCCCTCCAAAAAAAAAAAACCCACAGGGGAAAGGTAAGATGATGAGAGCCAGCATTAGCATAGTGGCTGTAAGAGAGAAGAGAAAGGGGCACATAAGAGATGTTATAATGAGATCACCAAGCGAAATAGTATACAAGTAGAAGAGAGCTCAGGACAGAGAAGGCATGAACTGAATGAAGATTCAGCAAAAGAGACTGAGAAGAAGCATCGATACCGTTAGAGAGAGGCATAATAAAATAATGCCATAGAAACCAGAAAATAACAAGAGATATCAGAGGGAGACAAGGTGAAGTGGGGAGAAGGGGTAGCTCTCACTAAATGGGCTCAATTGGTGAAGTATGAGGCAAGGTCATTTCCTGAAACAGAGGTAGGAAAAGGTTAGCTATAGAAGGCTTAATAACTTCTTCTCCCTTAGCCTCAGAGATAGTACTTTCTTCTGGTTTTCTCCAACTTAAAGCTCAAAGGAGATTCAGAATTCTAGTTCAAATCTCTCATTTTGCGAGTGAGGAAACTGAGACCCAGAGAGGTGAAGTCATGGCCAAATAGCTAGTAAGAATCAGAAGTGAGACTGAACACAGATCAACCTCAGTCTACATCTAGCATGCTAAGTTATGCCTTGCTGCTCTCTGACTGCTGTTCCATCTCCCCCACTGCTTCCTCACCCTCTTTCAGCCTCATAAACGTATTTCGCAAGATTCTGTCCTTGGCCTTCTCTTCCCTCTTCCCCATGATGATATCATGCACTCCTACAGCTTCAATTATCACCTCTATGAAGACAATTCTCAAATATTTATCTCCAATTCCGACTTTTTCCCTGAACTCCAGTCCCACATTTCCAACTCCCTGCTGGGTATCTCCACTTGGATGTCCTGCCAACACCTGATGTAAACTACTAACAGGAGCATTCTGCCCTACAAATTGGCCTCCTGAGAGTTTAAGTTAGCAAGAGCCAGTCTGCCTAGCTTGGTCACTCCTTCAACTGATGACGGGCCAAGTGCAGAAGGCCAAACCAATGTTAAGCAACAGGGTTCCTTTTCCTCTTGGTTGATATTTTCTAGAACAGTGTTTTCCTCTCCATGTTTGGAATTGCACATCTCAGCAGCATACCTTTTCCTCATGCACGTCAATTATGTTTTCATTGTATCTTTCCTGTAGCACCACTGGCACTCAGGACGGAAATTAGTCACTTCCGCTCCTTACTGGAATGGGACCTCTGCTCTGTTATCAGAATCAGCAGTGAGATGCCTTTGTTTTCTCTCCAGAGATCTACTCCTGTCACCAAACAGGCCAAACAGGCGTCTCATCTAATAAGAGCTTGAATACCAGAATACTTTAAGGTTTACAAAGCCCTTTATATACATTTAAACCTCAAACCCTGTGAAACAGATACAGGTACTACTATCTTCCAGAGGAGAAAATGGGACAGAGCTGAGAAACCCCTGGTCTTCTGCTTCTAAGTACATTGCTCCGGCTACTCTTTCAGATTATATTCTCCATCCAGAAAATAAGGTGGTCAGCAGGGCCAAAAAGGAGAACATAAAAACTACAGCACTTACCTTGGAAAGTGGTTATGAGGATCATCTGAGATACTAGACGTTAAGTACTCTTTAAACCTTAAAGGGCTACGTAAATGTCAAGTTATTATTAACATTTTTAGGAGCTCAGGTGAGGGACCAAAGGACTGGGTCCCAAGTGGTTACTACCACATCTGCCTCCCCAAAAATCTAGAAAGCTATTCTGGGTTTTGGTCCTGTGTCCAAATACCCTGGGCTGGGCAGCTAGGTGGTGCATTGTATAGAGCACTAGGTCTGGAGTCAGGAAGACTCTTCTTCCTAAATTCAAATACAGCCTCAAACACTGTATGACCCTGAGCAAGTCACTTAACCCTGTTTGTCTCAGTTTCTTCATCTGTAAAATGAGCTAGAGAAGGAAATGGCAAACCACTCAAGTACCTCTGCCAAGAAAACCCCAAATGGGGTCAGGAAGAGTCAGACACGGCTGAAAAAAAGACAATTGAACAAAGTCAAATTCCCTTGCCAGGGCTTCAGTAGTGTGGTGGTTATCACATTCACCAAATATGCAAAAGGTCCTCAGTTCAAAACAAGATAGAAACACAATAGTCATATCTTCCGTTGAACAAATACCCTGGGTTGTATAGAGCCCTCCTGAGTCTAAGTAACTGCACATCAAAGCTTTGATAATCTTGCTTGTCAGGCCTCTAGACTCAGAGGGTTTGGGCTGGTGAGTTCAATGGAGTGTAAGGCTTAAATATCAAGCCTCAGTCATGCCCCTTGTAGCTTGCCACTCCTTTCCCTTACCAACAGACACAGCATGGTAAAAGCCTGGATTTGGATCAGTTGGCCTGGGTCTAGATCCCAGCTCTACTAATTACTACCTGTGTGCCCTTTCAAAAGTTTCTAATATCTCTATACTTCAGTTTCCTCATCTGTAAAATAAAGGGGTTGGCCTAAATTATATCTGAAGTCCCTTCTAGCTCTAAATTTATGAATTATATTATCCTATGGCCCTGTCCTCATACTTGCAGGCCCAGGCCTTGAAGCTACCACTAGTCTACAAAGGAAGTGTTTAAAGAGAAAGGCAAAGTCTCTACTTACACCTAAGGTATGCCCTGCTCATCAGTATCTTATCTGCCAAAGACTTAGTCTTAGCCCATAAAATTCTGACCTGAAACAGCTACAGCATGGTGTGGTGGAAAGCAGGCTGGACTAAGAGCCAGTTGAAGCCTGGGTGTGAATCCTGCCTTGAACACTTACTAGTTGTGTGACCATAGGCAAGTCACTGAACTTCAAGTCTGAGCATGCTTCTTTATTTGTAAAATGGGGGATAATAATATCTGTAGCACCTACCTCAAACAGCTGTTTGCAAGATTAATTCAGATAACATATAGAAAGCACTTTGTGAAGCTTAAAGCCTATGTAAATAGTAGCTATTATTGTTTGCCATGCCCTCCAGATTGGATCCTGTCTCTGAACCTTAACTAACCTCCCTGACCTTATTCATTGGCCACCAGACCATAGGTTTTCATAAGAGCCTGTTTGCCATGTTCCTGGCTCATTCCCAGTCCAGCCTCCAACCATCCCAGTTCAAGCCTGCTACTTCTCACACTGAAGTGTGATGCTGAATCCTCAGCTTAATCTTTATCCTTTTGTCCTGAGGAGTTAATTCACTGGTCACATAACATTAACTATGAAAATTACTATCAGCCATGCTGAACTAAAATACATTTAAAACAGTCCTACACAACATATGGTCCACGGGCCACTTGAGGCCCACCAAAGGATTTTGGGTAGCTTGGGAAAAACAAAGAGAATGTAAAAGAAAGTAAAGATGTCACGAGTGCTTTGTTCAAGCCCCACTTAACCAGCCTTCCACTAGTCACTATTGTGCCCAACATGTAACTTAATGGGTGTGAATCACACACTCTCTCCTGTTGGTCACATGACCAGAGACAACCAACCATGGTCAGTCTGTCTCTATTCTGAGAGAAGTGATTTCATGATAAATAAAAATCTTAAGTAATAAGTGTAATTAATTGATACTAATTGAAATATCCCTTTTTTAAATAGTTTTTAATAGTTTAATCATTAATTATGCCTTTACTTGTAAAGTGAGCTGCTAAAACCCTATCTGTGGCCCAAAGAAGTTAACCTATTTTAATTTGGCCCCTACCAACTGCCAAGTTGTGTAGGTCTGATTTAGAACATTCATACAAGAAATTTTTTTAAACAGCCAGAGAGCTTAAATAATATCTGGAAGGTTAAAGAAGAAACTAGGCTCACGTGGGCCTCTGACAGCCATACCTGTAGATAGACCTGTTTTCCCAACATAGTATGACAAACATGAAATTTTCTTCCTAAAACAGTAAAGACACTGATATTCACAGCCAGACAGAAAGCAAAAAGAGATACATTAATGCAGATTTCTTTTATAAAAGATGACTATGAGCTGTTGCTGTTGTTTTCACTAAACAACTGAATTAGGTGTGTATTCTATGTGTGAGGCACTAAGCTAGGATCTAGGGATAAAAAAAAAATTTTTTTTAAGTCTTTGCCCTCAAAAAGCTTACATTCATTAACAAACAGAATGCATTTGTGTGCATGTGTATGTATATGTTACATATATAGAGATATATAGATTTTTTTTTTAAATCACACTTCTTAAAAACAGGGCCCAATGTGAGGTAGCAAAATGATTCAGTCTTATACTTCTACTCTGATAACAGACTGAAGCATTGTTTTCTTTCCCTTGGAAAATTTCAAACAAAACTCATTTTACTGGTTTGAGTTTTGAGTTTGCTTGGGGATTTTTTGGTGGGGGAGGGTTGTTAAGGGAGTCGTGTTCAGGAAGGTGGGAAGTACAAATCACATGCTTTTTCCTATCACCTACATAAATAATGCAGATACTTTAAACCTGGCATCGGCTTCATTTGGATCACATTTTAAGAAATGTGTCTGTCCTGAGTGGATTTGTAGGGTTTATTTTGTAAAGCTGGCAAAGGAAACAAATGTGAATAATATTTCCAGGTGTTGATTCATTAACATGGGAACTACTAACATAATATGCAAAACTGATTTTATCTATGGTTAGCAAATACACTTTTGCAAACACCTAGGTATGATTCAATGCTTGACATAGGCAGTATCTGGTGATTCAGTGACTGATGATTGTGTATGAATGTAGCTCCATGTGAATAACTCCCATAGCACCATTATGCCAACACAGATCCCCAGGTCTGAGAGGGCCTAACAGGTCCTCAGGTGACTGCCCTAAATAGCAAGATATATGGCCTTCAGGAAACTTGTCGGTGCATTAATCATCCAAGGGTACTTTGGCTGTTTCCTCTAAAGGACTGACATACAGCCATTCTATTTCCTCCACTCCTTCTGTATTATTTGCTAAGTCTTATTTCCACACATTTTTTAAATGGTTATACCTATGCTAGCAATCCTAAAAACTCCCTGGAAAGTAGATGTTCAGTTTGGGGAGCTCAGAGGACCTGGATCCTCTATTTCTTAACACCCATGTGACCTGATCTCACAAGTTCATCCTATGGCCAGTGCTGCTTCTGTTTTCCTTGGAATTTGCTCCAAGAACTTTGAATTCAAGACCTAGAGTCAAAGCCCCAAAGTTCTTAGGGTGGTTATTTTCCACTGGATATTAGATGGCAGTGAAAGTATGGGGACATCGAGAGGAATTAGAGTCCTAGGTATACCCAAAGAGACCCACTTGCTTGTCCTTTGACCTCTGGTGAATGATGAAAGGAAGGTATAGGAAACAAATGGAGTAATGCAGCTGTAAATGGCTAAGAATGCCTCCCCATCTAAATGGCTCTCTCAGCATATAACTGTCATTTGGCCCATAGCTAGATTGAGATTGGGGAGGGAAGCTATATTGTAAAAGCTAAAGCCACAGCTAGAAACCCCTTTAAGTTTGGCCAATCTAATTCCATAATAAATTATATTCCTTTGTATGGCATAAGGATAACAACACTATTTGGAATCATAAAACTTGGATTCAAATACCAGACCTATTTACTTACTACCTATGTGATTTTAGACAAGTCTCATCTCTTCTCTGGGACTCAGTTACCCCATCTGTAAAATGAGAGGCCTGGACCAAATGATCTCTAAAGACCCTTGCTGCTATAAACCCTTTGATCCTATAATAGTCAACCTGTGAATAAGTCACATTCCTTACTATCTTGTAAGAGTCATTAAGATAACCTGACCAGAGTCTTATTTAAACTTTATTTTTATCCAGTGCCAACAGTGTCCTAGCAAAGTAGGGGCTTAATAAAGATTTGTTCAATTTAATTGAACTCAATCCCATAACCAAATAAATACTGATTACCTATTATGTGCAGAGTGATAGAGCTTGACTTTATATTTCTACTCTACATATTTATATATGTACTTGTCTCTCATTATAATGTAAGTTCCTTGCCTAATATAGATTGTTTCTTTTTTTCTAGTTGTATCCCAGGACCTAGAACAATACCTTGCAAATAGTAGGTGATTAATAAATACTTGTTGGTTGAATTGATTAATAGTATCTAAAGGACTGGCCCTGGACTCCAGAGGATCTGGGTTCAAGTCCTGCTTCCAACACAAATTAGCTATGTATTCATGACAAGTCATTTAACCAACAATGCATTAACAATGTACCTACTTTGTGCCAGGCATTATGCTAAGTTCAGTATATAAGCCAATCTATATCTGTGGAGGAAAGTTTCTACACCAGGAATTTCCTACTCCTGTGAAATCAATACCCTCCTCCCACCTAATACTACCCCCAAAATATGTGTAAAGCACACTGCAAAGTTCAGAGTATACCACACACACACACACACACACACACACACACACACACACCCCATCACCACCACCACCACCAGAGTCCCTGTCCTCAGAATTTTACATTTTATTGGCTGATAAGACCTATACAGACAAGGAAATTCAAGATATCTGAGAGTAGAGAGAGTACCAACAAGTAGGGAAATCTGAAAACAAAGTGCTCTTAAAATGTATCATGTTTTGTCACTTAATTGCACTGTTTGCTAGTAAAGTATCAATTCTGAGGTAGAGGAACCAAACCTTAGCAGTCATTTAACCCAGGGTTTCTTAAACTTTTTCCACTGGTGACCCCTTTAATGCTTCTTAAACTGTGTGTGCACAATTTAAGAAGTGCTGATCTAATACAACCCCAAATTTCACAAATGAGGCCCAAAGGCCCAAAAGGGATAAGAAATGAGCCAAGGTGAGTGGCAGAACCAAAAATCAAACCTAGTGCCTCTGATTATAAATCTAGCAGCACCAGAAGTGACCAAGATGCTGGTTTTGTCACTCATTAGCCATGTGACTCAGATTCCCCCTATATAAAATGAAGAAGTTGGAACCAGACAGATCTTTTCCTTTCAGCTATGACATATATTCTATGATCTTTATTTTGCTTCATTTTGATCCATTAGTTGATCTGCACAGAATCTCAGGCCTCATGGTTGGAGCACGTGGGTCAGATAAGAAATCATAGTTATGGCCAACTGGGGGGAAGAGGCTTTTTTCAAAATGGCAATGCTATTCAGGAAATAAATGCATTTTGGAGCATAGAGCTATTTACTGTACACTGAGAAACTTCTGTAGGGCCTTCTGTGACTTCCCTATTATAAAAGGTTTCAGTAAGAGAAAATAATGTGAAATTTAAATATTAATTTAGAGAAGGAGAAAGATGCACTGAAGTTTTTATTTAAGAGGAAAATCTGGCAGATATCCATCTTATTCAAACTTTTCTGATCAGAGTATGAATTTAAAAGTTCACAAAACTTGTTTGTACCACAATCATACAATTAAAATGTTTATGCTCAAAAAGAGCCTTTCTCTCATATAAAAGAAGTTATGTTCATTTTGGCTCAGTTCAATAACAGTACCACTTCAGTAAAAGAGAAAAAACATTTCATCTATAAAGGAGGAAGCACAATGTCAGAGGTCCACAGACCTAGCATATTAATTGAGAGGTTAATTTTTTCATCATGGCAAGAATAAACATAGGCCACTTGTTCTACATGGATCTAGTGGCATGAAATTGGTTTTTCTTTCCTTTCCCAACTAACTCTGGAATCTTAACAGCTAAGTACCAGCTACATGTTCTCGTCTGCCTGTTTATAGTAGTTGGGTTACTGTCACTGTTGGTTACAGGGCCACAAAGGAAACAGTCTTCCCATCACTATCTTCCTCCTTAAGGAACAAGAGAAGCTAAGTCAGCATCTGACATTCAGTAAGACACTGTTGGCTATCTTCACATTTTAGAGTATCCTTGGCCAGAGAAACATAAAAAATGCCTCCTTTTATACAAAGCAACAAAAATAGTTGAGTCCCAGAGTCCACAAAACAGTGTATGAGTTTAAGTCTAAGCATAACCTCCCCCTTTCCTCTTATATAGCCTGTCTTCTCACCACTGACCTGTAAATTCAATCCCAAATAATTCCACAAAGTGCCAATAATCTATTTCAGGGAGATTTCAGAAATGTCCATACTATCCTCTAACCAGGATGTTCAAGAGACTGCTAGCACAGAGGTAAAAAAAAAAAAAAAGCTCCAGATGGTACCTGTGATTCTTAACAGATACCCAGTAGCTGGATCCATTTGAGACGTTCTCAGGAATTTAAGCCCTCCCTCCTTGATACCTGCACGTTCCCCACACACACATATACACACAGAAAATGCTGAGCAAATCTCTAACAGTATAAATTAAATGTTGTCTGCAAGGCTTATCAACCAAAGAACTAAAACAAGGAACTACAAAGTAGAACCAGAATAAAATACATCATCAAAGAAACATATGATCAAAAAAGAAGCCAGTGATAAATCAGTGGTTAGTCTGTATATCCACTAGGATATTTGTGATGTCAAGAAAAGGTGAGTGAGGCCTCCAGGATGCTGGGTGGACCCTCCTTGCGGTGAACTTGTGAAAAGACATGAATATGAGTTACCCAGGATTACAAGTTTGGATGGACTGCAAACTACCTCTTACAGAAAATTTCTACATTGGTGAGATCATAGATTGTTTGAATATTTTGAGCTGTCTGCATGCTCAAACGAGCCCTGACAACCACACTCTCTGTTCCATCTTCACTTCTTGCGCTGTAATTAAGACTCCAGTGCTGCTAAACCACAATGTGAAGGGGTTGGCAATACCATACAATGAGTCAAGGGACTGCTAAAATGGAACTCAGGTCTAGCAGGACCTGGCCACTAAACAGTGTGGTCTGGCAACTCTCAAACCTCCTCCACAGCTCAGACACAGAGGGGTCCTAGATGCATGGTGACCCCGCCAAAGGATGCAAGAGAGGAGGAGTAAGACAAATTGGAGAAAGGAAAAAAGGATAGCAGTAGTTTAGAAAGAGGAGCAATATGGAAAGGAAAATCTGCCAGTGGAAAGAGGAAGGAGGAAGATAAGAGCAGAACCTGCACCTTACAGTAGAATCATCCAAGGAGAGGGAAGAAGTAGGACGAGGCCTGAAAGTCTGCAGATTCCTGCTGCACCTCAACCTCTTATCTGCCCGCAGGGTCATGGCAAATAAAGAAGGAGTTTGCTCAGCAACTCTGCACTGTGGACATTTCCATTAGGGAAGGGCAGGGTAGGGTAGGTCTGAGCAGAGGGAATTTGTACCTTCTACCCCAATGGAAAAAGAACATGAAGCACTGTGCAGGGAGTGGGGATTTGGGGGTTAGAGGGAGTGTCAAATTCTAGGGCCCAGGAAGTGGAGGTGAGCCATCATCTACACTATCCTCTACCCAACCTTTGAGGTGGCCAGGTCAGCCCTGTCTCTGAGAACACTAGCTCTCTTCTTCATAAGACTTAAGCTTGAAGAGAGACAAAGCTCTCAGAGTTTCCATGGATGCCCCCCATCCAGATCCCCTCTCTATTCTTCATACTGGCAAGTTTGCCCATTTCTGAAAAGCTACTTACTGCTGGTGGCCTTTGGCCCAAGGTACTTCAAGAGTCTCTAAACTTCTACAAAGTTAGAAATAATTCATGCCTAGAAAAAAGGCTGACAGAGATTGCAGACAAGGATAGACAATTTGCAGGCTCCAAACTCCCAATAAAAGTTGAATATAACCTCCCCAATGGAGCCAGAAGCAAAGCATCTATACCCAATACAAGGTGCAATATGGTGTCAGCATCATGTAGCCCTGGCATCACATAATTCATACCATCATAGCTGTTCTTAGGACTAACTGGAAGGGCCCTTGAACATGACCTAATCTAATCCTCTCATTTCCTATGGATTAGAAAATTGAAGATCAGAGAGGTTAAATGACTCACCCAATGTCACACAGTAACAGAGCACATCTTCTGACTACCAATCCACTGCTCTTTCCATTACACCACATCCCTCCTCCACAATATGATCATACAATCATAATCATAGATCTAGGGCTAGAAGGGACCTCAGAAAACATCAAGTCCAAATCCTTCATTTTACAGAAAAGAAAACTGAGACCCAAGGAGGTTGTGGTTTTTCCATGGTCACATAAGTAACAAACAGAGATGAAGCCAGGTCCCCTTACTCCAGAACCAATGTTTCATTATTCACTGTGGATGTATATCCCTACACTACAGTTCCTCTGCTAAAGCTTTCATTCTTTCTGCTTCTAGTGGGGCCAGGACACACATACTGACTCCCCATAGCAAGTAGAATTTCTGACCACAGAAATCACATACACCCAGCCTATGTCACTTCTGTTTCTCCAAGGCCCTAGAGTCCCAAGGAATGTAGTTGCTTCAGCTGCATCTGTGTGAGGCAAGCTCACCACTGAGATCCCTCATCCCTGTTCAAATACTGGGAAGTGGTAATCTCCTGCCTTGCTACTTTGAAACTGAGGAGGCAAAGGAAAATATTTGAATGTACAAGTCCTGAGGTCAGAGTCAGAGTTTGATTTGAGTTGATTTAGATTAGAGAGAAATGTCCAAGAACAACTCACTGATTTACTTTATTTCAAGACTTGGCACACAGTTTGGACTGGCCTCAAAACCAAACTGGCTTTGGCTAGAACATACTGCAGCAGCCTCAATGATAGAAGACATCTGGATTTGGTTAGAAGGTTAAGAGTCATAAAGTTCTCTTAAGATATTAGTTCCTGGTGAGCCTGATTCTCCCCCAGGGAAACAGCAAGGAGTGGAAGCAGCTCTTGTCTGCCCCTGGCCACCAAGGCTTCCTTATGTAGGAAATGGCTATCCTTCAGAGAAGACTTTCAAATCAAGCTTATTTCTAGTCTATCTTGAAACAGAAATGTGAACACGTACTTCAGCATAAAACACTGCTCTGAGGATGCCATTATTTAACTTTAGTGCCAACCACAAGCAACTAAAAGCCCAGTAGAAAATCCAAATGAGAAATACAAAAGGCTTCACTGACAACTAGCAAAGTTGTCATCATGAAAACACATATTTACTAGGTAGATCGTCTAGGGCAGTCTCTTCCCTCTCTCTTAAGTATCAATGGCATAGAATGACTTATAAAAGGTATAATGAAAAAACCCTAAACAAATCCATGCACATATAAATCAAGGATTTACCTTGTGAACAACCAAAGTGGCAACTAGTGGGATTAATGAGAGGGAAAGTAAAAGGGAGGTATTACGGAACACAAATCACTACCTATCTTCTAATAAGTCAAAGAGGAAGTGGGATTTTGGGGAAAGAAAGGGAAGAAAATAAGAGAAGGGAAAAAAAGTAAGGAAAAAATTAGATTTCAGTGGGAAGGAGAAAGAAGTAGAATTCATTGGAAGAGAGGTAAGATGCAGGACATCAGTGGTAAGTTTTAAATTAAAAAAAGAAAAAAAGAACTCTCAAGGAGCAGCCTAGGTTTTTGGATGCCTACCAAAGCCTTGAGGAAGTGGATTAGACAGATTGGACATTTTCTATTTTGCTACAGTCACATCTTTGCTGCTCAATTGGCCACCTGTATAGACACAAAGTGAAAACCAGAGACAATTATTCAGGTAATTCAAGCCCAAACCCACTTTTCCATATCATCAAAGAAAAGAAGGCAATTTTTTTTTTTACTGTGGCACTTTCCCCCAGCAAGTATTTCTTCATGAAGTCAAGATCAAGACCATCCTGTAACATTATTTAGGTTCCTCAGGGAGACAGAACCATGTGTTGCTATGGAAACCACACACTCAAACCCTGGCACAGGCTAACAGCTTTATAAAGTGTCACCATTGTTCTAGGAAGGCTATCTTGTCTGTTCTGTCTTCTGTAGATCAATGATTCCAGTAATTTCTCTTTGTGGGAACATGATATATCTATGGGGGAGGCCACATATCCCCACCCCTTCCGCTTTCCACTTCAAACAAAAATACGGGTGGCAGTAAAGTACAGGAAATCAAAGGTCTAGAGTTCAAATCTCACCTCTTATTCTTACTACCTTTCTGAACTTGGAAAATTCACTTAACTTTCCTCAGCTTCAGTTTTCTTTTCTGTAAAATGATGAGGTCAGACTAGATGACCTCTGAGGTCCTTAAATCCTAGGATACTATAATCACACCCAAAAGGAACCAGTAAAAATGGCTCCATTATAGATGAGATAATCCATTTTTTATTAAACATTATAATTATTGATTAATCCCAAGTACAGAGATAAATGTAAGAATGCTGTTATGTAATATAAACATGAAACAACAAACCAATCTCCAGATCTCACAATAAGAATCATGTTCTGAAAAGACTGTATACGTGCACATATTTCAACACAGCTGTACTTCACAGGAAAGACAACTCATTTCCTATGAAAATCAACTGGAACATCCAAGAGATTTTGCTGGAGAAGGAGAAGGAGAGAAGGCAGAGCTTTTTGACTGCAAGGCCACAAATAAAGGGTCATGATTCACCCATGTAAAACTAAACTCTCATCTCTTCTCAGGAACCATCATCCACTATAAATAATTTCTCTTCCCAAATATCCATCCACTTACCAAAAAAGTAGGAAAGGAAAACACTTAAAACTGAAGATGGAGGAGGAGACAATTCTCCCAAATCGAGATAAATCCTTACAGCATTTCCCCAAGTAAATTCAAAAATTTTACTCATAAAATCTAGCTGATTCTTATTAATATTTTTTGAGGAGGCTCATTTGACCTAATAGCTTGTCCAACAACAAGAATCCACAGCAAACCTTAACATCTCCTCCAAAAGGCCTCCTCTAAATCACCTCAGTTGTTAGTACTCTTGCCAGACCAAAGTACTTGCAATTTATTTATTTCTATATATGTTGTATCTTCCAGGACAACGCAGTCTCCTTGAGGGTAGGGGCTATCTCATTTTTGTCTTGGTATCCTCAGGACCAATCAACCCTTACATATAGTAGATGTTTAATAAATGTTGGCTGAAAAAAAAATTTGTTGAGTTAAATAGTACTGTATCCATCTACCAAGCTCAAAATACTGCATTCCAAAGATATGAGGGAGTGAGAAGGGAGCAGATTCTGCTAAATGTCATGCATTTTACTTAAATAATCAATCAGTAAGCATATACAAAATGCATAATACGTACTAGATGCTGTGTTAGGCACTGGGAATACAAAGACAAAAATGAAACAGTCCTTGACCTCAAGGAGCTTACATTCTATCAAATGATTTAATAACCCAATGATTTTCCCTTCTGTTTTTCTGCTGTTTCTTCCCATAGTGTGGGTGAAGGAAGAGAGGGAAACTGACTTGCCCTAACCTTATAGTTTTGTGAAATAAAGAAATGATTCTCAATCCTTACTTCTGGTCTTGGGACCACTACATAAGATGATGATAAAACCTGGATGTGTTCTGGCAAGAGAGGGCTTTAAAAAAAGTACCTACTTAAGTCTGAACTCCATGATTCAACTTTTGTAAATAAAATGAAATTACTCAAGTCAGATCACTATGAAAAGTTCCTTTCTTATCAATTCTTATCACACCAAACACATAACTTGCATTTCTACCCCCATTCTTCATTTCAAAAAGCAATTCCTGAATCTCTACAGAGCAGATTCTCTGTTTATCCAACAGATATTTCTACTCTTCCATCCATCCAAGAAACTGTTCCTGAGTACTTTCTATGTGCAAGCACATTTGTTTAAAAGCACATGCATGGTGAAGACAGACAGAAATAGATAAATAAAGCATCATGTCTTCAACAATGGTTGTCAGTAAGGCTTATCCCATTTGTTATGTGGCCTTCTGGGTTTTTCCAGGTGAGCAAGCTCTGGTGATCAGATTCATTAGCTCTAATGAAACAGGATGAGAACAAAAAGAAAACTTCTATATATACAAAAATAATTTATAATGGTATTTTTTCCTAGGAGCAAAAAAAAAAAAAAGCCACACAGAAGCACAGCAAGTACCCACTGACTGGGGAATGGCTGAACAAATTATGGTATATGAATCCAATGTAATAACATCATACCATAAGGAATAATGAATATGAAGACTTAGGAGAAACATGGTAAGATTTATATGAACTGATACAGAGCAAAGAAAGCAGGGTTAAGAGAATTGTACATATATATGTAAATATACACACGACTATAAAAAATATGAATAAAAACAACAATGAAAGGCAAGTGAATCCAAATTAAAGGAAATAATTGATATTAGTTCCAGAAGACAATGAAACTCATACCGTAGGGGAGAAGTGGGAAGGAGGTGGGGAATATGGATGCCAAATGTTACGCTAGCTGAAAGTTACTGTTATCCATTGGTTTTGTTTAACTGTTTACCTTTGTTACAAGGCAGAACTCTACTGTGGGGGGGGGGGGGGGGGGCGGGGGGGAGGAAGGGATATCATAAAGTGACAGTTATGCAAAAGTTATTGATAAAATTCATTTTTTAAAAAAGAAAAAGAGGATGGATGATATAAATTACTTTCATTACAAATAAAGGCAGTAATTACCCATAAAACAAAAGAAAGAAAGAAAGAAAGAAAAAGCACTGGGCCCTCCAAAGCAATTGGGCAGATTCACTGACTGGTGGGCCAAGTTCCAATCAATACCAGATAAGTATATTTAGGCATTCATTTTCTATTTTCCAAGTCCACTAATCTTTCTGAGCTTTCAGGGAAGCTCAGACCTATTCCACTACAGTGTGCATTCTACATGTTATCCCTACCACTAACCCCATCTGCCTTAGAGAAGAAACCAGCCTCTGAGTTAGCTTCAAGAATCACTTTCTCCAGAAATTTTTTTTCTATAATTGGATTTTGGGTATTGTTAAGAATGCTCTTAGATGATTTTCAAAGAATTCCAGAATTGAGGGTGGGAGACCCTCAGAGGTCACCCAGTGTACAATCTTCTCTACAACATCCAGTTGATAGTTTCTTGAACCCTTCCAGTCACAGAAAACTTGTAACTTCATGAGGCAATCAGTTCCCCTGCTGGACAGCTCTAATTGTTAAGAAATACTTCCCTATAATAAGCTAAAATCTGCCAAGCAGAATAATTCTAATTGTTCCTCCACATGACAACACTTTATATACTTCAATACAATGACCATGCCCCCGTAAAATATGACTCAACGGAGCACGACATTCCAATTAGGAACATGTATACATCTGACAACATTTTGTCATGGTCTTTAACACACTATCATGGTTTTTAATTTATTTTGAACCCTCCCATTGTAGCATTTAGGAGGTAAGTTCAGCTAGATATGTCACTGGGTCATACAAGATCAAGTAGGGTCTAATCCACAAATTTCTCTTCAACTGACTAGGCATGGTAGTTGTAGTAGTCTTTCCAACTGGCAGTCTTTAGGTTATTAGAATGGGCCATTCCCAACATGCACTCAAGAAAATCAGGCACAAAGTCTATTTCAAACTTTGGAAATACTTGCCTAGCTATTTGCAAGGGACTCTGCAGTGTCTACCTGCTGAGAATTCTACAACATGCCCGTGATCACATTGCCAAAACTGTCCAAGGAAAAGCCCATCTCAGCAGACTTTTCTTCAAACTCCAAACAATGAAATTAGGCTGCCCAGGCAATAGTATATCAAGCTATTATCTGTTCCAGGAAGAACTTTCACATGCAATTCTTTAAGCAGGTCACAGCATGCTTCTTTCTCAATACCCTTCTCCCATTTCCCTTCCATTCTGGGAAACATTTCTGATCGCAAAGGTGGCCTTGAGAAGCTTTCTGAATGGGGCAAATACATTTGGGTTGCAAATGTTCACATGGTCCCACTGCTTTCACACAAGTCAGGAAAGCAAGCTCGGTTGCAAATATGAACTACTCCCCAGCAGAACTGTGCAGTTTTGACGTGCTGGAGATATCATTCCCCTATATCTCTAGCTTGAGCATTCAGGGCCAAACTTTCCAAGGGTGACCTAATTTTTTTTTCAGGCAACTGAAAGATGTTGCCAACTTTGTTTCTGCACAAACTATTTATTTGTCCATAGACCTAATGAGAAGAGGTAAACAATACCTGTACAAGGTTTACAAAATAAGTTAAACAGATAAAGCAGGAACTCTTGAAAACCTATTGCTAAGTCCTTGTCTATTTTGCTAAAATATTAATTATAAGGCTGCATATAAGTTTTCAAAACCTAAACATAACCAAGTTTCCATTGTAAGAACAAAATGGCAGAGTGAAAAGATTACCTGTTTTGGCATCAAAGGACCAGGGTTTGAATCTCAGCTCTGTTACTTGTTTCCGATGAGACTTTAGGCAAAACATTTAACTTTTCTGCTTCTCAGTTTCCCCATTTCTAAATTAAAAGGGTTATTCAAATTATTTTTTTCTAGCTCTCAATCTACTATCTTGGTTCACAAAACTACTTCTACATGAAATCCTACTGTCTTTGATAACCTGCAAAAGTATTTATCTATCTGAATCACATACACATCCTGAACCAATGTTTCATTTTATCAACGAGGGAAAGAGAGAGAAAGCAATTAAGAAGATCTGCTAAGAATGAAATAAACATGGAAAAGCACACAATTGTTTGCTGGTGGTATCTGTGTGGGTGGAAATTCAGTGACCAAGAGATAGAAGAGAATCACCTAATCTGGAAGACAGGCAGGTGGGTAGGTAGGTAAGAAGAAGAAGAGAGAGAAAGAAAAGGAGGGAGAGAAGGAGAGAGAGGGAGAAGGGGAAGGGGGCGGGGGGAGACAGAGAAAGAGAATCAGCATCTAAGCACTTACTACATACCAGGTATCGTTCTAAGTTCTGGAGATGCAAATACCAAAAAAAAAAAAAAAAGACAGTTTCACTCTTCAGAAGTTTCTATTCTAATGGGGAGAACAAAGCATATAAACAGAGACTGGAAAGAGGGAGGAGAGAAGGATTCCTAAGAGGGGGCAGTACAATCTAGAGAGTTAGGTTGTGCTGGAAGTAAAGTGATAGCATGGCTGAGGTCCCCTCAAGGGATGGCAACCCAGGCCACAGACTAGTCCAGCTAGAGAAAAGGGTCTGTCTGCTAGAGGCAAATAGGTGGCACAGGGAATAAAGTACTAAACCTGAAGTCGGTAAGACCGGAGTGCAAATCCAGCCTTGGAGACTTACTAGTTGTGTGACCTTGAACAAGTCACTTAGCCCTGTTTGCCTCAGTTTCCTCACCTGTAAGATGAACTGGAGAAGGAAACTGCAAAGCACTCCAGTATCTTTGACAAGAAAACCCTAAATGGGGGGTCCTGAAGAGTGAGACGTGGCTGAAGAACAAATAATAATCTTACAGATGAGGAAAGTGAAGTCTAAAGAGAAGTTCAACATCTCACAGCAAGTTAGGGGCAAAGCTAGGCAAAGCTCCAGTCTCCTATCTCCCCACCCAAACACTCTCTCTCCAGACCACCTGGTGTTTCTGAAGTTCCTCTGGAAGAAGCTGCCTTGGTGCTTTTTAAGCCCCTGCAGTTCGAGCTGGTTAGAGATCCATGGGATGTAAGAAAGATAGGAGGCTGGCCCCATAGGAGGTAAAAGAAAAGTTTGCTTGGAAACGGTCTGTCCCCAGTGTTGCGATTCTTCTCTTTGAAATGAACAGATCCTATTTTCACTGACTGATGAGCAGCACACCCTACGTCTTGCCCAAGGAGTTAATTCTGTGTTTAAAAGGGAAGCTCAAGCCACCATTTTACTCGAGGCTGGTGAGATTTAAGTGACTTTTCTGAGCTTATGAAATGAGTCAACGACAAAACTAAAATAGAGCCGTGGGCTCTGCTTCTGACACCACTAGACCACACTCCGCCCACTGGAAATTTCAGCAAATACAACCAGCTGCAGTTCTCTCTTTCCCATCCAGGCACTGCCAGCAGCTGTAGCAACATGAGTACCTGCTGCCTTAGGCAGACACCGAAGGAACTTAGGGCAAAGCTTCCCAATTCTTTCCAGCTTGTGCCATGGCCCCCTGAAAAGTCATACCATGCCATGGAAATAGAAGGGTTGGAGTGGGGGGAGAGGGACTTGAGGGAGAATGAAGGGAGTGGGGCAGCTGAGAAAGAGTGGTACTAAAAAGTATGGTTGGGAAGAGGGAGTTAAGTCTACCCCAGTGGATGGTGCTGAAGGACTAGAATAGGCTTATGAAAAGATCACAGATGTAGAGCTGGAAGGAACCTTAGAGATCATCTAGTTCAGTGGTGTCAAACTCAAATAGAAATGGGGACCACTAAACCCTAATAAGGATCCTTGAAGACTATATATTGATTTAGAAAATGACCTATTAACATTATCTATGTTTTATTGGGTTTTTGTTTATGTTAAATATGTCCCAACTACATTTTAAATCTGGTTTGGCTGCACTTAGGATTGCCATGTTTGAAACCTCTCATCTAGTTCAGTACTCTCACACCTTCCATAGGAGGAAACAGACCCAAAGTGGAGAACTGATTGGTGTAAGGTCTGAGGTAGTAAACACAGAAGCTAGGATTCAAGGCTAAGTCTTCTGACTCCAAATTCAGTTCTTTCTACTATAACACTATGCCTAGTTTGGGTTAAATTAAAGTAGTAAAGAAAAGAGAGAAAGGAAGAAGCTAGTGGAAAGAACAGGCGAGGAAGGCAGAGATACAAATGGGGAGAGGAAGAGGGGAGACAAAAAGGGCAGAGAGAAAGCAGAGAGAGAGGGCAGGAAAGAGAAGGCGATGGAGGAAAAAGAGAGTTGAAAGAGAATGAATATGTATTGAGAGAAAGAAGTAGGGTGGTTAGACTTGGCTAGGAAAATAGCCCCTGCATCCAGCTCCTAATAAGTGGCTTGGCTGGCTCAGGGATGCAACCCCCAGAGTAGGCCCCTGAGGGGGTTGAGGCAGAGGGATTCCACATGCTGTAGAGCTGTTTCTTTAAAAGGGGCCTAGCCAAAAGCCGTTGAGGTTGCTCTTCATAGCACCATTCACAATACCAATGGACTCCCAAAACCTTCAATCTGGGAATCTCAAACTTTAAACACTGTTACAGAATACAAGAGGAGACGAATGAAAACAAAATAAGAAGCTTTAGTTCAGTAACAAAGGACTGTACTTTAACACTAAAGTATGGGGCCTAGGTGTCACCTAAGGCCACAATCCATGGTTACTTAACTCAGTGCTATGCTCCTGTTCTTCTCTGCTTACAAATTTGTTGATCCTTTCTCAGCAATAGAAGTGGTAATTTCTGTTATATCCTGCTCAAGGTTTGAACTGAGCTCCCCCTTCTCCAACCCTACCCCATCTGAATCTGGATCCCTTCCTTCCTTTAAAGTCTATTCAACTAAACAAACACTTGTTCAGCACCTACTACACCTTGTGCAACAGGACCAGCTGGCATTGGAAGTAGAAAACTGACCCAGTGACTGCCCTCGAGAAGCTTAGAATTCAGGGAAGGGATGAAATATGTACAGAAACAATTAGGAAGAAGATTAAACATACAGGAAAGGTCAAACAAAAAGGCTAGAGAAGACTTGAGGTGCAAAAGAGCACTTCAAGCTGAGGTAAAAAAGGAAGGCTTCACGAAAGACACAGCACCTGGACTGGATTTTGAAGGAAGGGGAAGGATGTCAATTGATGGGGATCGTGAGGAGTCCATTCTAGGTCCAGTGAACGGCATGCACAGATGAACACAGAGGTGAAAGAACGCAGGAAAAGAATAGGGAACAGTACAGTTTGGCTAGCATGTAGAGTGAATGAAAAGCAATACCATGAAATAAGTTTGGAAAAATAAGCTGGAAAAAGAACGTGAAAAGCCCTGAATGCCAGGCTGAAATGTGGTGCTTGTATTTTTCTCAGCAATAGAGAGCCACTAGGAAGGTTTTGAGCAAGAGAATGAAATCATCAAACTTGGGCATTACAAAAATCACTCAGAAAGATCAACTGGAACAGGCAGAGAGACTGAAAACAGGAAGCACAATTAGGACAATCCAGGTGAGAAGTGATGAGGGCCTGAATAATAATGGTATTGGGAATGGAGAAGAGGGTGAGGGGATGTTATGGAAAGAGAATCAAGGACTTGACAATTGATTGGATAGGGAACATCATGTGGGTAAGATACCAAAAGAACCAAAGCTCTATGGGGGTGGGGGTGGGGGATGGGAGGAGGAAGAGGTAAACTTTAAAACATTCGGAGACTTTCAAGGTCATGAATAAACAAATATTTAAAACCAAAGAAAAGAGACAAAGAAGACTCTTAGCTATGGTCTGGACCTGAAAAGAAATAAATCCCTGTTGCCTTAGGCAACAGCCACAGCTAGACAAAAAGAACAACAGAGAGGACTCTGCTTCAATCTCATGGGAATGATAGGGCAGGCTTCCATGCCAGCACCCAATCATGAGAATGAATCTCTACTAAAAGCCAAATCATGCAGATGGTAAAGAATTAGTCCTAACTTTGCCAGATCTTCTCTGAATTACTCTAAAGCAAAAATTCTCCAATTTTTTGGTCTTGGAACCCCTTCACACTCCTAAAAAATATTGAGGACCCCACCAAAGAGCTTGTGTTTATGTGGGTTTTATCTAGTGATGTGCTGACAAATGTTTAATGACTAGCTCTCTGGGGGAAAAATGTACACATAACACATTTTAAATTTAATCTGCATTATTACCATTTTCTCCATCGCTTTCTTAAATCCAAAATCCTTTAGTGTGCCAGCCGGCTGTTGCAGCCCAAGGTTGTGCAGGCCTAGTCTAGATAATCAACAAAGTAATAAATCAAGCCCTGATATATATCACTTTCCAAGGTGTAAATGCTCACTCTGAAAACTTACCAGCTTCACAGCATGAACTGATTTCAACACAATAATGGTTAAATCTACCAAAATTTACTGTATTCAAAATTAATGTTAGAATTATTATAAAAAATAGTTTTGACCTCAAATACCATCTGAAAGGGTCTTGGAGACCCTCAGTGATTCCCAGACCACTCTTTGAGAACTGCTACTCCACAGTGTACAATGAGTCGTTTTTCAGTCATGTGCAAGACTCTTTGTGACCCCATTTGGGGTTTTCTTGGCAAAAATACTGGAGTGGTTGGTTTGCCATTTTCTTCTCCAACTCATTTTACAGACAAGGAAACTGAGGCAAACAGGGTTAAGTGACTTGCCCAAGGTCAGTTACTAGCTGTGTGACCTTGGGCAAGTCACTTAACCCTGTGCAATACAAGGAAATAATTGCTCAAATACAAAATTGCAAATGCCTACTCTCCTCAGTATAATGACATCATTCTTAGCAGTCTGGCTCCCAGATAGTTCGGTCTATGGGCAAAGTGACTATGTATCCGACAAACTCGTGTGTGACCAACCAAAAGAGTCATCATTGAACGAGATGATGTCTAAGGCTTCATCTACCTCTAATTGCTACTATACAAGATCTTCATTGACACAGTAAAACATAGAGAATTATTTTGTAAACTGTCATTATCAGCTTACCCAACACGTGGATCATTCACAAATCATCTATTACACCATACAAGTTATCTACTTAAAGATCTAGAGCAGGGTCTACCCTTCCTCCCCAAAATATTTTATAAAATATCAGTCCTCCTAAATAAAAACAATTCTAGATTAACCAAGAATTGACTTCTACCCCTCAGTTCTTTCTCAGTCCATCACCTCTGCACTTTTCTCCCTTTCCTTACAATTACCCTTTAGTGAGTAAGTTCAACCCTTCACTATCCTCCACACTGGAATCTCTAGCACCTGCCCCCCACCCCACCCCACAAACACCCCCAGCCTCGTTCTGTCTCAGATAATGCCTTGCTTAACTCTAACCTCGGATTACTCCCACCATCTTATTGCCTTCACTCCTGTTTACACATTGCTGAACAGAAACGAAGAAAAATTTTTCTAATGTGCTAATGCTGGGTCTTCTATAAATTTGTGCTACATCATCTCAACTGGGCCCTCACCTCCAAGCAAGGCACCATGCTTACAACTTCATAATTGACTATCTGGCTCACACGGCAGATATTCAAACCTTTTCATCCCTCCTCAAGCTTCTCACAGCATCCTCTCCCCCACCCTTACAGGGGGGAACTCTGCATCCCACCTCTCCCAAAACACTGAGGCTGTTCACCAAGCGCTCCCTCTTATCCTCAACTCCTCTTCTCATAATCACTCCAACTTCTTCCTCCACTATATCCTCCTTCATCTATCCCACATAAAGAGGGGCTCTTCTCCTTGCCCAGGCATTTCTACTTGTACCGTTAATTCCACCCCTTCCCATCTTCTCCAGCAGATTGCCCCCTTTATTATCCCCACTCTAATCTTCACTTCCTCCCAATCTACTGATTCCAGCTTCTTACAAACACGCTTTTGTTTCTTCCAATATTAAAAACCCTCATTTGACCCACCTATCTCCACAAGCTATTGGCCTATATCTATCCTCTCTTTCTCTGCTAAATTCCTTAGGAGAAAGTGCTCTACACCAGTGGTGCCAAACTCAAGTGAATGGGGTCACAAAACCTTACAGAAGGATCTTTGATGGCTGCAAGTTGACTTAGAAAACCACATATTAACATTATCTATGTTCTATTGTATTTTATTTATTTTGTTAAACATTTCCCAATTATATTTTAATTTGGTTCAGGCAATACTCAATCTGGCCCAGGTGCACCAAGGAACATGTGTGATGCCTTTGCTCTAAACTATTTGCCTCCAATTCCTCTCTTTTCATTCATTTCTAAACTTTGTGTAATTTGGCTTCTGAAATCATCATTCAACTGAAACTGCTCTCTCCAAATGATCTCTAAACTGATAAATATAATGAATGGCCTTTTCTCATTCCTTATCTTTCTTAAATCTCCACAGTCTCTGCAACTGTCAAGACCCTCTTCTCCTAAATACTTTCTCCTCTCTAGGTTTTGTGACACTGTTCTTTCTTGATTCTCCTCCCACCTATCTCATCTCTACTTCTCAGTCTCCTATGCTAGATATTCATCCAGGTCAGGTCCTACTTATCATGGGTGTCTCCCAAGGCTCTGTGCAGCCTCCTCTTCTCTCTTTTCTCTCTATATTATTGTACCAGTTGAATTCATCAGCTGCCATGGTTTCAGTGATCATCTCTATGCAGATGACTACCAGATCAATATATTTAGCCCTGAACTCTCTCCTGAGCTACAGTCCCATATTACCAATTTCCTTTTTGATACTTCAAATCAGTAGATCTCTAGGCATCTCAAACTCAACATGTCCAAAACAAAACTCATCTTTCCCCTAAAATCTTACCCTCTTCCCAACTGAAAGGCACTACCAATCTTCCAGTCACCCAGGCCTACAATCTCAGTGTCATTGTCACTCCACATCTTCAATCTATTCTCAGATCTTATAATTTTTCCCTTCATAAAATCTCTCATATATGTCCCCTTCTCCACATTTCACAAAGCCACCATTCTTATTTAGGCCATCATCAGCTCTCACTTGGATTCTTACAATAGCCTTCTAATTATTCCCCTCCTTTGAACCTCTACTCACTCCAACCCATCCCTTACTCAACTGCCAGGGGTTCTCCTGAAGCATAGGTCTGACTATATTACCGCTACTCCCTTATCTCTACCCCATTACTCAGTAAAAGGCAGTGGCCTCAATTACCTGCAGCATCAATTATAAAATTCTGTTTGGCATTTAAATACTTTTACAACTTGGGCCCTTCTACTCTTCTAGTCATCACCTCCACATGCTCCACAATCTAATGACACTGGTCCACATGCTGCTTCTCAATCATGAGACTCCAACCACCTATCATGGCTAACCCCCATGCCTACAATGTTGTTCTTCCTTACCTCCAATGTCTAGATTCCCCAGCTTCCTTTACCACTCAACTCAAATCCTACCTTCTTCAGGAGGCCTTCCTTTCCAGTCCCCACATCAACCCTAGCTATTTGTCTCTACCCTCTACTAGTTCCTTCCCTCAGAGATTATCTTCCATTTACATTTACACTTAACCCCAATTGCCCTGCCTTCCCCCCTGCAAAAAACAAAAACAAAAAAGAAAAGTCTTTATTATCATGTTATCATATATTAAACACATTGCCACATACAGTTCTAATGAACTAATATATTAAATCTCAAAGCCAGACACATGCAGGGGGAACCAAGGGTATTGTATCTACAAGACATTAAGCCAACATTTTTGCAGATTACAAAGGAGTAGAGGCTTTGCTATGGCCCCACACATGTCCACCAACAACCTAATCTTTGTCTCTGGTAAAGCTCTCAGGGTAGAGACTAGAACCCAAAATTTACTGGTCAGCTAATTAGTTCTGACTTAGGAGCCATGTGGCAAAGTAGACAGAAGACTGGCCTTGGAGTCAGAAAGATTTGGCCTCAGGCAGCTACAGTTGAGTAACTAAATCTCTGGAGGCTTGGGATGATCTCACAGAGTTGTTGTGAGGATCAAACTAGATGACCTATGTCAAGTGCTTTTTGCATAAACCTGAAAATCCCATATAAATGTAAGCTAGTATTTTTACTTTCTCAGGAGAGTACCACAGCTGTGTTGAGGCTAGCCTATTAACCTAACTTAGCTGTATCACAATAATAAAAAGATGAGAAACCCAGATACCTAAAAGTAGTTAAGAGTCTCAGTCTCAGGATTCCAATTCATTTGATCTACAAATGGACATTCAGAAACTAAGAAATGAAAACTGCACCAGTAGAGGAACTGTGAAAGGCTTCGTGAGGCCTCAAAGCTGAGGTTAAAACAGTCTCAAGAAAGCAATCACATAAATGGAGAACAAGGCAGAGGATAGTAAATGCTGAGACAGGTTTTATTTATTTAACTTTTTTTTCATTTTCCTCTTCAAACTGAAACTGTCAAAGTTGTGCCTGATAAATCAGAAAGCTACAGAGGAAGTGGTTTGTCCTTCCTCCCACTCACAACTTCTGCAAAAGATAAAATACACTTTGGCCAACTGCAAAACACAGATGATTGAAGCAGTCATTCAGATCTTCAGGAAACATAGTCATTTAAAAGAACAACTATCACTTAAGTTACCTAAAAGCAACTGTAGGCTCCTGGCCAAAGGTCAGGGATCTCTGAGTAGATAAGGAAAGAAAAGTCACCTTCTTAGGAACTCACCTAGACATCTGCTCTGTATTCTGACAGAGGGTTGCATTATGAGCCCCACTCCTACACAGATGGAGGCTTGAACTCTGGGGAAATCGAAGTATGTTTAATGACCAGCTTTATACTAGTATTCAGGAATCACAGCCATCTCAGCCTTTTCTCCTGGTTCATCCCAAGGATGAGGAAGGGATGTCCAGAAGCACCCATCTGCAGGCCCCTAAGAAAGTGGGAAATTGAGAAGTAAAGAGGGCGAGGGATGCTAATTAAGGACTGGTTCTAAGTTGGAGCATAAGCACCTCAAAAAACATCATTTACCAAACTCTCCTCTCTTCTCAGTAAAAAGATCGAGCAAGAGAATTGTGGCCAAAAAAAAAAAAAAGCAGGTCAGTCTCCTCTCGGGACTGTCTTTGTCTTTCTTTGTATCCCTGGTGTTTATCACAGAGCCAGGAATATTTTAAGTGCTTAACAGATGCTTGACTGACTCCTAGCTGGGACTTGGACGGGCTTCTGGTTCCTTCCTAATCACCAAAATCAACCAGAGGCAGAACAGGGTTCTGCATAGCTTTGGGATGTCAGTGCTTACAATAAGGGTCCTGGCTCTGCCATGTACCAGCTGTGTAACAGTCCTCTCTGGGTCTGTTTCCTCATTTGTAAAAAGGAGATGGTACACTTGCTCCTACAATCAGAGGGTTCAGGACTAGAAAGAAATTTAAGAGTTCATCTAGCCCAATCCTCATATTTTATAGAAAGGGAGCCCGAGGTGATCTACAAGGCTTTTCCATTCTAAATTAAAAGGCGTTGTGAGAACAGCGTTTTGCAAATCTTAAAGCACTATTCAAATGTGAATTATAATTATGATCTATAGACTCTTAGTTTGTGTTGTGTGCTTATGTAAATTATAGAGGGTCACAACAGCCTTGAGCAGGAAGATTTGAAAATAACTGGGGGGGAGGGGGAGACAGTAGGTCAAAAAAGGAAGGTCAGAGAAAGGGGAAACCCAGGGAAATAAGGAAATGAACAGTTGCCTGAATCTTTCATTTTTGTATAAACATATATGGATATATAGATGTTCTCCTTCAATAGAATTCAAGCTTTTTGAAGTCAGGGACAGCTTCAGTTTTGACTCTGTATCCCCAGTGCCTAGCATAGGGCCTGGCACAAAGCAGATACTTAATAAATACCTGTTGAATGACTGATTTTCAGATCTTAACTTTATGGTAATATTTTATGAATGTCCCAGGAAATGTGGTCCCTGATGATATGGTACAAGAACATTTCCCAGTCCTAGCCTTCAGCCCATACCTTCAAATGTCATAGGACAATGATGATGATGATGATAATGATGATGATGGAGAGGATGATAATTAAAATTTATGTAGCACTTCAGGGTTTGCAAATACTTTAAAATACTATTTCATTTTAACCTTACAACAACTATAAAGTAGGTGCTATTATTATCCCCATTTTACAGATGAAGAAACAGGCTGAGAGGCTAAGTGATTTGTCCAGGGTCACAGAGCTTATAGTGTGTCTGAAGCTGCATTCGAACCCAGAACCTCGACTCTAAGCCCAGCACTCTGTGCACTTCTCACCACCTAACTGGCTGATGACTGGATCACAAATACAGGTCTGAAAGCAAACTTAAGAGTCGATCCAATCCAAAACTTTCATTTCACAGATGAGGCCTAGAGAGCTTAAAATAGTTGCTTTAAGTCATACAGGTAGCAAGTAACTTCTAACTCCAAATCCAGGATTTCTTCCACTCTATCACACTGGCATCTTAAATCTTTTAACACAGAAAAACTTTCTCAGTACAGAAACATCTCCAAACTTCCAAAAAGTAAATTCTCCTTCTGTGCTTGGATTCTTGGTTTGAAGTGTACAACCTGGATCTTCCCCTAAGCCCTGAATCCTGTTCATTTATGTTGACAAGACAACTAGATGGCAAAGTAGATGATGCACTGGGCTTGGAATCAGTAAACACTCATGTTCATGAGTTCAAATCCAGCCTCAAATATTTACTAGCTATATGACCCTGAGCAAGTCACTTAACCCTGCTTGGCTCAGTTTCCTCATCTATAAATTGAGCTGGAGAAGGAAATGGCAAACCACTTCTGTATCTTTGCCAAGAAAACCCCAAATGGGGTCACAGAGAGTCAGACAAGACTGAACAACAAGAAAAAAAAAAGGAAGCCATGTTTGAAGCAAGTGAAGCCTATGAAGTTTATCCATTCCATATTTCCAGCTTTAGTTGGCAGAAGCAAACTTTTGCATTCTTGTACTTCTATGCCCAAAGGCAAGAATTCTAGACTAACAGGACCACTGGGACCACATAAGAAGATAAATAACTACTGGTGTAAGCTTTCAGGAGAATAATCTGAGGGTGTACAATAGAAGTTATAAAACTGATCATACCCTTTGACCTAATGATCTCACTGCAGGGACTGTATCCTAAGGATATTATTAACAGGAAAAGATACCATACTTTGTACAAAAAAACATTCACAGCTGCTCTACTTTTAAGAGCCAAACATTAGAAGCCATCTAAATGTCCAATAGTTGGGGGATGGTTGGTTTGACTGAGTCCACCACTTTCCATCCAATTAAGGTTGATCTCTCTATAATCTATAATTTATAACAACTAATATTTCTATAGCAATAAGTGATATGTAATGAACAGCTATTAATTATACCATAAAAAGGACATTCAAGAAATACAAAAAATACAGATAGGTTTATATGAAGTACTACAAGAACAAAGAACAATACACGGCCTGACCAGAGCTGAAATGAGTAATCTCGACCTCTGAGACGAGCACCTGGGACAACACCAGACAAGCCAGGGGAGGCAAGAGACGTGATAAAGAGAGCTCCAGCTACCTTAACTAGCCTCTGACAATAGCTATGACTAACAATGACTACAACTATATATGAAATAACAATAGCCAAAACTGTATGAGTGCAGGTGAAAAAGAGATCTTAGGAGGGGAAAGAGTCAAAATAAACTATTACTGCTATTAACATTTGGGAGGTTTTTTTTTTAAATGTATGATTGCCTCGAGCTGGTCTTATGGGCATTGGTCCTAGCCACCCTGTAAACAACCACTAAAGTTCTTCTCAGGATGCATCTTCTAGGTGCGGTGACCCTGGGTTCTCAAAAACTACACCAGCAGAGAAGTACAAGTTCTGATATGTAGTAACCAAGGTGCAAAAAGCATTCAATATTGACCCAGAAGCAGACAGCGTCTACCATCTAAGAACCAGCCTACCTATCTATTAGACTGTGAAAGCCTAGAGAGCAGGGCTAGACTGTCTTTTGCCTTTCTTTGTGTCCCCAGGACTTAGCACAGTGCCTGGCACATAGTGTAAGTGCACAAGAAATGTTTATTGACTGACTGACCTAAGTTTAAAGAAGTTCATTACCATGGAGGCTACAGAGTAATGAATCCTTTTGGCCAAAGAAGCTCTGAAACATGCTCTCCTAAGTCATGGACAGGCTGCAATCTATATCAGTGGATCAAAGACTCATAATGACGAAATCACAAATCGGTTTTAAGCACTTAAGTTTGGTTCGGGTCCTTGTTTTATTGATTTGATTGTTCATTGTGCTGAGAATTTTTCTAAGTTTCAGTAGAAAGGAGTAAAGACTTACAGCTAGAGCCCCATTTTCTAGTTATATAGGATATTAAAAGTTGGAAGGGATCTTAGATATCATGTAGTCACACACAAATTGGCTCTTACTCTCACACACAAATGAAGTCACATAACACCAAAAATCTACATCTGAAACTCAATTCCATTAACATAACATTTATAAACCACTTATTCATAAGGCCTGTGTAGATATGCTCTGATACAAACTAGAAGAAAAAGAAAAGAATCCCTGCTCCCAAGGAGCTTACATTTTCTCTAAAAGCAAGAAACCTGATTTAACACTTTTGATCCTATACTATACTCCTAGTGGCTCGGGATTTTTTTTTTTGTTTGATATTTTACACATCACGCTGCCTCAGTCCAGAATGCTTTTTAGGTAGGAAACTTTATATTTGCCTTTGCCTCATACTCTACACTACACAATTCCACTCTGTTCTTTAAAAACGAAAATCACATTATTTTAAAACTAAAAAGAAAACCCTTTTAAAATGTACACATTACCAAATCAAGGGAAAGAAAGACAATTAAGGCTGATGATCTCAAAAAATAATTCAAAAATAATCTATCAGGTTTTTAACATTACTAGAAATATAAGAAGTCATTCAATTTGTTAGAAACTAATCTATAAAGGAATGATATTTAGTGTAAAATGGACAGAGAGTACAACTAAGACAGGCAACATGGGTACAAAGCCTAGAGTCAAAGGGCTTGGGGACACATCCAAGTTCTGCTATTTACTTAACCTGGGGGACCTTAGGCAAGACTCTTAACCTTGTAAGATCTTACTATCCTCATACATGAGGATAATGAAGGAGTAGAACCAGATGATCTCTAAGGTCCTTCTAGCTTTAAATCTATGATACCATAAAAATGGAAAGTAGGGACAACTAAAGCATCTAAACAATTGTCAAGTGTTTTTTTTTCTTTTTAACTAATACACCATTTTAATTTATTCATTAATAAATTATTTATTTATTATTTATTATTTTTATATTATATTATAAATTATTATATTATTTTTATTATTATATATTATGAAATTATATTCTAAATTATTATATATAATTTATTATAATTTATTATATATTATATATTGTATTTATATATATAATATATAATTTATTATAAATTAAATTATTTATTATTTATTATTATAAATTAAATTAAATAATTTATTATTATTTGGGGGTGGCTTTAATTCATTCATATGACAGGCAGTTTGCATAGTGCAAAATATTAACAAAAAATAGGTTGATTGTTGAAAATAATTTGCATGAAACTAACTATACATGCACACATTATACATTATACATAACTAATGTTTGTCAAATTGAAGAAGAAATGACCTCCCACCTTTCACTGCAGTGGGTAGAGGGTTATGGGTAAGTAATGTTGCACATAAGCTTGCGGACAAGGTGATATGTCTCTTGGCTCTGCTTAACGATTTCTTTCTTAAAACAGGGGTTATTAATCTTTTGATGTTATGGACCCCTTTGGCAGTCTGATAAGCCTATGAACCTCTCCTCAGAATAATTTTTAAAAAATTAACAAATGAAAAAAAATGCTAAATTTCAGTTAGGATTTAGTTGTCATTTTCCCCCAATCCAAGTGAATGGACCGCCTTAATGGAAATGTGGGTCCCTTGGAAGTCTGTGGAACCCAAGTTAAGAACCAAAATGACTATAACATTATAACATTTTTGAGAGCATCTTCAAATATCAATACCCCAAAACTTACTTCATATGTTCTTACTGAAATGTACAAATATAAAATAAACAAACCTTGATTTGGATACCTAACTTCTGTTCTCCCCTGTTTTGTAGAAGGGTACCTCCTCCAGATTTGTAGAATTCAGACTCCCAGTGTCCTCAGAATTCCCAGCACAAACACTTTGGACTTATATTTCTGAGCAATTGTGTATTGAGAACACATCCTATATACTGTTTGCTCATCAGGCTACTCATTGCTATCCTTTTCATACTGTGAATTTACTTGATTTTTCAGCTGTGTTTTATCAAAAAATGAAGAATAGTTTTAAATTTTAAAATAAATATTTTATGGACAAGTAGTGTCAACCTTGAAACTTCAGACAAGGGTAAAAAAATATTTTGACATAGTCAAAGAGACAGGACACAATTCCAACACGTAAAGGAAGGGTTATATGTATATGTAAAACCTCCCTACCTCGCCATCATTATGGCTCAGCCAACCAATCAGTGCCACAGAAAATGTAGGAATCACCGGTAAAAGCAAAGCTTTTGTTAGAATTTAAATATTCCACCAAATTGAACATCGCTATACTTGGTCCATATACTCTACTCCTCTTGAGTCAAGATCTAGTTCAAAAGATCCTGTCTGCAACCTGCTCTTAACCTGGGACCAGTCTATTGACTGGCAAGTTGCTCCTTCTGCTGGGGGGGAAAAGAGAGCAAGGAGAATCAAGGAATCTCAGAGGTGGGAGAAAAGAGAAATGAAATCATTCCAGAAAGCAAATTAATTAAAACATGAAAATAATAATAGTTAACATTTATACAGTGCTATTACATACTAGGCGTTTTACAATTATTATGTCATTTGATCCTCATAGCAACCCGGGGACAGAAAGGCTGTTATTCTCCCCATATTACAGAATGAGGAAAACTACAACAAACAGATAAAGTGACTCGCCCAGCGTCACCCAGCTACTGTGTGTGTCTGAGGTCAAATCTGTACTCAGGTCTTGTTGACTCCAGCCCCAGAGCTCTAGGCATTGCACTACCTAGCTAGACAGAGGCTGTCTCATTTCTGCCTTTGTATCCACAGTGCATCACAGTGACTGAAACACAGCAGGCATTTAATATGTGCTTGCTGATGATTTCTAAGGACCCTCCCAGTTCTGACATGCCATGTACTGCATTCTAAAGTCTTTACCAGCTATGAAAGTCTGTGTTTTGACATCCTATGACATGCAGCACAAGCATAGCAGAGATGGTGAAAGACTCAGAATCAGTAGATCTGGATTAGATCTCACCTCAGATACTTATTAGTATATGACCACTGGAGTCAGTTAACTTCTCTGAGCCTCAGTTTCCTCATCTTTAAAATGGAGATAATACATGATACACTACAGAGTGTCATCAGCATCATCTTGTCCAAAATTGGAATCACCAAGCTCTGCTGGAAGCTAAGTGTTCTGCAGGCATTTTTATCTTGTCACTAGTTCTAGTTTTTGTATTGCCTCTGAGACGTCCTGCTTACAGGGCAGAAAATAAAAAGATCCATTGAGATGATAGTGCAAAAATAAAATAAAATAAAATAGAGATAATAGAGAATAAATATTTAAGAGAATAAGCATTTACTAAGCACTTTCTGTGTGCCAAGGAACTGTGTGAAGCACTTTGCAAATATTTCATTTGATCCTCACAGCAACCCGGGGAATTAGGTGCTGTTATTATCACCATTTTACAGTTGAGGACACTTGAGGTTAAGTAACTAGACCAGGGTCACACAGCTAGTAAGTGTCTGAGGCCAAATTTGAACTCAGGTCTTCTTTACTCCAGACTTAGCCTTCTTTCTATCCACTGTACCAGCTGTCTAGTAAAACCTGCACTCACAGGGTTACAGTAAGGAAAGCACGGTGCAACCTTCCAAGCACTCTGTCAGGGTGGGCTGCTGTTGTTTTATACTCCAAGGAACCTTCCAGCTGTGATAATCAGTGTCCTAAGGACTCTTTCTCCTGACTGAATGAATACCTTGAGGGATACAGAATTCACTATATCTCCCAAGGCAGCCTATTCTATTTTTATAAAGTTCATTCTACTATTTGTTAGGAAGCATTTTTTTTTCCCACAGCCAGCCTAAATTATTACTATCATTATTGTCGTAGTTGTTATAGCTAACACTGATGTAGCACTTTAAGGTTTGCAAAGCACTTGGCACATACTGTCTCATTTACTCTGCTTGTAATTTCTCTGTTTTCCTTACTTTTGCTCCTTGGGATCAATTCAGTTCCATTCAATTCAAAAAACAGGGCCCAAGTAAAACAAATCTGATTCCTCTTATACAAAACAGCCCTCCAAACACATAAATACAGCAACCCTATCTCCTCTAAGCCTTCTCTTCTCCATTGTAAACCTTCCTACTTCCTTCTCAATGGTTTGTCCAGTATGAAACTGGATAAGATGAAAACATGCAGTCCCTCAAAACTACCACCATTCCCCTAAATGTGTCCCTCCCATAAAGCAACAGGAAGCAGAAATACCTGTTTTAATTGCTCATACACCAAAACAGACTGATACAAGTCAGAGTAAGCAAAAATTTCAGTCCTGTCTGATTCAGCCCTGGGTGTGTAGTTTCAGAACTGGTTTTCTCATGGGTAACAAGTTCTCATGGCTGACTCTGAGGGCAGGCAATGAATGAGAATCCATCATGAACCACTGGGTATGATAAACACAAAGGCTTCCCACCTTGATTATTGAAATAGCCTTCCAATCTGTCTCCTTACCTCCAAACTATCCCTTCTACAATCTATTTTCCTCTCAGCTGCCAAATGGATATCTCAGAGCATTGATCTGACCACATCACTCACCTGCTCAAAAAGCTTCACTGCGTCTAAAATAAAAGATAGTCTTCTCCTTGGCATTTAAAGCCCTTGATGATCTGGCTCCAACCTGTCTTTCCCCTCACACATTACATCCCAGCTAAACTGGCTCATTTTTGGTTCTCCATACACGACAGTCCACTGCTCACCTCCTCTGCCTTTGCACAGGCTGTGTCCCACAGGTCTAAAACGTTTTTCCTCCTCAGATCTATCTTTTGGAATACCAATTTCCATTCAAGGCCTAGATCAAGTGCAACCTCCTACAAAAAGCTTTTTTCAATCTGAATACCCTCCCCCTTAGAGATTTCTTCCCTCAAAAAATTACTTTATATTCACTTTCTATATATTTTATATTGACTTCTCTGTGAATAGTTTCCCAGAAGTAGAATGTAAGCTCCCTGAGGGCAGAGATTATCTTCCTTTTTATGACCACAGTTCTCAGCTTGATAGGTGGCTTGGCCTAAGAAATACTCAATAAATTTTTGATTTTTTAGTTGAATTGAATGGTTGCTGAGGGAGGGCCAGCCTAAAGCCAGTCTTGTCAACAACATAATCCTCCTCACTTCAGGCTCATCTGTCTAGGCTAGACCTGGGCACATTGGGCTAACCCAGTCACAACACACACCTCCACAGCTATTTATACACCTAGAGGTTCTAGAATTCCCCCAAGTCCTAGGACTGGTAGGGCCCCATGTGTAAAAGAGGCCAAATGAAGTAGTTTCCATGTTAGTGACCTTAGCTATTCCCTGCTGAATATGGAAACAGAAGCAGCTAGTCCACTGGGCTGCCTACTGGGCCAGAAGGACTCTACAAAGCAGTCTAGCTAACAGCTCAGGCAAGCCAACGTGGTCAATGGACTTAATTCACCAGGCATGCTGTGAAATGCACAAATTCAGGAAGACTTCAACTATGCTCCAACTGACTACAGGCTAAATGAGGTCACAGTTTGATAGTGTCAGGAAAGCCAGGCTTAGTGCAGTCCCATCTACATCGAAGCTAATTACCCAAAGAAAAGATAGCACAGCCCCTCAGGATCTCACTTTCTCCTCCATCCTCAGATAATCACAGACCTAGACTAACTCTACTACTATACACAGAAAGGAAGATAAAAACCAGTAACAGGGCTCTATAAAAACCCTGTTCCTGAGATGAGCTCTGCATGTAATGTACTTTCCCGCATTGGCATTCTTATGTAAGCAGCTCTGGTCCAGTTTCAGTGGATGTGTCAGGGGCAATATCATTTAGAAAATAAAAATGACTTTCAATTCTGTTTTTAAATCATATTTTCCAACATCAAAATCTCATTTCCCAAGTACTATTCCTGAAAGCCAAGGCCAAATCAAACTGAGCTCACACCAATGTTTCGGTTCCTCAAGCACTGGATTTCCAACCTGCTGTGGCACCAAAAAGAAAAAAAAAAGCTCTAGGGGGTGGGTGCTGAAGGGCATTCAAGCCCTGTGTAGTATGCCCTCATCAGCTTTGTCCTCCATATGTTCCAGTCCTTTCTACAAGTTTATACTTTATCAATCGAATTTCAGGTGTTACATCACAGTGCACTAAATAGGGACTATGGTTCTATTTTGCGGGAGTACCCTGTACACCCTCAGTGTGCACTATTTCCTAGCTGAGTCAGAGAAGAGACTGTCTCAGCTATCAAAGATAAGACCTTACCCACACAGGAATGAAAAAGCATACTGCATGGCTCATTGTTTGCTGGACTCTGTATTCAATATTGCCTGGGACGGTGAAAAAAGCACTGGTTTTGGAATCGGAGGACCTGGGTTCAAATCTTGAGGAAGATTTGGCAAAGCCTGGAGAGAAGCCAGCGAAATGCTGTGCATCACCACCTATCTCTTAGACTACTCAATTCTGAACACCTCCCTTCAATATAAGGGTATACTGAATGGAGTCTAAAGTGAGCAAACTTGGGGTAGTGGATAGAGCACCCAGCCTGAAGTCAAGAAGATCAAATTCAAACCCAGCCTCAGACTAAGTGACCTTGGGCAAGTCACTTAACGGTTTCCTCATCTGAAAAATGGTGATAATAACAGCACCTACCTCCCTAGGTTGTTATGATCAAATTAAATAGTAACTGTAAAACACTTAGCACAGTGCCTAGCACACAGTAAGTGTTACATAAATATTAGCTATTATAATTATTATTATCATTATTAAGTGATCCGTGTGCTCTGAAGTTGAGCAGCGGAATCTTCTCTTCAAGGAAAAAAGGTAAACAAGGTAAAGGGATACTCTCCCCCATTTGCAACTGAGGGACTCCATTTCTGAATGAAAGGGAGGATTTTACTATTGTCCTTGATCCCAAAACAGATTCTCTTATATTAATGATAATAACCTTAAGAACTATTACCTTTATGATTATCCTTCACAAGAAAAATTACTAAATTGTTCATCACGCTTTGACCCAGTCATACCACTACTGGGTTTACACCTCTAGGAGGTTACTGACAACAAATTTTTTTGAAAACCCGTATGTATGTAAAAGTGTTCATAGAAACATGTGTGATAACAAAAGCTGGAAATAAAATACGTTCCCCATGATTGGAGAATAGCTGAACAAATTATACTAGTTAATATAATGAAATATTGCTGTACCATAAGGAATGATGAATACAAAGAATTCTGAGAAATATATAAAGATTTGTCTGAAATGATATGAAATGAAAAAAGCAAAGCAAAAGAACAACATACATGACTATGAAAATGTAAATATAGTCAACATGGTGAGAGGAAGAGGAGTTAGCAAGAAAAATAATTATTTCCATTTTACATTATTTTTAAAAAGTGACTCTCCTAGGGTCATATAACTCATGTCTCAGCCAGGATTCTAAGACCCCTTTCCACTAGACCAGTCTGTCTCTATGGTTAAATTGCCATTACAAAAGCATTAAGTTTAAATTTACTTCCCATAATTCTTTGACTAAAATCCAATGTAACTATCCACTATGTTAAACGTTTTAAACAAAGTAAATTCTAACCACCACAAAAATGTTTTTTTTAAATTTAAGTTTGATAATAACTATGTTAAATAATCCCTAGAAATTAAAAAAAGTACTGAGGTGGAAGGATTTCTATAGATTAACAGTGGTAGAAATTTTGTCTCAAAAATAGACATTCTACTTGTGTCATGCCACAGCTTTTTAGCCCTTGAGGGGGTTGAGTTCCTGACTGCAATTCAGGTAAAAGGTGTGAGGAAGGTTTTCAGAATCATGCCCTACACTCTGAAAAGCTTCTTCTTGTCAAGATCAGGCTTGTAATCCCTTGCTACTGGGGAGGCTCAAGATGGTTGATGGCTTGACTTTTAGAGTTCTGAGCTGCAATAGGGTTAAACAAAGTAAAACAGACATCCAAATTTAGTCCTGCACCAATGTGGTGAGCCCCTGGAAGCAGGGGGCCACCTGACTGCCTGAGGAGGGGCAAACTGGGCCAGGTCAGAAATGGAGCAAGTCAAAGCTACCGCGAGTGGAAATCGATGAGAGGACACTGCACTTCCAACCTAGACAAGTGAGGAAGACCCTGTCTCCAAAAAATAAACTAAAAAATAAAAAGTTTCTTCCTTTGATTTCTCCCCTCCCCCCACCATAATGTAACTTCCCTTTTCCAACCACCTTAAGTCTTATATAGCACTGAGTCATCAATGCTCTCCAGCAGAAGGCCCATTTAAAGAGTTCTGAGAGGGAGGAGCTTTTTTTTTTTTTCCCCATTATTGCCTTTCCAGAGCTTAGCCTCCTGAACCAGGAACTGGGATGTTACAGATGCATAAATCTTTGGGGCTGGTCACAAACAGAACACAGCAATGGCTTGTCTATGATTATGGTTATAGTACCTTAGGCCCACAGAGAGAAGGACTCATACTGAAAGACACTAGAGCTGAGAGAGACAGGCCTCAAAACTGACTGTCTTTTAGCACTTGGCAGGGGGCGGGGGCCCACCGGCAGTCAGGCTAATTACTTATAACTTGTTTAGAATCGACACAATAAGCTTTTGCTTATTTTGTTCAGTGCTTGTAGAAGGGCTTCCCTTTCTCATCTTCACCTTCCAAACCATAGCCTTTCTTCTAAGGCCAGCTCAAAGGCTCACTGATGTTCTGTCTGAACTCCTCCAGCACTGAGGTTGGTATATTTCATCTACATCACCCAAATAGACAGTGAGTTCCTTGAGGTTAGAAACTTTGTTTCTCTCTACCACCTCTTCCTCCTCTTCTCACCTCACCCCACGCTTAACACAATGTGCAGGTCCATCACAAGTACCATAGCCCCTCACTGTATGAACTTGGATAACTTGGTAAGAGTGTTTCAATCTAACCCTATTCCTGTAGACTTAGCTAGGGCATCCCCAAACAATACCAAGAAACAAACACCACAATTCATCATCTTCCTACCAAACCCAGAGGAAACTCATAATGCCCCATAGCTTCATTCTTCAATAGTCAGTCCTGCCAACCACTGCCTTTGCTACAGAGCAGTTGAGGAAAGATAATGAATGAGGAACTGCACCCTTCCCCCCATCTCCTTCCTATGTAAACTAGAGAAGGTAAACCAGACAGTTGTTTGCTGGATTCTGCATTTAATACCGCCTGGGACAGTAAAAAAAAAAAAAAACCACTGATTTTGTAATCAGAGGACCTGGTTCAAATCTTATCTCTTACATTTATTACCTGTGTGACCTTGGGCAAGTCATTCAAACTTCTCAGTTCTGTAAAATGAGGGTCTGGGACTATATGAGGTCCCTTCTACCTCTCTCTAGGGCAGGGCTGTCCAACCTTAGGTTTTTATTGAAACAATACACAATATATTTTGATTTGCCATTTTAGTGAGAACTCTGCAGTAGCTCAGCTTCGTTTACTAAAGCATTTCTATGCTAGTAGGCAGGCTGAATAAATCACAGGGCTGGCCTCATTTTGGAAAGCCCTGATCTAGGAAGCCAACAGTCCTTCCCCACAAGGAGCTTACACTCTAATTAGCAAAAGCTACACATATAGGATAGTGGTAGCCAGGAAAAGGTGTTTTTGGTTTGGTAAGTCACAGGGACAGTTAGTGGAGCCATAGAGGAGTTGAATGACACACCATTTACAAAAGCAATGGTTCTACTGATCTGACTACTGTTACTAAAGCAAGAAGTTGGGGAAAGTGTATACAAGGGAAGGGGGAAGAGAAGAAGGAAAAGGGCTGCACTCAGAAGCAGGGCATAAGGCTACATCAGATATAAAGCATTAAAAAGATGGTCTAGTGCCACAAGTGGGGAATCTGCAGCCTCAAGGCCATGTGTGGTCTTCTAGGTCCTTGGGTATGGCCTTCTGATTGAGTCTCTAGGGATTTGTTCTTTGAAGTTTGGATTCAGTCAAAAGGCCTTACTTGAGGACCTAGAAGGCCACACGTGGCCTCAAAGCTACAGGTTCCCCACCCCTCACTCTTGTCTGTGGACAGCTAGATACAGTGGACTCTATGTGATTCAGTACTGGGGGCTATGAAGGCAATAGCACAACAAACAGGCAGGATGTAGTGGGCACACCAGTAGGCTTACAAAGATCTGGCTCAAGCCCACATCTCACCTCAAGACTACATACATTTCAAGGCCTATGACAGACTACTCTATAGTATTGATGCTCAAGAACAAGCAGCTTCTGTTTACACATTTCATGGCAGTTCTGAGTAGCCCATGTGATACAACACATAAAGTAGCCTAGAACTACTTTGGAAAGCCACATTAATTCTTTCTGGCCATCGCAAAACATGGACTTTTGGGGAGAGGAAACCAGACCTGTGATTTCATCAAAAAGTGATCTGCCCTGGGTCACACTGCCAGATCTTTCTGAGGACAAATTTCTATCCACTATTCCATATGGGTGGTCTAAAAAGGTATGGAAGGCTTTCAAATGGGCTAAACCTACCCACAGGAAGTGAATCCTGAATTATTAATTCAAGTGAAATCTTCTAAACTTATAGCTACCTATGACCAAGATAAACACTCTCTCTCATGAAAGAATCACAGATTCATAGGACACTAGACCTACAAAGGACTCTAGCAATCATGAATAAATAAGTTTTTATTAAGCCCTTAACATGTGTCAGGCACTGTGCTAAGCACTGAGGATACAAATACAAAAGCAAGAGTCTCTACTCTCAAGGAACTCTAAATCTAAAGGAATTCTAAATCACCTAAAAATTAAAGTGTTGGACTAGACAACTTCCAATGTCCTTTCCAGATTAAATTAAGATCCTATACTGTCCTCAAATATTATATGTGGATAATGGACTTGTCCTACTTATTTTATTCAGACTTATTCTACCTTTTTACCCAGAAGGCAAAACTAGGATGAAGGGGATGGAAATTGCCATGAGTAGATTTTAACTCAAAGCAAGAAGATCTTCCTCATGAATCATTCAAAATGGAATGAGCAGCCTCAAAAATAGTAAATTTCCAGTACCTAGAGTTCTTCAAGTGAAAGCTAGATGACCAGTTGCCAAAAGTTAGGCTTGTAGCAGAAAGATAACCTCAAAAATCCTTTCTAAATCTAAATTCTAATCCAACCTCTCATTTTCTAAGAGGAAAGTGAAGTCTAGAAAACTCAGAAAACAGGGAAACAAAGTTATGTCTACATAACATTATGACTCTCCTACCTTTAGCCTGTGATTTTAGACAATAGCATCACAAACCAGTTTGGCCAGGCAAGTTGGCTAGTTCAGGCACCTCTAGGCACATCTGCAAAGGAACACAGATGCAACACAGAATGGATACTAATACCAGTTTCTTGAAACAGAGCCTTCCTTGGCTATTAGGCATGCCAATCTGTGACTAGTGTTCCAACAGGATAAGTAGAAACAAAACATATCACAGTATAAATGAAAAACAGTGTGGTAGAGTGGACAGAGTCCTGGGACTTTGAACCTAAGGACCTAGGTTCAAATTCCACTTCAGGTACTTAACAGCTGTTTGATTCTGACTAACTCATTTAATCTCTATGGACGTCAATTTCTGCATCTGTAAAATAAGGGAATTAGACTCAATCATTCCTAAGTCTCCTTCCCAACTACATCTGTGCTACTGTTCCTACAAGTTTTAAGCTTTCACAGAATCAAAAAGAAGAAAAAGGAAAGCACAAAATGAAGACAGGACATGAAAATGCAGTAGGAAAAGAATGACGTCCAAGGGCAGAGAGGAGATGCAATTCATAATCCTGAGCACAGACCCCAAAGTTATGCTTCATGCCACAAACAACAGAGCTACTGGTTCTACGAGGCTCCCAAAGGTAGCCTGGGATTCCCAATTCCTGTCTACCCTTATAAACTGCCTATGGCACACACTGGGGGAGGGAGGAGGGAAGGGACTTTTCAAAAAACATGTGTCCCAGATCTTATTGTGACCTCATTTCCAGAAGGATAGTGCCTTGACAGTGCTTTGTGGGGGTGTTTTTGAATAGCAGAATCATATTTTGTCACCAAAGAAACACAAATTCAATTACAAGAACACACAGGGAAGCAAAGGTTTTTGTACTTACTTTGCTAATACGGTGCCTTGTATGCACTTAAAATGCACAAACTAGTGTATGCCAAGTATATGGGAAATACCATATTGAGAGCCTCACATATTGCCAGCTAAACTGATTGTGGTGAAAAAAAACCACTTTATTTGTATCATGCACATATACACGCAAATACAAACATATTCATGTATTTTTATCCAAACTTGGGAATATTTTTTTAAACCCAGTTCCCTCCTCATCCCCCATACTCCCCTCCAAGAAAAAATCCCTCCCAGCTTCCTGATAGCACCACCAATATCAATGCTTGTAGTTGGTAAGGGGCCTCCAGCTGACTCTTACCCAAGTACAAGTAGAGGCAGATGTGAAGGAAAGGCCAAGTCTAAAAAAATCCACCCAACCCCCAAATAAACTTCTTTAGATTTGCATGGGAAAGCCCAGAGCTAGGGAATCCATCACTTCTGACAGCATTTCTATGGGTGCTGACTGGTCTTCCTGACTGTCAGCATTAACTGGGTATACCTGATCTGTCTGCTGCAATGAGATCAGTCCTTGCTAGTCCAGTTCATCTCAGTGTGGCAAGGAAGCCAAGCCCTGTGGCTACTCATCTGTGCACTTCTATTTTCAGTTACTCTGGTCCCCAAACCACCCTGATATTAGCCCAAAACACATGTGAGAAGCTATAAAAAGCAGCTCCTTCGGCTTCCAGATTGCCCAATCTAAAATGGAGATGGATATCCCAGCCTTGGGGAAGCATGCACACACACACACATACACACACACACACACACTCAACCTGCCCAGTTACCCATCTGTCTACTCACCTATGGATCAGTGAACCCAACTCAGTAACTTAGATCCAAAGAATACATTTTCCCAAAATTACTTTATCCAGTCTTATCTGTTAATAAATCATTTCAATAATTGTGATTTTGATGGCAACTGTTATTCTGGTTTTATTTAAATATCTGGACTTAATGCTACTGCCATTCTCTGTGAATGAGAAATTTTAGTTTTAAATCATATTACATTTAGCCTAACTAAAATACAGTGATGTAATGGAAAAAGCACTGACTTAGGTTATCAAGAGACCTGGGTTCCAGTCCCATATTCTCCACTAACTTGCTATTGTGACTTGGGCAAGTCTTAAGATTTAGAGCTGAAAAGAGCCTTAAAGAATGCCTAGTCCAAAAAAAAATACCTGAGGGCAGATAACCTCCTTGAAGATGGGCACTTTTGTTGTTGTTTTTTGTTGGTTGCTGTATCCCCATAGTGCCTTGCACACAGTGGTTGCTTAATAAAATGTTGTTGAATTAAACATTATTTTGTAGATGAGGAAACTGAGACCCATCAAGTGACTGTCCCAAAGTCACACAGGTAGCACAGAGCCAGAATTTGTATTCAGGTCTTCTGACTACAAATCTCTTACTCCTTAAATTACACCATATCACTACTTTCTCTTTGTGGACCTCAGTTTTCTCCTCTTACACAAGATGGTCTCCAACACACTATGAGTATGTCTTCCAGCTCCAAAATTCCAGATTACCTATCACTGGTAACCAAAAAGTATCACAATTTTTAAAATGCCATTTTCCTACCTGGAGAATCTGAGCTTTAGCAGAAAAAAAAATCCTTCTATAAGTGTTATTTGACTATTCTTCAGAGTCTCATCTTTGTAGGTTTTCCTATATACATACATTTCTTTTAACATTTAAAGCTTCCCTAGAAGCTGGCTGTCATTGAGGCTGGCAGGTAAATCCTAACCTCCCATCTCAAACATAACCTGCTCTCTTGAGCAATGTTAGAACAACAATTCACATTATGTGACAATGCTAGTGCGGGGGATCCTATTTCCCACATTCAATAAATTCAAGATTACCTGGCATTTATTATATAAAAAGGGAAGGCTCCATGGATAGGAGAGGGGAGAGATACTGGGAAATAAATGTAATATGGAAATAAAAAGCATCAACAAAACTTTTTTTTTAAAGCACCCACTGTGTGCTGAGCATTTTGTTCAACCCTAAGGGATTTAAGAAGCTTAAATAAAACAAGGTTCCTAGCCTCCTGTAGTTCATTACCCAGTAAAGGGATAAGATGTAGATAACTATAATATATACTATTACAACTATAATATACACTATTACATGATAAGTGCACTGCAGAGGTTCAAAATGAAATGTGTGGAATGAAGTGAGGGGAAGGAGGAAGGGGAGAGAAGAGCAATCTAGTAAGGCTTCCCAGAGAATCTGTGATTTATCACTGGAAGGGACCTTACAAGAATCATGGTAGAGTGGGGAAAGCATTGGATTTAGACTGAAAGGAGCTAGATTCAAATCCCAACTCTCTCAATTACTATATTGTATTAACTTGGGCAAATCTTCTCACCTCCCTGAACTTCAGTTTCCTTATCAGTAAAATGAAAGGTTTGGACTAAGAAACCTCTGCGGTTCCTTCCAACTTCGAGGTGTGATGATTCTAAGTAAAATCAGATTTTGAAGCCAGGACTTCTATTCCAAAACTTCTTGACACTATAGTATGACTGCCATCATGTTACTGTATTTATGCCCATAAACGTTTCAATTCACTCAATGAAAATACATTGGCTCAGAGTCTCAGACATTCACCTTGAACTTCAAGAGAAACATAAAAAGGCTACATGTCAGCATGTGATACAGAAAAAGCAGAAAACTGGGAAGTATATTCCTTAACAAAGTATCATTTAGTTGAATTTTAAAGGATGGGTAGGTTAACAGATTCACTAGGTAAATTTTTGTGGCAGCAAAATGATGCAATGGATATAGCACTGGGCCTGGAGTCAGGAAGACCTGAGTTCAAATATGATCTTACACACTCACTAGCTGTGTGACCTTGGGCAAGTCACTTAACTACTGCCTCAGTTTTCTCAATGGTAAAATGGGGATAATAATATCACCTACCTCCCAAGATTGTTATGAAGATCAAATGAGATAATATTTGTGAAGCACTTAGCATAGTGCCTGATGCACACTAGGAATTTGACATTTCAATTTTAATGTAGTGGTTAAAAAAAAAAAGTTTTTTAAAAAACAAGTTCCTAGTCAGTCTGGCTTCCACTTTAAAAAGAACTAGAAGTTTGGTGACCAGAAAAAAAAATTAAGGCAGAACCAAGAAATAATTACCATTAAAAGTAAGTTTGGCTTTGCCTGGTCTCTTCATTTCAATGCAACTTGTATGAAAACCAGATAATCAATTAGTGCCCTTAGACTGTGGTCTGTGAGAAATGAGTCTTCCTCACATCTTTTCCAGAAATATTTCAACCTTCCTTTAAAAATCACCAATTACTTTTTTAAATATAAGTGATAGTTCTGCTGAGAATCCTAATTTTCTTGAAATATTTATCTCAGTGATTTATCCTTGTCATTCCTTTTGTGAATAAGATACAAAGGGTTACTTCCTCCTCCAAATCACCAACACTGAGCCACAAAGAAGGTGGCAATAGGCCAAGTTAGGGTATTTTCCTGGTCAAGGTAGTGGACCCCCTTGACAGCCAACCTGAGAACTTTTCTCTGAGAACTTCCCTTTGAGATGTGACACTATAGCTTCAACAAAATGCTGTAACTGAGAATAAGAAGCTCCCATGAACACACATGCTGACGCCCACTGCCCAATTCCTTCTCAAACAAGGATTTACTGTCCTGAAAACACAGTTTCTAGGGCTGCCGTTTCTCCTTCCCCAGAGTTGGAGGGTAAGGCCTAAAGAGATCATTTTACTATTTTATCCAAAAATGTCAGAAATTATCTCTTGAGACTCAACCAAGATTAAGGTCTAATAACAAACCCCAGAAGCTTCACACCTACCCACAGATCAATCCTATGTCCACATATCCAAAGCTAGGTTAGTATTAACATTAAGCAATAATGAAATCAATCAACAAGTATTTATTAAGTACTGAATATATGCATGCTAGGCATACACATAATATACATTAGGTGGTAACTGTGAGAATACAAAAATAAAAACCAGATAAAAATGCTTTCGAGGATCTTATATTCCATCTGGAGAGATTTTATACACACACACACACACACACACACACACACACACATATTGTATATCCATATATATTATGGATACACACAAAAAGAATACAAAGTAGTTTAGTCATTTTCCAATCATGCCTGAATTTCTGTGACCCCATTTGGGGTTTTCTTGGCAAAGATACTGCAGTGATTTGCCATTTCCTTCTCCAGCTTATTTTACAGATGAGGAAACTGAGACAAACGAGGTTAAGTAACTTGTCCAAGGTCACACCACTACTAAGTATATGAAATCAGATTTGAATTCAGGAAGGTGAGTCTTCCTAACTCCAGACCCTGCACTCTATTCACTGTTGCCTGAGTCAAAGTTTTTGCTGCTAAGTCAAAAAAGAGATTGCATAATTGACTAAAAGGACAAACTGACCAAAAATGGTCAGCAAGTCCTCAGCATCACAAAATCATAGAATTTCAGAGTTGGAAAGAACCTCAGAGACTATGTAGTCCAGCCCACACTTGAACGAGAACCCTTTCTGTAACATACCTAAGAAGAGGTCATCGGCCTTTTTTGCCTGAAGACCTCCAAAGAAGGAAAGGGAAACTCAACTACCTCCAAAGGCAGACCATCTACTTTTGGACACCTCTACTTCTTGGGAAGATTCTTCTTGTATCAAGCCTAAATGTGGTTTTTTGCAGCCTCTGCCTTTTGCCTATCCTTCTTTCCTCTGGCATACACTAAATCTATTCTCTTTTTCACAAATATCTACAAATACTTGAAGACAGCTCAGCTGTTCTCCTTGCATTTTCTCCAAGTTGAATATCCCCAGTTCCCTCAACTGATCCTCAATTGGCTGTCCTCCTTCAGATGCTCTCCACAATTTCCCTGTCACCTGTTCATTTAGAAAAAATACAAACTAAAGCATTGTAATATCTTTCACCTGGACTGTCAGAGCTTTGTCCAGTACCTTAATGAGCATGTCAGTCCTTGCCAGGAAAATAGCAGCAAATAAACATGGTCTCTTGTCAAATACAATTTGATGAGTATTAATAAAACATTTTTCCTTTACAGAAGATATCAGACTTCCCTCCCAAACAAACTCTTCTCTGACAAGAGAACTTTATAGATACCAAAATTTGTAATAAATACTAACTGAATAAATGAACAAACACAAGTCTTCTGGTAACAACTGGCACTGAAAGCAAAAATGAACACCCAAGTTTTGTTTGCTGACTTTCACTAAATACAACAAGCTTACTCAATTCAAGACAGGGGAAGAGTTGGAACTTGGGGAAAGAATCTAGCCCAGTGGCTGTGAGTAAAGGTAGAAACTACACTAGGGAAAGCACAGTAATCAAACAAATCAAGGGAAGAAAGTAAGTTTCGTGGGGATTGTGAATGCACAAGCCACTGATTTTCATTCTAAGTTTAAAAAAAAAAGCTATCCCCTGCCCCTTCACCCCATCTAGCCACATAGCTTAAGAATCTTGGGGTTTTTTTTGTTGTTGTAAAAAAAAACTACCTTAGACAAAAGGATTAGTATTAAGGTGACTTCTGTTTTTCTCCCTTTCTGTTTCACTAAACTTAAAGCATTCACCCTCCCTAAAAATGGACAGGGAAGCATGCAAACACTCATTACTGTGATTGAGAATAAAGACTTCTCCTTTCTCTCTATCCCTATTTGGTACATGAATAAAGGACAATTTCTTTGGTAGTCTAACCAGTGTCTTTAACAAAAAGAAACTGTGGTCTACCAAAAAAAAATCTATATGCACTTCTGTGGTGCTATGAGAACTACCATCACAACCAAAAAAGGGAGTATGAGTGAAGTTCTTTCCAAGATTGTAGACAAAGATGTTAAGCTAGCCAAACTCCACTTGCAGATAAGGAAAAAAAAATATGGTCTATAACTTTCATCTTTATCAGAGATAATCAAATCCATAGTTAATGCCCCCTTACAACTCAAGAACTGTATATGAATAAATTAGAGAAATATGGGAAGATGTATAAGAACTGATTCAGAGCAAAATAAGCAGAACCAAGAGAACAATATGAGGAATGACTAAACAAGATAAATGAAGATTTTCCTAAAAGGATGACAAACTCTAGGTAACCAAAAAGCAATGAAGATCCTTGAAAACAGATAATGAAATATACCTTCCCTTATAAAGCAGAGGTGGGAGTCTAATAAGACAAAATAGTATATACATTTTCAGACGTGGTCACTGTATCAGGTGCTTTTGTTTAATTGTTCTTTTTCACAAGAGGAAGTCCAACAGGGAAAACAGTTGAAATGATAGAAAGACAAAGTCAATAAAACTTTTTTTTTTAATTCATGTCAGGGCCAAGGGCATTGTTAGAGATGCACAACACGAGCAAACCCACCCACTTTCAGCCTAGACAATTTCACCTGCTCCACTATGCTTGTTATCAAGTATGCCTCTGTCACACGTACACCTAAATGCAAATCAGTGTTTCAAATTTGCCAAATGTTTGGTTTTCATTATCTACACAGCCTTTGTCTATTAGTAGCTTGCATCATAGCAAACCAGGCATTCCATATCAAATTAAGTCAATCCATAAACTATATCTTATGAAGTCAACAGCCCAGTCTTAAGAAAGGAAGGCTAGAGGTATAAGGCCCAAATCCCAACTGCACTGCCTAACAACATGGAACTCAAAGGTTGCTCTGTACAAAGTACAGAGAGTAATAAATTCATCCAGTTTAGTTTCTTTTTACCAAAATGACCCTTAAGTAGTTACTATGTCCACATAAGCCCAGCTGGCCACATCAGATAAGCCTGAAATATTTGGTCTGTCCAATCATTTGCTGCTCCCCAACAGTGCCATGTCTTGTGTCAAGAATCCAGAAACACCAAGCTGACTTCTGCACGCAGTTAAGACGGCTCCCGAGAAATTAGGATCACCTAAAGTTTCATTCCTGGTCTCATTTAGCTACAATTATGCAGATCTGGCTAATATCTACACAGCTTTAACAATTATTCTGTTAACTGAAACTGCATTAACAGATAAACCAAAGAATTCAGAAAAAATAGTTTTTCTTTTATTCTTTTTTGGGGGGGGCATAAGGGGGCAGAGGAATGGAGATGTTGGGTTCCCCGAATAAATACAACTAGCTGTCCAAATTGAAACCTGTGTAAATTCACTTGATAACTGACAGCTTTCCAATTGATTTTGTGCTGTGTAGACACTAAAGTACAAGATATTAAGCGTTTGTAGAACTGAATTAAACTGAACTGAGCTGAAGTGAATTGAACTGAACATAGATGTTAGAGTAAAATAAATCTCATCTCAGGGTATTTCCCTGTACTAATCATCCTCTGAGAATTTTTTAACTTAGGGATACAGCAGGTGACACCCAGAGGAAAAATTTTAAAAACATTCATCTTTTTATAGGCGGGTGAATTCATTTCCTACGTGTCTGTTCCAAAGCAGGCAACTGTAGCTCAGATTAAATTTAAATTGTACTCCAACTCACCTTTATTTTACTTGGACTAGTATTCCATAACAGTTGACATTGTAGAATACAGATAATCTATATAATTCTATAACCAAAGTTACAAACACAAAGGCTAAATATACTTTGTCTAAGAGCTGGATACTAAGTGGCTAAAGACTTCAATAGTTACTTCAAAGTCTGTCTTGGTAATTTCCCCCCTACCCTCAAGTTCTCAGCTTGGATTATCACACCATTTTTGAAGGATGGAGTCCCTATCCCATTGGACCACCATCCTCCAGGACATCCAAATCTCTTTAATGGCTTGGCTGATAGTAATGAACATTGAGAACACTTGGCAGAGAGGGCCCCATAGAAATGGGGTTTGGCGGAGTCCAGTAGAGAAAAGAGGATTAAGCCAGCTCACTTAGGACACTTCCTCATATTTCCACCTTCAAGATTTCCCAACCCTTCAGAAAAAAAAATTGCCAAGACAGGGCTTCCTCTGTAGAGAACCCTCCCTTCCCAATCCTGGAAATCATAATTCTGCTCAAGAAGAGAAAGATATGCTGACCACTTCTCTAACACTCTAGATTTCCTAGTGTTAAACAGAAAATAAGTATTTGGGGGGTTAGGCCTTTTTGTTTTCTTTCTTTTTTAATGGATACCTAATGTCTCTTTTTGCCTCCTTCCTTTCTCTCAGATACACTTTTGCAACACTTCAAAATCAAAATCCTTGGCTTCTGAGTTGACTTTGTCAGGATTCTGGCTGTACACTGGCCATATCCAAGCAGAATTTACCCTAATGCTTACCCTTGTGGGACTGACCAGGAGTGTGGTGCCTGGAACAAAGTCCTGGATCCAGGACTAGTATCAATGCCTCCCAATTTATTTTTTTTTTTCCTTCCTGTTCTCCACTTGAGAAATCGAAGGCCATGACTGCCCTTGGCCATGTGAGTATTTAGACTGTGCCCTTGCCCATGCAAGAACCTCATTAAGAAACCTCAAGAGCACTAAGGCAGTCACTGCAGAGGCAACTGGAGCCTGAAACTCCAGCATTTCCTTGTGTGAAGGATACCAAGGTTCCCATTTGTGCACAGGTGAAAACCAGCCATGTGTAGACTATGTGAAGATCGAAAATCATGCATAGGCTGCAAGCAGCACCCACATACCTCTAGAATCAAACAGCTCCAAGAGGTGTTGTTTGGGGAATAAAGCCCCATAGCCAAAGTGTTCCCAGAAATCCCCACAGACTAAGAATTATGAATAAAAAGTCTTCACGTGTCTTAACCTCTACTCTAATACAACACAAGTGAGGCAAAATGCTTCTCTTGAACATAATATCCACCTTCTAGCTGTGTAGCAAGGCAATCCAGAAAAAGAAAAGAAAAAGAAAAACTGAATGCTGGGGTCAGCACAAACAAGGATGGTGTGTAGATGACACACATGACATAGACCACACTGTGAACAGCTAAACAGAATTCCATGTCCCTTTGTGGCATAACATGTAAGGCTAGGAATTTCATCCTATCCTCCTTTCTCTTCCTTCACCCCCACCCCCAATCACTATTGATAAACAGGTTCAAAGTCAACAAGGAGGGCAGCCTATTTTCTCATTCCTATTGTCAGTCTTTTCCAAGGAGATGTGACCGAAACCATCAGAATAAGGCCTGAGCTCCTGGAGACAGTGTTTTTACTGTCCTTGGCCAAAGACACTTGTTTCAAAATACAGATTCTCCTGTCCCTCTCCTTCCTGCCCCCCAGTGACCCCAAAGCAGCATCTGTCTCTCAGAGCCTTAGAGCCATTATTTACAGACTCTATTTCAGAAACAGAGCTTTGGTTCATCCTCTAGTCAGTCTCATGAAGCTGCCTCAATTCTGACCATTGGGAAAAAAAAACACTCATTGACCATGCAAAATCACATTTCTGGACAACAGGGGAGAAAAATCAGCCCTGGGCCCCCCTTGTCCTCTGAAATATGTCACCAGCCAAAGGACCCCAACTTCCACACAACCAGGGGTGCTTGAGATTTTAAGCAAAGAACCACGGGGTCGGAGCTATCTACCAACATTTCCATGGAGAATAAAAACATTTAACCGTACTGGCTTGCTAGGGTTGATTTTTTTTCCAGCTCAGAGGAGACTGTTGGGGGAAGGGGGGGAAGGTTCAATGGAAGCCCAAAGCAACCCCGGGTTACAACCCCTCCTTTCTGGGCTTAGGTGCCTCTGGGCTAGAGCTGGGACAGAAAGCCGGGCTAACCCGACCTGCCCTGCCCTGCCCTGCCCGGCGCACCAAGCCCAAATGACCAGGAAGGACTCAATGTCATTCTATTTAGGCACTTAGCCCCCAGCCGCGGGGGCCGGCACCCAGGGCTGCGAGACCTGCTGGGCAGGAGAGAGAGGCCCCGAGGCTGAGGGGCTGAACCCTAGTCTTCCTTCCCGCTAAGATGACAACCCGGCGTTCGCCTAGCCTGCGAACCCCCAAGCCAGGCCCAGAAAGACAAGGATGCAGACCCCGGGGCAGAGCAGCGGTTGAGGGGGTAAGCTGGGGACGAGGGGCAAGCGGGAGAAAGAGAAGAGAGGAAAGGGAAAGGAGGGGCTATGGGCGCAGAGGGAGGATGCCATTTACACCTCCCCCCCTTCAGAGCCCCCCACCCCACACCGGGGTGGGGGTTACTCACCGTTGCCGATGCCAGGCTGTTATCCGCCAGGGTCAAGTGGTGAGGCTCCCACCGCCTCAGAAATTTGGAGGTGAGGATCTTGCTGAGGAATGTCCTGGGGTGCCGGATGACACACACCTGAATGTCCCCTTCCTGGAGCAGTTTGTACCTCATCCCGTTGCAGAGCAGCAGGGCCCTCCGGCAGGGCACGGCGCCCAGCTTACCGCCCTCCACCGCGGACATCTCGCCACCCAGCAGCGGCTTGGTCTCCTCGATCTGCCGGGGATCGCCCGCTCCGCCGGAGCTGCTGGTCAGATCCATAGCTGGTCCTCCCGGTCCTCTTCTTCCTCCTCCTCCTCACCGCCACCTCCTGGGGGAGGAGGAGGGAGGGACGGAGGGAGCCCCGAGGACCGTCCGTGTCACGGTAGCCCCCGCCCCCCCCGCCCCCCACTCCCGAGTGAGGTGGGCGGGGGGAGGGGGGAAATCCAAAGAGCCCCCGGGGGGTGGGGGCAGGAGCTGGACGCGGTGCGGGAGGCGCGAGTCCGACTGGCCGCGGGGCGCCCGCGGAGCACCAGCGGTGGCGGCGGCGGCGGCGGCAGCCCCTCTCGGCCCCGAGCCGCTCCGCCCGCTCCCTCGCGGCTCGTCCGCCGGACTACCTGCCCTGATCCTGAGAGCTTCCTCCCTGGACTAGCCTAACCGGCGAAAGGCATGTCCTCCGTGGCGGTGCCCAGCGCCGAGCCTGGCGGAGGCGGGGGAAGGAGGCAGAGCCGCCGCGCTGACAAAGGTGGACGAGAGGGAGAGGAGGGGGAACGGAGCGAGCGAGGAAGCTGCTTCTCTCTTTGTGCCGCCCGCCCCACAGCCTGGGGTAGTGGGGAGGGGGGGGCTTTTTTTCCCCCTCCTCTCCTCCTCTCTCCCGGCTCCGCGCTTGCCTGTGTGCACAGTGTGTGTGCGCGTGTGTACAGTGCGGATGTGTGTACAGTGTGAGCGTACAGTGAGTGCGTGTGTGAGTGTGTGTGTGTGCGCGCGCGCGTGTGTGTGTGTGTGTGTGTGTGTGTGTGCTGGAGGAGGAAGGGGGGGGGGGACAGCAGAGTTAGTGCTGCCGCCGCCGCCGCCGCCGCTACCGCCGCCGCCGCCGCCGCTGCTGAAACCGAAGGGAGGGGGGAGGGGGACTACAGGGGAGGAGGGGAGGAGGGTGGGGGGAAGGGGGAGGTGGAGAGAGCCAGGAGTTGTGTTGAGAGATTGCAGAAGCAGCCCAGGGCTTTCTTGATTGGTCTCTCCAGAGTCATGTGCCAGCCCCTCTGACGTCAATGGCAGCGGGAGCTGAAGCAGGAGCGCGAGCAAGAGCCGGAGGCGGCAGGGGCAGCTGTGGCGGCAGCAGGGACGGCTGCAGCCGCAACAGCAGCCCCAGTCTTGGAATCAACCGAGGCCAGGGGGAGGAGAGGCCGCCAACGAACTCTGAGTGCTGGAGATGCGGGCAGCGGCCGCAGACCTGGGAAGCTTAGCAGGCAGGGACGCAGGGCAGAACTAGACAGACAAGGGAAAGGGGAGGACGAGAGCCCGACGAGAGCAGGGAGCCCCGGCTGCAGAGCCGCGGATGAGAGGGCAAGTGCGGAGAGCGCTCTGCGTCCTTCGTCTCGGGGAGGTTGGAGCTAGGAAGACTGTGGAAGGGAGGCGGAGGTGGGGGCTTCCTGCTTGCCGGCTCCTGCCTGCCTTGCCGCGGGAGGAGAAGGGGAAGGGGGCAGGCCGGGCGCTGCGCCCCTGTTCGGAAAGCCGTCGCAGCCGCAGTGATGGGGTGAGGCCAGGCCAGGCGAGCCCAGGGGGAGCGGGCTTGCGCAGGCAAGCCAGCAGCCCAGGCAGGGCCTGGCAGGAGCTGAGAGGGAGGACGTGGGAAGGAGGGGGACAGGAAAAGGGAGGCCAGGAATGTGTGTGGGGAGTGGGCGGGAGCGAGATCGGAGGCTCAGGGTGAGGGGCAGGGAGTGGTGGGGTGACCTCATGCAGGAAAATGCACCCGCTGCAAGTCCAAGCCCGACACCCCTCATTTCCAGATCCTCTGGAGTGTTCGTGTGGCAGCAAAGGGCTCCCTCCTTGGGAGTCACTGGAAAATCCCTCCCCACCAACGACACAAGAATTCGCCTCCACGATGTCTGTGAGCGGGTTAAAATCTCGCCCGGGGATTTCACCCTCCTGTGGTTTAGCTGGTTCAAAAGTCCTCTCTTCCAGAAATGTCAGGCTGGAAGCTGGATCGATACAGGGGGAAATGGCAAACGATACCTGGCAAAGGTAGAGACCTAAGATGTGGCTACAATAGAGAAGAACAAAAAGGGAAAAGTGGAGCCAATTGTCTTAAGCTGTGGCAGCTAGAGACAGCCAATTTGGATAATTAGGGTCATAAAAAAAGATTTTTCCTCTGAATTATCCAGTTAATTACTTCAACACCCCGCCTTATTTTGCCCGTACAGACACAACCAAGGTTCCCCAACTTTTCTAGTGCCAAGAGCTTCACCAAAAAAACACACAAGAGAAATACATCTATAATATCCAGCTTTTTCTCTCTTTTTTGCAGTTTAACACCCAGGGTCATGTTAAAAGCACTCGTATTTTAGAGGCAGCCCAGTAGAGAGTGAGAGAATGCTGGATGTAGTCACAAAAGATGGCTTCAAATCATGATTCTACTATCTAGGTGAATTTATAAAACCCCTTTAGGGTCTTAGAGATTTGGTCCAAATGATATCATTTACATGGTCCTTTCCTGGCTCAAGTTATATAATCTTAAGTGTAGATCTGTGGATTTTTTTGGTGTAAGTACAAAATCCACAGGCTCACTCTTCCTGATTGTGAGCCAAATCCCACAAAATTATTCAATTCCGTAAACATTTATTAAGTGCTTTCTGTGTGTCAGGCACTGACAATTCAAAGACAAAATGTTGTAAATTGTCCTTGGCCAGGCTTGAATTTAAAAAAAAAAAAACTTATGTTTTATGTCTTCTCATTGAATTCTCCCTTGTGACAAAGAAAAGCAAAAGCACCTGGTACACTGACCAATTTGACAAGGTATATACAATATTCTCTCCTATTAGTCCCCCACCTCTTTTGTGGGGGAAGGTGTGTTTCATTATTTGTTCTCTAAGATCTTTGTTGTTTTTTTTCAGTAATCTAGTCAGTTTGTCTTCATTTTAGTAAGCTTTTTAATTTACACTGTTGTAGTTCCTAACCTCAAGGAGCTTACCTTCAAAGTCCTGAAGAATATAGCATTTAAGGAAGGCTGAACTAAGTCCATAATCAAAAAGACCCAGGGTATGAGCTATTCTCCTGGACGATAGAAGTGGAGCGAAGTGGAAATGGACCAGCGTGTCAAACTCACGTGGAGCCAGCTGAAGAATAGGTTGGGACTTGAGAATTCAATCCTTGTCCAACCTGGGGAAAACAGCCAGGCAAAAGTGCAAGAATGAAGTTCCCCACCTCAACATCGGAATGAGAAGATAACCTCAGTAATTGTTGCCAGAGCACTTACACCTTTTGAGCGATGGAATTCATAGGGTATTCCTAGAGATTGCATAAAGGGTTAGAGCTGGAAGATTGCAGGATTTGGGAGCCAGAGAAACTGGAATGAAATTCTAGCTCTGCCACTTACTGCCTCAGTGGCTTTGGTCAAGTCCAATAGCTTCCCTGAGCCAGAGTGTCCTCACCTAGGAAACAGGCATTCGGGCAAGATGACCTCTGAAGTCCCTTTCAACTGTAACTCAATCATCTAAGTTGATTGTCTTTGAGGAGTTCCTGGATCCTCTGTCCTGTGGGCTGAAAAGTGTCACATTCCCAAGGTGACTCCACACATATAAATTTTAAAGCCCTAGGAGAGAAGGGTATGAAGCCAGAATTCTAGCACTCCCTGAACCTTAGCTGTACATCTGGGGTCTCCTAGGCATTCTAGGAACCCCTAGGTACTATAGAACATCAGATGCAAAGCAAAAATAAACAACCATTACCTCTGTCCTCAAGTACGGAGTCCTTCCTGATCCCTTCAGCCTTGAATCATTCTGGCCACAACTCAGAAGTGAAGTCTCCAGTAGGGTAGCATTTTGCCGACGTCGTATAAGTATCAGATGGGAATACAGGAAAGACCTTAACATCAAGTTTATGATTTCAGGTTGGAATCTATAAAATTTTACAAATATAAATAAACTACAACGATGAAGAAATTGACTCCTTTGTTGTGTGGCTATGTTAGGCCTGACATTTTTCCTCATTTAATCCCATTAGCCTGACTTAATCTTCGTTTAGAACATAAGAATTGGGTAGTCACATCTCACTACAAAAAAAAAAATAACGTAATCTCCATAACAAAAGTTTTCAAACCCCAACTAATAGCCTACAAATTTCAAGCCATATTCTTTATGTACAAAGTTTCATGAGGAAATATTTTGTACCATCCCTTGGGGTTTATTACAACAGGATCAAACTTGTAAACAGAGAAAAGCAGGAAGGACTGGAAATCTCACATGAGAACTTAATTCTCCTCACCTTTTGGCACGGTCAGGTTCACAAAACAAGGTAACCAGAAGAGCGTTTCAATTTCTGAATTCTTTTGTGACAAATTTTTTACTATTTTGGGAAACAACCAACCAAGAACGATTACTCCCATGTCAGCAAACAATTTTGCTCTGAACCAGTTTCTAAACATTTAGAAAGTACCTATGGAGTGCTTGGTACAGGGGCTGTCACAAATATAATTGAATTAGGAAGAAACATTTATTTAGCACCTACATGTCACTTATTGCTGTTCAGCCATGTACAACTCTTTATGACCCCATGTGGGATTCTTGGCAAAGATAGAGAGTGGTTTGCCATTTCCTCCTCCAGATGAGGAAACAGAGGCAAACAGGATTAAGTGACTTGCTCAGGGTCATACAGGTAATAAGTATCTGATGCCGGATTCAAATTGAGGAAGATAAGTCTTCTGGACTTCAGGCCCACCACTATTCATCATCTTGGCTGCACCATTATATGCCAAGCATTGTTCCAGATGCTTTACAAATATCTCATTTGATCCTCACAACAACCCTGAGAGGTAGGTGATATTATTATCCCCATTTTACAAATGAGGAAACCAGTGCAAACTTGTCCACGGTCACAATATCTGTAGTTGGATTATTGTATTAATAAATCTGTGTAGTTGGATTTGAACTCAGGTTTTCCTGACCAGTGAGTAGTCCAGTGCTCCGTCCATTGTACCACCTAGCTGACCTTAATAAGTAGTCTCCTTTTGTGCCAACAGCTGTAAGGGAAACAAAATCATGAGGTGTCAGAGCTAGGTGGGAGCTTAGAACACAGCAAGTATACAGGATCAAAGCTGGAAAAATTCTTAAAATCTTATGCCCCTAGCCCCTCACACTGCCTATGAAATAGGAGGTGCTTAATAAATTCTTGTTAAATTGAATTATACATAGAATGTCAAAGAATGACTCTTTGAATATGGAATTTCAGAGGTAAAAGGTACCTAAAAACAGAACATAGAATGTTTGCACCAGGGAAGATCTAAAGATAGAGGCTGTCAGATCTGAAAAGGACCCCATGATGTAGACCATAAAATGTGTTATAGTTGAAAAGGGTCTTTCTTGGAGGACAGCTAATCCTATCTATTGGATTTACAAGTTTAACAAAATTGGGCTCCGTGAGGGGAAATGACGCCCTAGGTCACTCACTCCTGACAGTTTTTGGTATAGCATTTGAAGAAATCACTAAGCCAGGTGAGCTCACCCCTTAGCTCCTCCTCCACACCCTGTCCCCCAAGTCGCAATTACAATGCCATTCAGACCTAAGCAGTTCCGATTTTAAGGGGCAGACATCCTCCTACCCTAAGTGACTGCCAAATGTGGCTTAATCTTCCAGTATGACCATAAATCATTGAATGCCACAGTCTCCAAAGAATTAAAGTTGAAAATCACCAAAGAGCAATGGAAAGGTGCATGGTAGAAGGAAGTAAATTGCAATGTCATAATAATTAGAAATTGCACAAGGAGTGAAGCATAAAGAATACTGTCAGAGATATGTATGACCAGAAAAGAAATCATTCAGCAAGAGTAAGGTATAACCAGCAGACAGCCCCTGTGCTGTAATAGTAACCAAATAATGTCAAGAAGAAATCATAGTACTATAGAATCATAGCTCTGGATTGAGAAGGGACCTTAGAAGCTATTGAGCCCTAACCATTTGTTTCATTGAGGGGAAAAAAAAAAAAGCTAGAATGAGGTTAAGTAACTTGCCTAGCAGCACACAGGGAGGAAGTATCTGAAGCAGGATTTAAACTCAGGTCTTCCTGACTGAGCAGTAAGATAGTAAGAGGTAGCCCCCCAGAATGCTGGGTAGACATGTATGGAGGATTTATTGGAAGACATGGACAAGAATTGTGTGAGATGAGAAGACATAGATGAGTTGCAATCTGCTTTGTTGGAGTACCTACATTATGAGAACAATTAACTCTTTCCAATTTGTCCCCCTTACTTCCTTCCCCCTATATCTAAGGAGGAAAGGCACATTGAGCTACACAGATATAATGGTAACCTAGACTTTCCATGAAGCATGTGGGCTCATTCTATTAATTCTCAAAGTTTGCTGATTCAGGCTATAGGTTTGATAGATAGGATGGGTAAGGTACATTTAAAGGCAAATTGAATGTACTTCTCATAACTGAAGTTGACTTCCACTCAGCCAGGTTCGGACCATAGTTATCTTCTCACCTCTTAAAAGCCATTGTCTGCTATGTGACCACAAAGGACACTGTATTTACAGGGGCATAATGTTCCCTGCATCTGCTTTTAAACTTCGTTTAAGAGTCAGTTTCTATCATTCTTACAACCTAAGTTGCTAAATGTAAACAGGCACAAAATTAGATTAAGTCCCTTCCCTTTCTCACAGCTTCCTTTTCCACTTCTGTAAAATGAGTAGGTTGTACTTTGATCCAAAAGATCCCTTCCAGTCCTATGACTTTAAAAGGACTCCACCAACTTTTTCTTGATTAGCCATAGAAACAAGGAACAAATCTGACCTGGATCATGGTATAAACAGTGTTATAAAGAAGAATGACATTCAATTTGGAAATGAAACCCCCCCCAGATTTCTTTATGAGTTTTAGCAGGTAATTACATTACTTACAAAGTCATAAGGGAAGTGATCAGATAAGAAGCAAGATTGAAGGTAAAGACAAAAGTGAAACGGAAGGAAGATCACAGATTTAGAGTTAAAGGGCATCGTACAGATTATCTAGTAAGCCTTTCTTATTTCACATATGAAGAAACTGAGACCCAGAGAGGCTGTATGACTTGCCAAACTTGCATTAGTGGTAAGTGGCAGAGCTAGATTTCCAACCTAGGTACTCTGATTCAATTCAACAGCCTTTCCTCTTCACCACACAGACTAGCTCTCAAGTTTTGTTTGCAATAGAATCAAGTAATAACAATGATAGCTAGCATTTGCGTAGCATTTTAAGTTTTGCAAAGTACTTTACAAATATTATCTCATTTTATCTTCACAACAACTCTGCAAAGTAGGTGCTGTTATTATTATCCCCTTTTTACAATTCAGGAAATTGAGACAGAAGCCAAGTGACTTGCCCATGGTCACACAGTATCTGAGGTTCAATTTAAACTCAGATCATCCTGACTTCTTGACAAGTCTAGCTCTCTGTCCACTGTACCTCCTAGCTGACTATCTAAAACAAGTTCTTAAAAATTGTATATAACAGAGTACAATGGAAATCCATAGGTATTCAACAATTGTTTGTCTAAAAGAGTCACTGCAGCTTTCTCATACCCTCTTAGACATCTTATCTCAGAGTGTCCAGTTTGACCACACTTAATGGTAATCAGGGTAGAATTTTTTGCTATCAAGTGCCTTTAATGAGTCTGGCCTTGGTTTGAATGCGGCAGGTAAAGTGAGATCTTTTGTCTTGGAATGCTCTCCAGCCACTGGGGCTGTGCAGAGTTGTTGATTTGTATATGATGATGTATGATGACATGGTGCTTTCCCACATCCTGGTTTCCCACAGGAATGCTAAGTTGGCCCCAGCCCTCAGGGTATATGTGTTGGAAGGTTAGCGTTTCACTTTTGGGGGGTACAGTCATGGAAAGGGTGACAAAACTCTGGGCAAGCCATTGAAATAGCACACCCCCACCCCTCCCACCCCGGCTTTGAAAAAATCCAGATGTTGGTGCTTCTCTGGTAACTGTGTACTGAGATGTTAGACAGAAAGCTAGAGGCCTGTCTACTGGTTTATGTAATTTGATCTGTTGATATTTTCTGTTTGTATTTGCCCTGAAGTTCAGGGGGCCGATCTTTTCCCCTGAACTAAATGTATGATATATGTATGTTTAATTAAACTGATATTGTTAACCCTTTAAAGTTGCTTTCCTCAGAAAAGCAGGTCAAAGAACCTGTGTCGGCAGCCCTTCCTATGCGCTGTTGTTGTTGGTCTTACACACCCACAGTAGCTGCTAGCATCATTGTTGTTACACCATGATCCCTCTTTTTTTCCCTTTCTTCTCCTATCTTGAGGCAGCCAAGTGGCACAGTCGGTAGAGAGTTGTAGTTGTAGTCAAGAAAGGACCCAAGTTCAATTCCTGACTAAGATACTTCTTAGCCTTATGGTCTTGATTTCTTTATCTACAAAATGGGCATGATATTAATAGTACCTATCTGCCAGAGTTGTTGTAAGGATAAAATGAGATAACATTTTGAAAGTACTTGCAAACCTTAAAGAGCTATATAAATGTTTATCATCATTGTCATTAATCATCCTCAGAGGAGTTGTTTTGGAGCTGGGAAGGGGAAGCATCTGGAGAGAAAATAATCCCTTGCATCTATTACAGCTCTATATATTTTAAAACTCTTTCATATATAGTCGCTTATTTGATCCTCTCAACAACCTGTGAGGGAGATAGAGCAAGATGCACAATCACTATTTTACAGATGAAGAAGCAGACTTTAAAATGGAAACAATTTGCCCATGCTCACACAAAGAATTAGAGTAAAGACTTGAATCCAAATTTCCCAACTTCCATCTAATCTTTCCATAAAATTGCCTTCCTCTAGCTCTCTTCACCTTGTATGGATCCCAATGAGACATGCAGGCTATCTTATTGCTCTCACTACATGACTAGCCCACCTCCCTTTCAATCATACATTTCTCTGATTCTATGCTTTTGCAGTAGTGATAAATGAAAAGCCCAACATTTAGGTATTCCACAAGTATGAGATGAGGGAGACATGATCAAATAATAGGTACTTCAAGTAAAAATGATTAGGGGGACGGGAATGGGGATCAGGTTTGTGGACTGAAAATTTAATAGGAGGCAAAAGTAGCCAAATAAGCTAGTGTGATCTTGGTCTGGATTAAGAAAGGCCTGGTTCCTAGAACCAAGAATGCAATAGATGTGCTTTTCTCTGCCTTTGTTAGACTACGTTCGGAGCACTGTGTTCACTTCTGGGAGACACATATATAAGAAACCCTTATGTCATACTCTCAGATTTCTTTATACTTTTGATTTATAATCTACCATCTGGGAAATCTGGGAAAATTCATGAATTGTCTCCTGCCCTTCACCTAAAGACAAGCGTACAGTTTTAGAGAAAGTTTTATTGAAAGGAGGGAAACAAAATAGAAAGCATAGAATGAATTAACCCCCCAAATCTTTATAAATCTCTCGTGTCACAGTCCTGAATATGAGGGACATTGGCATAGGGCCTTTTCCATCAGCCCTCAGGACCCAAGTTCTCAGGTGAGCAAGAGGTAATTCTACATAGAATTTTCTAAAGAATCTTCTCTCCTTTAGATGTTGTCTCCCCATTGCGTGAAGAGGGCAAAAAACAAGAATGAAACTTCCTGGAACCTTTCTCTACTTTAGTTGTTAACTCACTTGTGCTCTAGTTCTTCCCTCCTCCCCCTAGTTCATTCCTCTCACACCCTTTCCAATCCTACCCAGCACCATGAATATTTCTTCTGGCAAACGCTTTATTTTCCCCTATTATTTAAATGAAAAAGGGAGGGGGAAAGGACCAAAATCTTTGCAGTCCCTTTTGTTGTTGTCGTTGAGTAGTTTGAGTTTTCTTGACAAAGATATTAGTGATTTTATACATCTTTCTTCAGTTCATGTTACAGATGAGGAAGCTGTGGCAAACAGGATTAAGTGACTTGTCCAGGTTCACACAATTAGTAAGTGTCAGGAGGCTGGATTTGAACTACACTAAAATGAACACTCACAACCCAACTAGGTGGTGAAATGGATAGAGTGCCAGGCCTGAGGTCAGGAAGACCTGAGTTCAAATCCAGCCTCAGACACTTACTAGCTATGTGACCCTGGGCAAGTCACTTAACCTTGTCTGCCTCAGCTTCCTCATCTGCAAAATGACCTGGAGAAGAAAATGGCAAACTGCTCTGGTATATCTGCCTAGAAATCCCCAAATGGAGTCACAAAGAGTAGGATATGACTGAAATGACTGAACAACAATAACAACCCAGTGTGGTCAGCATACTAGAAACTATGCTAGAGAATCACAGATCATTTGGAGGAACTGCACATGTTTCACTTGGAGAAGAAAAGACTGATAGCTATTTTTAGATATTTGAATGGCTATCATTTAGAAGAGGAATTCATAATCATCTTAATAATAATTAGCATTTATAAAGCACATTAAAGTTTACAAAGCATTTTGCATGTATTAAATCATTTGATCCTCACAATAACTTTGTGAAGTAGGTACAACTATTGTCCCCTATTTTATAGATGAGGAGCATGAGGCACAAAGAGGTTAAATGACTATCCCAGGGTTACCAAGCTTAGGCGTGTCTGAGGCAGGATTCAACCTCAGATCTTGCCTCCAAGTCCTATCCACTTCACCACATCAGTACCTATATTAGATATGTACTGCTTAATCCTAGAACTCAGAATTAGGAGGAAGGGGTATATAGAAACTGCAAAGAGGCAGAACGAAGTTTGTTGATTAAAAAAAAATAGCTATTACAAGTGAAAATGGAAGCTATTTTTACTTCTCAATCACTAGAGGCCTTCAAGCAGGGAGTATAGGATGGGCACTTGTCAAAAATGTTACAGAGGACTCTTGCTTAGGTACTGGTGATGTAGGCTTGAAAGTCAGGGCTGGAAATGAAGATTTTCCAGTCATCTGTAGGGAACTAACAGACAAAGAGCCATGAGAAAGAAATTACCAATAGAATGAAAAGAGAAAAGGGCCAAGGACTCCCTGCAGAACATGTACATGTAAGGATTAGGAAGAGGAACCAAAGAAAGGCACACAAAAGAGTATTCACAAAAGGTAGAACCATGAGAGGAGCATCACAGTAACCAAGGAAAGGAAAGAGTAACCAGAAAGAGAACGTGGTAAATAGGATTGAAAAACCGCAGAAGCATCAGGGAGGATCATGACTGAGGCAGTACAATAATTAAATCACACTGGAAAGAGCCGTTGGGGCTGAAGCCAGACTTCGGGGAGCTGAATCCAGTTCAGCAAACAGACATGAAGGTGATAAGGTAGGTGCAGTGAGTGGCAATGGCTATAGAAGTGGGAAAATGGTTCCTTCTTCCTCTGTGATAGGAATGAAGGAGAAGATGGGGAAAAATACAGAGAAACATTAGGAATGAAGAAGGAATTGAGCTTATTTTTAGTAGTCGAGGTAAGTGCAATATGTAATGGAATTGGACTAGGAGTCAGAGGACCTCTGCTACCTAGTATCTGTGTGATTTGGGGCAAGGCCCTTCTCCTCCTTTTGTCATTCTGTAGTGTGAGAGAATTGGGCAGAATTATCTCTAAGATAATTTCTAAGCCTAAAATATATAGCCCTACCAATAGTTGCTTTCAGTCCATCCAGAAAAACAGCCCTTCTACTCACCATGGCCAAGATGATCATGCAGAATAATCCTAGAGAAAGAGAATTGGTAGAAATGGAGGCAAAGGTGAGCATAATTGAAAGGAATAGAGTTAGGAGGAATGGAGGCGGGAGATGGAGGCAAGGTATTGCCTCCCTGCTTTCTGTCTGTGAACCCAATATGTTTTCTCTGCCATTTGTTGGCAGAAGTCTGTGGTATAGTGATAATAACAGCTAATATTTACATAGAGCTCAATACTTGTCAGTCAATGGGATGGATAATTGTGAAGACTTCACAGGGTATGTCTAATGGAGTAGGAGAGGTTTGGGGATTTGGCTTTGTGATTTTGGAAGGTCAGGGCCTGGAACTGTGGGCATGCCCTTCCCCTCTCTCTCAGATGTTAGAAGATAATGAATTTCCTGTGAGCTATTTGTTCTCTGCTCCAGGAAGGTCTCTCCTTCCCACCCCCACCCCATTTCTTCTCCTAGACTTTCAGATGCCACCCTGGCAGTTGAGTTCTGATAGGGAAAAACCTGAATGGACAGGATCAACCTTGGTCCTCTGTGTAGTTTTCACATCTAGACTGTAAGCCCACCTCCCAGCCAATGGTGAGAAGGGATAGAGGTGGGTGGGAA
>CM053625.1:175172131-175229043 GCA_028646595.1 Phalanger gymnotis | reverse complement strand
ACAGGGCAACCAGATTATATGCCATCTTGGAGTGGGGGGAGGGTAGAAATGGGGAGAAAATATGTAATTCAAACTCTTGTGAAAATCAATGCTGAAAACTAAATATATTAAATTTAAAAAAAGGAAAAAAAATTAAAAAAAAAAAGAAAGAACAGATTACAGATTTTCCTTGGAGAGGCAGATAAGGTTGGTGGAGTCAGTTTTATCATGTAGCCAAAAGCAATAAGGAACATCTTTCATAAGACATTTGTATTGCTATATTTGCATAAATATTTGCTAAAAGTCCACCATGAAATAATTGCTGCTTATTGCCCCAAAATCTATATAAGAGAATAGAGATACAGAAATTCCACAAAATACTCAACGAACTCTTCCAAATGAAATCACTATACATATTGGTACCCTGTGACTTCATTGAAAAGGTGGGAATTGTTAAAGACAGTGAGAAATTTATTGGAAAATATGCATCAGGAGTAAATGACGAAGCTCAAAACTTTTAGACTACACAGACATTTCACACTTAGATTATTATGAATACCTTTTTTGAGAAGAGAATCAAAAAGAGCCAGATATAGTGAACACCAAGTAACATCATGAAAAGTGAAATTGATAATATTTTAACAGGCATGAAATGAATCATTACCGATGTGGCAATCATTTCTGAATCATGTCTGTATACAATCAGATCACTAACTTGTTAGAGCAAAGGCCAAAATTATTATAGCACTAGAAGAATAACAACAGGAATGAGAAGATATGGTATACAATTAAAACAATTGACCTATTTAAATAAATTATTAATGATGAAAAATGAGACATGGATGGAATAAAGGACAATAATTTCATGTAGAAAGTCAACTGATGTAAACAAATTGCCATAATAAGGAGAAAAAAGAAGCTAACAAGTCCCTTAATCAGCAAATACTTGGCTTACTTAAAAAGACAGCTAGATGGTATAGTAATTAGATTGCTGGACCTAAACATAGGAAGACCTGAGTTCAAATCCAGCTTCAGACACTTACTAGCTGTATAACCCTGGGCAAGTCACTTAACTTCAGTTTCATCCTCTGTAAAATGGAAATCCTAATGATCGTCACGAACATAAAATGAAATTATTTTGCAGGGTTCTTTGTAAACTTTAAAGCACTATATAAATACTAGTTATTATTAACGGGAGACTTCAATTTTCCAGATATCATCTAGAACACTTTATCTCTCTTTCTTGGCACATGCAAAGCAACTAATAATTTCTTGTCTTGGCTCGATGGTAATTTAATCCATCCAAAAGATAGAAGATCCAATGAGGGGAAATTCTTTTCTGGATCTGATTCTCAATGGTAGAGAAGCTGACTGCTGGAGTGGAAATCATGAGAACTTTGGTAAGAAGTGACTTCTCCCTGTACCTTCTCCACACACACACACACACAGACACACACACACACACACACTATTTAGAGTCAGGAATAGTCTTACATGCACCGCAGAGTGTTTTTGGAGATCTGATTTCAAAGGGTTCAGAGGAATGATAGGTACAATCCCATGAACTAAAATTATACAGAAGAAGTCAGCCCAGGAGGGATACGGAGCTCCTAAAAATGAAATTCTGAAAATACAATGAGAAACAATTAAAATGAGAAGGAAAGAAGGGAATTGGAGATGCAGAGTGAACGTTCCAACCAACTTGGAGTCAAATAACACATATATCAAAGGTAGAAACAAGGACGGGTAATGGAGGATGGATATGAAATAGTGTTATGGTCCTATAAGGACAGTGTTCAAGAAGGAATCTCCTCCCTCAGCCACTCACCGCATATTTCTTTCACTATATTGGGGAGCAATGGAGGATTAAAGGGGCAGGACTGATGTTCTGAGTGTATAAGAAGATAATAACTGATGATGGAGAAAAGATAAAACTACTCAACTTTTATTTTATCTCTCATTTTTCTTTTAAGGAGAATAATCTTTGAACTAGAAAGTACAAGACAAAAATGACTAAAAGGGAATTGAAAGTAAAAAATGGTTGACAGGAAAGATAATAAGAGTGTTCCACCTGCCCTCAATGAGTTCAATTCACCAGACCCAGACAAATTGCATTCCAGAGTACTGAAAGAACTGCCAGATGTGATTGCTGGGTCACCTCTGGTGATCTTTGAAACAATCTTAGAGAAGAGAAGTGCTACTGGCCTGGAGAAAGGAAAATGTTCGATTGATTTAAAAAAAAAATAGTACTCAGTCCATAAACTACAGCTGGACTTTTATTCCTAGAGATATTTCAATATGTTGTTGAAAGAATGCTTAGTGAATATCTCGAAAAGGAAATGGTGACCATAAAGCGTTAGCACAGCTTCATCACAAACAAGCTCATCAATTGCTGGGGTTGGCAGGTGACAGCAGTGAATAGAAAGAATGCTGGACCTGAATTTAAGAATAAACCCGAGTTCAAATCCAATTTTAGACAAGTCCTAGTTGTGTGATCCCAGGTAAGTCACTTAACCTTTGTCTGCTTCAGTTTCCTCAACTGTAAAATGGAGATAATAATAACACCTACCTCCCAGGGTTAGCTAGGTGGTGCAGTGGATAGAGGACCAGGCCTGGAGTCAGGAAGATTCATCTTCCTGAGTTCAAATCTGTCCTCAGACACTTACTAGCTGTGTGACCCTGAGCAACTCACTTAACCCTGTTTGCCTCAGTTTCCTCATCTGTAAAATGAGCTAGAGAAGGAAATGGCAAACCATTCCAGTGTCTTTGCCAAGAAAACCACAAATGGGGGTCATAGAGTTGGACACCACTGAATATGACTGAACAACAAATCCTCCTAGGGCTGTTATGAGGATCAAACGAGGTAACACCTGTGAAGCACTTAGCATAGTACCTGGCACATAGTAAATGTTTAATAAATGTTTGCTCCTTTCCCCTTTCCTCTTTTTGATAGGATTATTATCTGGTAGATCAGAAGAATATGATGGATATAATTTACCTAGATTTTACCTAATACATGATAACATTTGACATTTTTTCATGCTCTTCTTGCGGATGAGATGGAAAGATGCAGATTAGATGATAACATAATTGGTTAGGGAGATTTGTTAATAGTTGAATAAGGTGGATTATCAAAGAGTAGTCAATAATGGGTGGATACCGACCTACAGGGAAGTCTCTAGTGGACTCCTCCAGTGATCTCTCCTAGGCTTTGTACTCTTTTACATTTCTATCAGGGACTTGGATCAAGGCATACTATACACACACATACATAGATATATGTGTGTGTATGCTCATGTGAGTGTGTGTGCATATGTGTGTGTAAATGTATGTGCATATGTGTGCATGCGAGTGTGTGTGTGCACATATGAGTATGTGCATGTGCGTGTGTGTGTGTGTGTGTGTGTGTGTGTGTGTATGTGCCTTGCCTGAGTCCTTTTTTAGCCTTCGAGGTAAGCACACACCATGGACCAGCCTTGTTCTTCCATTGCAAGAGAGGGAAAAGGAAGGCATGTCAGGTAGATGGGAAAACGTGAGTAAAGTCATTGAATCAGGAAAAGCCAAGATGTGCTAGGGTGGTGGGGGGACAAAAAGTAGTCCAGTTTGATTGGACATGGAAGAAACCAATATAAAATAAAGCTGACAAGGTAGGATGGTACAAGGTGGTTGAGGGGCCTTGAATGCCAAGAAAGAGAGTTTGGACTTAGCAGGCAATAGGGAACCACTGAAGATATTTGAGCAGAGTGGTAATGTGACCAGATTGACACATATGAAAGCTTATTCTGGCAGTCATGTAAAAGACATATTGGAGTGGGAGAGAGACTATTGCAATAGACTAGGTGAGTAGTAATCAGGGTCTGTACTATGGTAGTGGCCATGAGAATTATGACAGCCCTTCCACATTAAAACGTAATTCCCGAAGACAGTCATTCTGTTCCCCTAAATGTTCTCTTCTACAGAATAAACATCCCTAATTTCTTCAGGGATGGTTCAGAGACGTGTTCTGGAAGTAGAACTAACAGGAATTGATTAGAGATGAGAGTGAAGCATATGAAAGACTGGTTGAATGGAAGAGTCCCTGACAGAAATACTGAAGGCAGGAGCAGATTTGGGGAAAGGACAATGACATTCAACATGTGTGGGACATGTTGAATTGGAAGGGCTGGTGAAGTGTCCAGTGGGAATGTCCTGAGGGAGGCTAGAAATGCCAGCTCTGGAGCCCCAAAGAAAATTCAGCACCAAAAGTGTGGATTTGTGAGTCATCTGTGTAGAGGGAACAGTTAGGACTGTGGGAGAGAAAGCAAAGGAAGAGATCATAGAGAGAGAGGAGAGCCAAGGACAGACCCTTGGGGAACACTCACCTGAACACTTGGTGAAGAGGTTGAGGAGTTAGGGAAACTGAGGCAGAGAAAAGTAAACAGAACCAGAATAACCATTCATACAGTGAGCACAGTAATGTGAAGGAAAACAATATTGCCCAACTCCAGAACTCTAATCAGCGTAACGACCAAGTGTGATTTCAGAGGACCAACGTTCTCAGAATGAGGCATACATTTTTAGAGGCCAATATGTTGATATAGGTTTTTTTTTTAACCAGAGAGGGTTTTACTTGGGGCATGGTGGGGTAGAGGGAATGTTGCTGAGACGTGATTCTATAAAAAAAAGCATCAGTAAAATATTTTTAAAAGAAATCTTAGTTTTCATTGGAAATTCACCTTGGGGAACACCAGGGTTCTATGTAGCTCTTGGGAAATAATGTCTAACCAGTTCCCCCAGTTCTATTTGGAGTAAATCAAATTCAGTATGTCCAATTTGGAAGTGGTAAGAGTAGTGGGGAGCTGGAGTAGGGATGGAGGGTCCTGGATATGTCCTACTCCTCCTGGAGAGGGCTTTGATTCCTCCAGAGCCTGAGATGAGACTGTCATCTTGTTACTACCCATTCCTTCAGTTCTGTTGATAATGCTCATTCTTCCTTCTTCTCTGCTTCAAACTAGGAATTTGATTAAGACAGTTTTTCATTAAACTGTTCCACAGATCCCAGGCTTCAACGCAATGTAGCCAGAAGCTGCATGAGAAAATAATGATATTGGTGACATTTTCCCCTCTGACATAATAAGTATGGAATGACATGAAAAATGGCTTCGTTTCCTAGGTAAAATTGTTGCTCTAAAATGTCCTTAATCCTTCCCCACATGATCCCAAAGGAATTCCTCACTTCTAGGTCTTCCCCTCCAGTGATCAGAATTTTGGGTTCTGTCTATATATTTCAAGCCCCAAAATGTTTTGTGTTCCAATGAGTTTGGGAAACTCTAGTGGGAGGGGCTCTAAATCCTGTTGCAAAGTCATTTTCTCAGGTACCCGAAATTGGGAATGGTCTTTATTTTAGGGGCACAATGGTGACTAAAGAGAGTACTCCATACACAGCTGAATAGTACACAAGCTATAAAATTACTCACTAACTGGTGAACACTGGCTATGGGGGAATCTTTCTCTGTTTAGACCAATGACTTCTTGTTGGGGGTGGAAGGAAGTGAACACTTTGTTGGGTCTGGAGAGTGAAAGAGGAAGTGACCCGAAGCAGCAGTGATGGTCAGTGTCAAAGGAACAGGGGAAAGGCAGTAGTGGTGTGGCTCTTTTCTGGGACTCGCTGCTGATTTTACTCACCTTGCTTATCAAAGGGGTTACCAAAGTTTACAGAAGCCACTTGAGGTCAAAGGTCCAGAAAGCTTTGACAAAAAGAAACACTAGCCTTTCAAATCCTACAGATCACACTCCTGGCCTTCGAGTGTGAGTGTGAATATGAGTGACTCTGCAGTTTATGCTTTGGCACCTGATGATGAGTCCTATGGAAAACTTGAGTTGAGCGTCCCGCTTGAGGAAGAACTCAGTCCCAGAGTTCCTGGATCCTAGCTGATCCTATGTCTAGAGTTGGGGGGGATAGATTCCAGAGTCTAAGGGAGTGGTGAGCCTATTGCAGCCACTTGGTAGACATTTCACATGTTCCATTATGCAAGGCTTTCTTTGGCTGTTACTAATTTCACTTATTGAGTAAATGATAAGAATAAAGACATTGTTTACAGCATCCTAGCATGTACGTTGGCTTCTTTGGGGAACTAACTCCATTAGGCCAGCACCCTATGACTAAGAACTCATTGAAATATAAGAAGTTCAAATGGCATCAGAGTTTGCCAGTGGGTGGGGTCTCATAACTATGCTTTAATTAGACAGAGCTACAAATCTCTGCCCCTCCCCACCTCCCCAGGCTAGTTCCTCCTCTAGTGATGGATGAAACTGTGGGATTGAAGATCTGGGACTCTCTTAATTATAAAGAACACTGAATTCTTGCTTAGAGGTTTCACCCCAAGTAGACGTGCAAGCTGTCTGGGTGAGTTTTAGACTGCCCAATGACAAATATAGATGAATAACTAAGACCCCAAGCAGTAAGTAACTAACTTAAGTGGTCACACTGGTAACAAATAAATGACGCAACCAGGATTTGAACTGAGATCCTCTGACTGGTGGGGGATGGGGTGGGGTAGCAGGGGGAGGAAGGGAGGAGGCAGCTAGGTGGCACAATGTATAGAGTGCCAGGCCTGAAGTCAGAAAGCTCATCTTCCAAATTCAAATGTGACCTCAGACACTTACTAGCTGCATGATCCTGAACAAGTCACTTAACCCTCTTTGCCTCAGTTTCCTCATCTGTAAAATGATCTGGGGAAGAAAATGGTGAACTACTCCAGGATCTTTGCCAAGAAAACCACAAATGGGGCCACAGAGATTCAGACACAATTGCAATCACTCAACAACAACAAATCCCTGACTCCAAATCTTGCACTTTCCACCATGCTTCTTCTCTAAGATACTTTATAGTTATAGCATTTTCAATAAAACTGGATGAACAACTAATTTATTAAGCATTTACTATGTGCAAAGCACTGGGATATCAATAGAAATGTAGGGCAATGCCTGCCCTCAGGGAACATGTGTTCTGATGGGGTAGAGGACACATACAGAAAGCTTCAGCTATAAGTTAGATGGAAAGGCCTTGTGGTCCTCAGGACATAGTGGCAAAGCAGATGGTCATGTTTCTTCTTTCATGTCATTTCCACTGAAAGGATTCTATCAGTGGAACCATTTAACACTGCACTGGAAGCCCTGCTATTGGGCTTAAGGCCCTGAGGTATCTCCATCCAGGTCTGAGGGGAGAGGGTGATAGAGGTAGTGCATATAGTCCCACTTGCCTGGCACATGCTGTCTCCTGTTTCTCTCTCGCCTTGCCTCTTCATTGAGTCTGGCTTGACTTCCTAGGCAAGAATTTAGATTTTTTGCAGTTAATTAGAAGGCAATGGAAAGGTAAATGTGGATTTGAGAAACCTAGTACCCTATGAGAGTTTTTGTTCAGTTTCAGTTGTTTTTGTCCAATTCTTTGTGACCCCATTTGGCGTTTTCTTGGCAAAGATATAGAGTGGTTTGCCATTTCCTTCTCTAGCTCATTTTACAGATGAGGAAATTGAGGTAAACAGAGTTAAATGACTTGCCCAGGGTCACACAATAAGTGCCTGAGGACAGAGTTGAACTCAGGAAGATGAATCTTCCAGACTTCAGGCCAGGCACTCCATCCACTGCTCCATCTAGCTGCCCTCAGGGGGACAGCAATAGCACCTATCTCAGTGTGTGTGTGTGTGGGGGGGGGGGGTGTTAGTCTGTGGAATGAGATAACCTAGTTAAAGTGCTTCAGAAACCTTAAAGCCCTATGTAAAGGTTAGCTATTATTATGTATATGTTGACTGTCCTCTGGGGAAAGGATAGTTTCTGGTTTGGGGTTTGGTTTTTTTTTTGGTTTGTTTGTTTTTTGTTTTTTGTCTTTGTATCCCAGATGCACAGGACGTACTAAATACTTAATAAATGTTTGTTGAAATTAAATAAAACAAATCCAGGCCTCCTGAGTCCTAATCCAATGTTCTTCCATGATACCATACTACTTCCCTCTGCTGGGGCTGCTGCTGGTGTTGGAGAGACCAAGGTGCTTTGTAAAAGGCTCTCTAAGAGTCATGGGTCCATCTAGGTCAGCTCCCAAATTTTTCAGAGGAGGAAACTGAGGCTCACGTACTTGTGGATTCCCTAGAGAAGATGGCTGGATCAGTCACTGACTTGACCAAGCTGAGAGACCATGTTTTCTATCCACTTTTCATAATGCCATTTATGGTTTGTGAAACCTAGAGCCTCTCTTTCCCACCCCCACCCCCACCTCGCTCCACATCCCCACACTCTGGCCCAGGGTTGGGATTGTTATTCCATTTTCCCTTTCCTGGTGCTTACTGATAAGTACATCCTGCTGGATAAAAATACATCTGGCTTTACGGTAAAATCCTATCTCTGGAAATTGTCCAGCCCCAGGGCCCCCATGGCCTCCTGGACAACCAGTTTCTTACAGCAAACAGAGACCTAGCTAGGGGTGTGTAGGGTGTACAGAGCTAATGCTATTATTCAGTTCCATTTATTAAACATTTATTAAACACCTACTTTACCTATTCAAGTCCCTGGGCAAGCCCTGTGAGGGAAATAGAGATAACCAAGATCTGGTAAATGTACTCAAGGTGTTGGATACTATAGAAACTCTCTGCTGGGTAACCTACATCTCCATAAGGTTCACAGTTCCAGAACTAAACTAATTAGAGCACAGCCAGAGCCACCAGCTAGGGAGTCCAGGAGAAAATAGGGCTGGGCTTCCTTTGGGGCAGGTCACCTAAGAAGGTTCCCATGAGGATTAGGACTTTATGATGATGTTTCCTTAAAATATTATCAATGTGCTTCAGATACTTTCTAGCTGTGTGACCCTGGGCGAGTCACTTAACCTGGATTGCCTCCCCAAAAGTGTCATTATTGTGTATTGTTGTTAAGGGAAGCAGTGTCTGGGATATGTCTGCAGCACACAAATGTGAGCATGGAGAGGAAGGAAACAAGTATTTATTAAGCACCTACTGTGCACCAGGCATTGTGCTAAAAGTTTTACACATATTGAGATAATATTTGACATTCACAACAACTCTGGAAGGTAGGTGCTACTGTTATCTCCATTTTACATTTGAGGAAAATAAGACAGACTGGGGTGAAGTGACTTGCCCAGAGTCACACAGCTAGTAAGTATCAAAGGTCATATTTGAACTCAGGTCTTTCTGACTTCAGGTCCAATATTTTATCAATTTCCCCACTTAGTTGGTGGAAAGCACTGGATTTTGAGTTGTACTAGATTTATTTTGAAGTGTCTTTCAGCTCTAAATCCTATAATGTGGGTTTGAGTCTTCAGCTCTGAGACATTGTAACCATAGGCAAAACACTCAGGTGGTTTTCTTCAAGCCCAGATCTGACTCGTTCACTCCTTAACTCAATATATTCCAGGGGCTGTTATCTTTTAGGGTCAGATACATCCTCCTCTGTTTGGTATGTAAAGTTTTCATAACCTGGCCCCAACCTACATGACACTGATCCTCTTCACACTCTCAGTGGTCCAGCCATTGGACTCCCCCACATGGCATTCCATCTCCAGACTCAGAGCCTTGGACTAGCCCTGTTTCTCACCTCCATGGCTGAGACTCCCTGGTTGACTTTAAAGTTAAACTCAAGCACCATTTTTGGCATGAGGCCTTCCTGATCCTGCCAATTGCTAGTGGCTTCTCTGACAAAATTACCTAATTTTTATTTTGTAAATATTTTGTATTGGGCGGCTAGGTGGCACAGTGCCAGAGAGCCAGGCCTGGAGTCAGGAAGACTTAAGTTCAAATGTGACCTCAGATGCTTAACTAGTTGTGTGACCCTGAGCAAGTTGCTTAACTCTAGTTGTCTCAGTTTCCTCATCTGTCAAATGAGCCAGAGAAGGAAATAGCATCACTCTAGTATCGTTGCCAAAAAAAAAAACCCAAATGGGGTCATGAAGTATTCACTTGGGTCTGAAACAATAATCCATTACATTCATATTACACAGTTTTTTCAACCATTCCCCAATCTATGGGCAGTCATTCTCCCCCCTAACCCCCTCCCCCTTGGCCATTTCTTTGGTACTACAAAAGCTACTATTATTAATATTTTTAAATATATGAGGCTTTTCCCTCTGTCTTTGGTCTTGTCAGGCACTCATCTACTTGTGGTTTTGCTGGGTCAGAGGCAGTGTTCAGTTTAGTGATTTGCGGAGTATGATTTTAAATTGTTTTTCACAACTCTACCAACAATGTAGTAGGGGACCTATAGTAATTAGTATTTTAATAGGGAAAGATGGGAAGGAGAGGGCATTCTAGACAGTGTTTAGCCTGAACAAGACAAAGAAGGGAGAAAGTACGGGGCATGCTTAGGAGTTAGGTTTAACTGTTACATTGCACACAAAAGGAAGTAGGAAGACATACATTTGGAAAGATAGGGAGACACCAGATTGTTGACAGCCTTGAATGCCATGCTAAGAAGTTTAGACTTTATATTAAGTACTTCACTGACTGGATTAATGCCTGTGCTCTATGTCTTGTAACTGTGTTCATGTTCACAAATCTCAGACTGGATGCTTTTCGCTTGAGGTAAGGCTCCACAGTGCCTGGCATAGAGTAGGCTCTACATAAATGCTCATTCTCCTTCCCTTCCCCCATAGTGCTCTGAACACAAAGGTGCTTGATAAAGACTTGTTGAATTGAATTGGGTTTTCAATTTCTCTTTATACTCCATTAGATATATCTCCCCATGTCCCATTCCCACATCCAGTACCCCAGAAGCAGATCTCAGCTCATGTGCCAGACCTTTCCTTCTTCCTCTCAGGCTTGTACCCTACTTGCCACTTTTTTAGGACTCTGATCTACCTTAGCAACTGGATAGATTAATTAATGCAAAGCTGAGCAGGGTTGCCCAGATTCCTCCTAGAGAACATATTTTCATTTTTAATAGGACCTTCAATGGCTTATACCAAAAGAAATGGTGAGAATTTTAGGTTCCCTAGTGGGTTGTATGGTATGTAATGAGTGATTGAATGAAAGACCATTTATTATGTGCGAAGTGCTGGGGATATGAATACCAAAGTCAAAAAGCTCTCAGCTTCAAGGAACTTACATGTTGATAGGAGAAGATGGTATATATCAAGAAATTGTGGCCAGGGAGGGGTGTTTTGGTCTGGGAAGTCACAGGGATGGTGAGCAGAGTTACAGGGGAATTGAGTGATACACATTTCTGGTAACAATGAAAGAAGTGATTTTATTACAGTTCCCAGAGGAAAAAGTGAAGATGACGGTAGGGGGTGGAGGATATAGTATGACCACAACAACATGGTGGTTGGCAAGATAGCCAGGTTGGAATGTGAAGCCTGGCTAGGGGCCAACTAGATATTATTGCTTACTTTACTTTCATGTACTCATTAGTTTGGGCAGCTAGGTGGGCACAGTGGATAGAGCCTGGAGTCAGGAAGAATTTTCTTCCTGAGTTCAAATCTGACCTCAGACACCTACCAGCTATGTGACCTTGGGCAAATCACTTAACCTTTCTTACCTCAATTTCCTCATCTGTAAAATGAGTTAGAAAAAGAAATGGCAAACCACTCCAGTAGCTTTGCCAAGAAAACCCCAAACGAGGTCATGAATATTCAGATATGACTGAACAAAAGCATCTCATTAGTCAGGGAGGCATGGGCCCCAGCATAAGAGTCCCAAAACTGAGTAGATTAAGTTCCCCAGGGCTTGGCCTCTTAAAGTTCCAGTGTCCTGGAGGGTCCAGTAGCAGGAGTGATGGCACTAAGATGTGGAATGTGGAATGAGAAGCATAGCTAGGTCCATTTACATAGAATAGGCCACATGAGTTTGTACTCACACACTTGTCAATGAGGGCAGCATCAGGCACAGGCAAGAAGGGTTTGAAGGGTTCAGAAGTGCCTTGCCATTCCAATTTCAGATAATGTACCCTCTGCTTTCTCACTGGCTAGGGCCCTGATATTTCTCAGCCCTGTTGACAGCTGCTCCTATGGGCAGGCCATGGGAAGTGGGAGAGGAATGGAACTGAGCTGAGAGACAGTCAAACTGCGGGGGAATGAAATCAGAGGTCCAGGGAACTGAGCCCTTGCTAGAGCAGGCTTCCTGCTTGTCCTGCTTTTTGTAATGACTATACTATCTGGTCAGAGTTACAGAGCCCATGTTAACAGTATTAAATAAAAGGAAACATTATTTTACATGGAGTTTTGGGGCTTTCTTGCCCCCAAGAAATGGTTCAATTTAAAAAGATAAAATTGGCTCAAGGGGAATTAAAATTTTTCCACATTATTTTTAATTGAATGTTGCCTAGTCATTTTTCAGTCACATCTGACTCTTTGTGAGTCCATTTGGGGTTTTCTTGGCAGATACTGGAGCGGTTTAGCCATTTCCTTCTTCAGCTCATTTTACAGATGAGGGAACTGAGGCAAACAGAGTTAAGTGACTTGCCCAGGATCACAGTGAGATTTGAACAGATTTGAACTCTGGTTTTCTTGAATCTAGACCCCAAACTCTAACTACTCTGCCACCTAGCTGGCCCTATTTTTTTTAAATTGATATCTTTATTTTAAACAGCACAATAATTTCCCAATATGTCCCAATAATGTCCCCTGACCCACTGAACACCCCTTGAAATAGAGAAAAACAGTTTAGCTTTACTAACTGACAAAGCAACCAAATCTGATAGTGTGTTTATATCCTTCACACCTTGCTCCACAAAGAGTGGATAATACAACCTCTAGTCTTTTTGGAACCAAGACTGTTCATGGCAATTAATTTTAGTTCGGCATTTTATTAGTATTGTTTTCATTTATATTATGGGAGCCATTGTAAATCTTGCCCTCATGGTTCATGGCTTTTTTTATTCTGTATCAGTGTATACAAGTCTTGTATGTTTCTCTGAATTCCTTTATATTTTTCTTTTGTTACTGAGCAACAATGTTCCTTTAATTTATATGCCATACTTTTTGGTGGGAGCATACACACTGACATGATGCTTTCCTACAAGGGGCAATTGAATTGTCACAAGCCTGTTGTTTACTCCTTTCAGAGGCATACAAGCTTGTTGACTAGATTAGTTTTGATCGAAAAACCTATGCTCCCCATCACTGCAGTCACTCCAGAAAAAAGTGTATCCAGCTATAACTTTAGTAAGCTGGCCTTCATTTGCCAGTCTGGTTTCACTGAGGGCTGCTATTTGGATGGGATACCTGCTGAGTTCTCTTGAAATAAGAGTGGTTCATCTTTGAGGTATGAAGACCTGGGTACCCTCATCATCAATGTGCTGAAAGAAGACAAGCTTGTAATTCTGGGTGACTTTAATGTCAGAGTAGGCACAGGCTATCAGACATGACAAGGAGTTCTTGGGAGGAATGGAATTGGAAACAGCAATAGCAACAGGCACTTAATGCGTCTCATTACCTTCTCATCACCAACACTCTTTTCCATTTACCCAAACATAATGAAATGTTTTGGATGTATCCTCGTAGTAAACATTGGCATTTCATAGACTATGTCATTATAAGGAGAAGAGATAGATGGGACTCGAGAGTAACCATCCATCCATCCATCTTTTGGTGTCCCAGTCTCAAACCCCTCACAACTCTAAACCATCCTACACATGGTTGCCAAAGAAATCAATGTTCCTTTTTAAAAATTATTTTATTTATTTATTTTTATCAATGTTCTTTAAGCACAGAAGTAACCACGTAATTCCTTTTCTAATCAATGCCTCTAGGATGAGATACACTCCCCTTTCTACAGGGTGTCCCTAAAGTCTGGACACATAGGAAATCTCATCTCATTAACTATTTCACTGAAGACTGTGTTGTTCAGCGACTTCTTTTTCTGGGGTATGCTAAAGGAAAACGTGTACTCAATGAAAATCACAGATGCAACACACTTGATTGAAAGCATAAAGAGTGAATGTGCTAAAATTGACAGCAATGTGGAGCTGTTGCATCAAGTTCTCATGAATCTTGCAAAGCGCATCAACCTTTGCATCACAAATTATGGAAATCATATTGAAGATGTTATTTGTTAATATTCTAATTAAATAAAATGTTGTTGAAAATTTCATTCATTTCATTTCTTCAAAATATGCATTTTTGCCTAGGTGTCCAGATTTTAGGAACACCCTGTATTTAGCTTTTAAAGCCATACACAACTTAGCCCCAGGCTGTCTTTTCAGCTTCATTGGCTATCCTCCTTCTGACCCCTTCCCCTCACTCTCTGATTCAGCCACACTATCCTTCTCTCTGTTTCATATACAACCTCCACGTCTTTGCACTGGCTGTCCCACATTCCTGGAATGCACTCCCTCATTACCTCTGCCTCATAGGTTCTCTCTTTCCTTAAAACTCATCTCGATATCGCTGCTTGAAAAAGATCTCAAAAAGAAAACTCCTAGGAACATTGTTGTCAAATTCCAGAGTTCCCAGGTCAAGGAGAAAATAATGCAGGCAGCTAGAAAGAAACAATTTGAGTATTGTGGAAACACAATCGGGATAACACAAGATCTAGCAGCTTCCATATTAGGGGATAGAAGGGCTTAGAATGTGATATTCTGGATGTCAAAGGAGTTAGGATTAAAACCAAGAATCACCTACCCAGCAAAACTGAGTATAATGCTCTAAGGCAAAATATATACTTTCAATATAATAGAGGACTTTCAAGCTTTCTCAATGAAAACACCAGAGCTGAATAGAAAATTTGACTTTCAAACACAAGAATCAAGAGAAGCATGAAAAGGTAAACAAGAAAGAGAAATCATAAGGGACTTACTTACTAAAGTGGAATTGTTTTGCTTACATTCCTACATGGAAAGAATATGTGTAATTCATGAGACCTTTCTCAGTATTAGGGTAGTTGAAGGGAATATACATATATATAGACAGAGGGCACAGGGTGGGTTCAATATGAAGGGATGATATCTAAAAAAATAAAATAAAATTAAGGGATGAGAGAGGAATATATTGTGAGAGGGAGAAGGAGAGATAGAATTATCTCACATGAAAGTGGCAAGAAAAAGCAGTTCATTGGAAGGGAAGAGGGGTCAGGTGAGAGAGAATGAGTGAATCTTGCTCTCATCAGATTTGACTTGAGGAGGGAATAACATATACACTCAGTTGGGTATCTTACCCCACATGAAAGTAGGGGAAGGGGATAAGAAAGAGGGCACAACAGAAGGGATGGCAGATAGGGGGAAGAAGTAATCAGAAGCAAACACTTTTGAAAAGGGACAGAGTCAAGAGAGAAAATTGAATAAAGGGGGGACAGGATAGGATGGAGGGAAATATAGTTAGTCTTTCACAACATGACTATTTATGGGAGTGTTTTGCATAATGATACATGTGTGGCCTATGTTGAATTGATTGCCTTCTTAGGGAGAGTGAGTGGGGAGGGAAGAGAGGAGAGAATTTGGAATTCAAAGTTTTAAAAGAAGATGCTCAAAAAAAAAGTTGTTTTTGCATGCAACTGGGAAATAAGATATACAGGCAATGGGGCATAGACATTTATCTTGCCCTACAACAAAGTAAAGGGAAAAGGGATGGGGGGGGGACAGAAGTGAGGGCTGATTGGGGAACGGGGCAATCAGAATATATGCTGTCTTGGAGTTGGGGGGGAGGGTAGAAATGGGAAGAAAATTTGTAACTCAAAATCTTGTGGAAATAAATGCTGAAAACTAAAAAATATTAAATAATAAAGTATGGAATAAAAAAACCTCATCTCAATTCTTCCACTGCTAGTGCCTTACTCCTAAACTACTTTGTACATATTTGTATTTATTCACCTTATATTTATTCTGAATATACTTATATATGCATTTCTTTTCTAGCCCATTAGAATGTTAGCTCCTTGTGAGGGATTATTTTATTCTTGGTACTTGTATCCCCCAGTGATTAGCACAATATCTGACTATAGTAGGCAATTTAAAATGCTTGATTGCTTTATATACGTAGAAAGCGATTGGCATCAGGACAGAGAGATGTGAATGAGCTTTTCAAGCTTGGTAAATCACCTTACCCGTGATCTAGTATTGGTCTATGCAGATCGAACCAGTCTCTGTCTTGCCTCCAGATGCCACTTTGCAAAGCTTGGAGCAGCTTTGTACCAAGAGAGTGATGCTCACCAGAGACTAGTTGCATTTGCCAGCAGAGAGCTGAACAATAATGAGATTTGTTACCCCATCCACAAGCTCAAATTCTTGGCTCTGAGGTGGGCTGTCACTGAGAAGTTCAAAGATAACATTTATGGATTGAAGTTGCAAGCATAGCTTGACAACAACACATTGATTTATATTCTGACCAGTGTGCCAAGTTAGATGCTGCTTGCCGGTGATGGGCAGCCATATTAGCCAACAGAATTTGGCATATACTACCAACCTGAGATGGCTAATGTGGATGCAAGTTTGTCTTGTTCCAAAGGCCAAGTGACATTAAAACTATGGTGATATTTGAAGGATTGAAGGCTATATGTGATAGATTCTTTGATACAACTTTGCAGAGTGGAAAAGGATAATTTATACTGGAAAATCCCTGTACTAATCCATGAGTAGAGTAAGGAGGGAAAATAAGAGTGGTTAAATTGCACTGATTACAACCTTACCCCACCACTGCTACTTACATGTATAAGTATGGTTGTTCATGAGAACACACCCCAAAATCTGAAATAGTTCTGGAAAGAAATTTATTAGGTCATTTGGTAGAGGAGGGTGAGATGGAAAGGAAGAGTGGCTCCCTCTTGGCCAGATTTACATCATATAGTATTTAGACAAGGGTGAACCACAGTAAGCCAAAACACAAACTGGGGTGCCCATCGCAAGTCCTGGGTGTGGTTACCCAAAACAAAGATGATTTGGGTGGATCTAGGATGTGGAGGAACCTAAAATAACTTATAGCCATCTCCAATATTCCAAGAAAGTTACTGGGGACAGGTGACAGGGCACTCTGGGTGTGGAAAAACTTTAATCATATAAGGTTGGGTTTAAACAGTATAAGTTTTCTTGTATCCCCCTAATTTTTTTTCTAAATATTTTTTCCTGTGGTTACATATACACATATATCAGTGTACATAAAAACATACAAAATAAATGCAAGCTAATTTTGTAGAGGCAGACACTAGTAGCTTAAAGGGTCAGGAGCCCCTTTATGTTGAAGGTGGCTTAAGCTGAGTTTTGAGGGAAGCAAGAGATTCTAAGAAGCAGAGATGAAGACAGAATATATTCTAGTCACAGAAGACAACCTGTGAAGAAGGAAAGAGATAGGAGATGGACTGTTGCAAGTGATAAACATCAAGAGGGTGACCAGCTGGACTTCAGAGTGTGGGAAGGGGAGTGATGTGTAATAAGGCTGAAAAGGTAACTTGGGAGGAAGTTATGAAGTACAGAAAGCCATGTGAAGGATGGACTGGAGAGTAGAGAAACTTGAAGCAATTAGGAGGCTATTGAAATATTCCAAGTGAGAGGTAATGAGAGTCTGAACTAGGATGATGGCATGGAGAAAAGGGGGACAGATGTTAGATGTGGAGATGCAAATGATAAGATTTGGTAACTGAGTGGAAGTGTAGGGTGAGGGAAAGTGACAGTGAGGAAGTCAAGAATAACATGAAACTATGAACATAAGATACCAGAAGACTGATGGTGACTTGGACAGGAATAGGGGATTTTTGAAGAGGGGTAGATTTTTTGGGGGGCGGGGGGGAGAATAATGAATTCTGTTTTGGTCATTGAGTTTGATAAGCCTACAAGAATCCAGTTGAAATGCCCAATTGCTAGGTGGTGATGCTGGACGGGGATTTAGTAGAGACTCTGCCTAGATATACAGATCTGCTCATCATTTGCATAGAGGTGATAATTAAAATCACAGGAGCTGATGAGATCTCAAAAGAAACAAAAAGAGATGGGAAGAGGACCCTGGGCAGTGCTTTGGAACGTATTTGCAGTTAGGGGATGTGATGGAAAGAGATTGAGTGATCAAACACAGAGGAAGAAAATGTCATAGAAACCTAGAGAGAAGAGAGTATCAAAAAGAAAAAGTGATTGTTTCAAAGGCTACAGAGAGGTCAGGAAGATGAGGACTGAGAAAAGACCAACAATTTTTTAAAATTTTCTTTATTTTTTTATTTTTATTATTTTTTCAACATTCACTTTCACAAGACTTTGAGTTTCAGTTTTTTTCTCCCTCCTTCCCTTCTTCCTCTCCTCCCTCCCCAAGACAGTAAGCAATCTGACATAGGTTGTACATGTACAATCATATTAAACATATTTCCACATTAGTCATGTTGTGAAAGAAGAATCAGACCAAAAGGAGAAAACCACAAGAAAGGAAAAAAGAGACAATAGTATGCTTTGATCTGCATTCAGACTCCATAGATCTTTCTCTGGATGTGGATAGCATTTTCCATCATGAGTTTTTGGGAATTATCTTACATCACTGTATTGCTGAAAAGAGCTAAGTCTATCAAAGTGAAGACTATCATTTTTGACAATTAGGAGATCATTGTTAACTTTGTAGAGATGAATTTTAGTTGAGTGACAAGACTAGAAGGTGGGTTGCAAAATATTGATAAATTAGTGAGATAAGTGGAGTTGGAGTCAATAAGCATGGGCAATTTTTTCTAGGAGTTCGTCCATGAATGGGAAAGATGTAGGATAATAGCTTGAGGGAATGTTAGGGTCCAGTGAGGGCTTTTTAAAGATGGATGCAGCTTGGACATATGTGTAGGTAGCAGGGAAGTAACCAGTAGACAGGCAAAAAATGAAAACTAGAAGATGGAAGATGATGTATGGATAAACTGCAGGTTAACATGGGAAGTGATGGGATCAAGGTACATATTGAGGGGTTGGCACTGGTGAGGATGAATCACCTGTCAAAAGAGGAATGACATCAAGAGGTTTTGAGATGTAGAAAAGGGAAGAAGGGGGAACCCCTGGCAGATTGCTTCTATTTTCTCTGTAAAGCATGAAGACAAGTCCCTGGTTGAAAGGATGACTGGGAGGGAATGGGAGGGAATGTTGTGGGAGACTTGAGAAAAGACTAGATTTGGAACAGCCTCTCTGGGAAGAGGATACCAAATGAATTAGGGAAGAGTAAAAGGATTCCCTTGTAGGAGTGAATGCCCATTTGAGATTAGATAACATAAATTGTAGTGTACTCAGTCAACTTGGTTGTGACTTCCTCTATCACCATTTACCCACGTGAGTAGTAGCAGAGGAAATATATGGTGAGAATATTACAATCTGGCATTTGGATTCAACATTAGAAGACAATGTAGGGCAGCTAGGTGGCATGATGAATAGAGCACCAACCCTGGAGTCAGGAGGAGCTGAGTTCAAACATGGCCTCAGACACTTGACACACTGTGTGACCTTGGGCAAGTCACTTATCCCCAATTGCCCTGCCTTCCCCCCTCCAAAAAAGAAAAAGAAGACAATGTAGATTTAAACTGATTAATTGGTTAATTAGAGGGAGGTTGAGAAAGGATGAAGTTAGAACAGAGGTGATAGCCTGAGAAGTGGAGAGATTGGAGGTTCTAGTGAAAATGAAGAATATATTTAGGGGAGGTAAAATAGAGGGTGAGATGGAATGATAAACTTTGATCAGATGAAGGAATCTGAGACAGAACTGAGAAGGGAGGGCATTTCAGGCATGTGAGACATCTTTAGCAAAGGCACAGAGACGGAAGATAGTTTTGTGTATTGGGAACAACAATTTCCTCAATTTATAAAATTAGGAAATTGAGGCCACTACAGGTTAAGCAACTTTCCCAAGATCACAAAGGCAAGAAGTAGCAAAGCCAGGAATTGAATCCAGGTCCCTGGATCCAAACCCAGTGCTTTTTCCACTAGCCACTCGTCCTATCTTTCTATTCATTCATGCTCATATTTAAAAAAAAAAAAGTCACTGCTTCCCGCAGTTTCTTCCCCTCCCCAACCGCTGTGGAAAAACAACATCCTGCCTTCATTACCCTCCTCCCTCAGCACCCAGGTGAGGAACTAGTGGTGAGGGCCCTGTCTTGCCTCAGTGGTGACTTGTCCCCTGCCTTTCTTTCCCCTCCCATTAAGCAAACAGACTAACCATCTCTCCACCCCCTTGCCAAATGTTTCCTCATCAACCAACAATAACTTAAAATGGTCACTTTCCTTTTCTCACACATCCAGAAAACCTTGCTTACTTCAAGGCCAGATTTCCATTCTGGCTTCCTAGTATGGTCAGGGTTGAATTACCTATTATAATGCCCCTGACTGGGGACCAAAAGAGGTCTGAAGATGTGCACTTGGAAAGAGGAGGGACAATAATGACTTTCACCTATAGAGACCGACTGCTTTAGACTGTGAGAGGCCAACCCTGTTTATGTAGAAGACTAGGGAACATATAATCCTGATATCATTCTTTTATTTTGCTGAGGAAGGGGGCTTTTATTAAATGTAAAACTGGAAAGACATATTTCTAGTGATTCCACGTGGGCTGGGTGAATAGGAAGGGATAGGAAAGTGAGCAAACTCAAGAGAGAACAGACTACAGGGAAAGATGCCTTCTATCACCAGGTGAGCAATATGGTATGATTCTTTATACAATCAATCAATCAATATTTATTAAGTGCCAGGCACTGTGCTAAACTCTGGGGATACAAAAAGAGGCACAAAAGAGTCTCTGCCCTCAATGAGTTTCTAATCTCAAACTTCCAGATTAAGCACCAGAAGTTAATTTGACTGGTTCTGTTCCTACAACACGTTAACCTTAAAAGATTCTGCTTCTTCCTACAGCTAGCTCCTTACTGCTCAGGAGGTAAAGAGAGCCCAGGAAAGAGACAATAAAGAGGAGAAAAAAAAATCTGGAGAGCTGCAAGGCGAAACAAAGTGGATTGTTCTCATTAGACAACTGGATTTTGTCCTGTGACTTATGTGCCTGTGGCTTGTCTGCTAAATAAATTAAGCTTGCCTTATAAGTTTGGACATTTGGGGGAAGTGGAGAGAAATATCTGGAGATCAGCAATCAGGTGAAATGAGGTAGATAGGTCTCACTAGATCCAGGTTTTGCAAATAGGTGCTAATACAATAGTTAGTTCCAAGTCACAAAGACAAAAAAGGACTGTGGATTCTACTTCAAGAAAGTGCAAAGATCAAGGAGAATCCAAGGAGAGTTCTTTGGTGACTTATACAAAATGGGCTCTGCTGGTTTTCCATGACTTTATAATGACTATACATATATAAATTACAAGCTGGTCTCTGAAGTATAGTGGAAAGTCAAAGAGCTAGAGCAATGCATATTTTAAATGCATATAAAATATAATTTTTGTCCTAAGAAGTGACTTATACAAAGAATTCAGAGAAATGTGGACTTATTTGATATGACACAGAATGAAATAAGCAGAAGTAGGAGAGAGAATAATCTACTTTATGAACACAGTGATGGTATTTATATAACATTTTAAGGTTTGCAAAGCACATTACAAATATTATCTCATTTGGGAGGCAGATTCTACTATCACCCCTATTTTATAGATGAGGAAATTGAGGTAAGCAGAAGTTAAGTGACTTGCCTATGGCCAAACAACTAACAAGTATCTGAGGGAGGATTTGACCCCATGTTTTCTTGATTCCAACTCTAACATGCTATTCACTGTGCTACCTAGCTATCTGATGTGAGGAAAACAACACTGAAGGAAGTCAAAAGTCTCATCAATATAGTGACCAGTTGACTTCAGAAAACCAATAGTGAAGCATGCTTCCTTGTAAACTATAAGTGGAAAATGAAGTTTCTATTGTCAAACATGGTCAGTTTGGTCAATATATTCGTTATTTTGCCTGGTTGTACATCTTTGTCACAAGGAAGGTTTTGGTGGGGGGGCAGGGAAGGATTCTTTGGGCAAGGGCAGAGATGCAAGAAAGAAATATGCATCAATAAAACTTTTTTTTCTTAAAGGAATGCTTATCTACTTTCTAGATTATCAAGGAAAATGAAGTGTTACTTGAAAGAATGAAACAAGTGCTTCAAGGAGGAAATAAAAAAGAAAACAGACATAAAGAGGCAGAGAGAAGGTTTCATCTGAGTTCATAGATGACCCAGGGAAGAGAGGAGAAAAGGACTGCTGAACATTTGGAGGTGTAGAATAGCTATGAGGCTTTTCCTGTAGAGGGCAGACCTAGACCATCTCTGGATGTAGCAATTTCTTGTATTTCAAGTAAAGATGATGTGGATCTATAGATGACAGCTCATCTAACAATGGTCCAGCGAAGGGGAATGGGGATGATTCTCTATCACAGAGACTCTTTCACGTGGGGCATCTGGACAGATATTTCAGGGCATGTACCTGGGATTTGATGGCTACCAAAGATCTGGCAAACTTGAAAACTAATATCCACTTCTGGTCATTCATAGAGGGACAAATTATGTCACCCAAAAGAATCTAGAAAGCACTTCTAAGGACTATTAAGATATAGTCCTTAGATATATATATATACACACACATGTATACACACATATATATGTGTATATATATATATATATGACAGATATGTAGATATAGATATAGACATATCTCAAAGACCTTAGTGGGGGTAGGGGTGGAAAGTGGCACAGATGATTTTTCAACAATGTTGCTGATTAAGTAAGTATTAAGTACTTTGGTTAAGTAAGCAGTAAGGGATTCAAAACAGAGAAGCAAATTTAGGGAGGGAGCATCTGGCTAAGATGATGATGCCTGAGATTGGGACTTAGATTTCTGAACTATGACTTAAAATATAGGAACAATGAGCTCTTGACTAGTGATAGAGCACCCCTAAAAAGATCCAGAAAAACATATTTGCTTGGAAACTTAGAAAATCTAATCAAAAGAGATTAACACTGAAAAAAGGAAGAGAAAAAAATTATCCACATAAACTGTGGGCATAGGAATTAGCAGGCACAAATCTAGGAGGAAGAATAGCAGACCAGTAATTCATGGGAGATAACATGTAAGAAGAGAGCCATCAATGAAATCCATATCCTTAGGTGGCTACATACATGTGCACAAAATGTGACTATTAGGAGGATTAAAGATCCTAATTCAAGGAGGCAAATTTGATTGCAAAGATAACTATTGAGACTTGGTGAGATAGAATTCATAACTGGAAGATGACTACCTTATTCAAAAGGAATGGTTTAGATTTAACTTTAGATAAGAGGAGGAGGTAGAGTGGCATTGGATATTGAAGCCTTTCCATCTGGCTCCAAATTACTTTTCCAGGCTTATTGCACATTCCTCTGTTTTACAAACTCCGGGTTCCAGACAAATTGGCTAATTTGCTATTCATCATATCTGAAATTCTATCTCCCATCTCTATGATTTTGCAAGTGTTGTTCTAAGAGAAATTAATATAATACCTTTATGTTAATAGCTAATTATTAATTTGTGATTTACCTTTTCCTTTTTATTTCTGTTAAAACCCAACTCTGGAAAAGGTCAGTCTGCCCTTCAAGGGTATGGCTGACGGAAGAGATTGCTCTTAGCCCTCAAGGCACATGCTTGTTAACTAGGTGGGCTAGACCCCACCCAACTGGGAGACCTAAGTTCTGTTAGAGTATAAACAGAATATAGTCTGGGTGAGGCTTTGCCTCGAGGAGCATTAGAGTTCAGTGTAACTTAGCTCATGAAGGAGAAAACTATCTAGAGAAGTCAGGATGGAGAAGGTTTTCTCTTGTCCAGATGCCTTGAGGCTGCTGAGTCTTATGATCAAACCATATTCTCAGCAGGAGGAGCCAAAGACTTTTAGCACATCTCTTCATTAAATGTCCACCAATCAGAATTGAGTTTCATGTGTTGAGTTCCCTTTCAGAAGGGATTTAAGGTGTTTCAGGGTCTCCTTTGCATCTTTGGTTACTGATAGAAACCAATTGATTATTAATTACCCAGAAACTCTTTCTCTTGGGGTTTTCTGTCCTCTAAGTTCTTTTATCTCAGTTCTCCATATCTGGAATGTATTCCCTCCTCACTTCACTGTCTTCAATCCTTAGCTTCCTTCAGGATCCAGCTCAAAAGCCATCTCCCACAGGAGACCTTTCCTGATCCTGCTTAGATACTACTGTCTTCTCTTCTGCAAATTCTTTTGTATATCCTTTGTGTAATTTTGTATTTTCTTAACAGCATTTGAATTGTTTCACCCAAATAGACTCTATGTTCCTTGAGTATAGGGACTATTGCATTTTTTTTTTCTTTTCAGCCCCAATGCCTAACTAGCACAGTGCCAGGTACATACTAAGTACTGTATACATCCACTTATTGAGTGGATATATAATAATATAAATACCAGAGGAAATTCAGTAAACAGAGTGGGGGTAGGGAGGGAATAGGAAGTGATGGGGGGGCAGGCCTGGTGTAGAATATTTGAGTTTGGATCAATGGAGGATCATTCTGCTAGAAATATGCTTGACACTGATATTCGGGTATCAAAGATAATTTATTATGGAAGAATCCAAAGGAATTGGAAAATGTTTCTGGACAGAAGCAGACTCTGCTCTCCTTTAGGAAGAGGGAGTGGGGAGTACAGAAGTGAGAAAAGCTTTATAGGTTAGTGCGGTGCATTCCTGCCCTTCAGAGAACAGATTTGTCCATTCTCTTCCAGGTTACACTCTTCCTAATATGCCCCCTTGTATGTTCCCCCTTGATATGTTTTAGCATGTCCCCCCTCCCTCTTCATACATCCCATGTTCAGTTAATGAGGCCCTAATTTTATGCAGGGTGTGTCTGCTTACATTTGTGAGGCTCATTAAGCATGTGCAATAGCCATTTAGCCATATGCTGTCTTTGACTCTGACTGTTAAACCCGGTTTAAACATATTCTGCCAATGACTTGAGGTCTTCTCAAAGCCACTAGTTGTTTTCCGATTGTCTGGGCCCACCTGCCTTGGTTAATTTTTCATTCCTTTGCTTGTTCAAGTTGACACAATTAATTATTCTGTGGAAACCTAACTTTTATTAATCTCTCACAATTCTATCAAAGCCTTCTGCCTGAAGCAGAGCAGCTACATTTTTTACTTTTTTTGAATACTATTTTATTTTCCCAATTAACATTCATTTTCCAAAATTTTGAGTTCCAAATTCTCCCTCCACTCTCTTTGAGATGGTAAGCAATTTGATATAGGTTATACATGTCCAATCACATAAAACTATTTCCACATTAGTCATGTAAAAGAAAACACAGACCTGGGGGTAAAAACACACAAAAAATAAAGTGAGAAATCATATGCTGTGATCTGCATTCAGACTCCTGTTAGTTCTTTCTCTGGAGGGGGATAGCATTTTTCATCATGAATCCTTTGGAAATGTCCTGGATTACTGTATTGCTGAGAATAGCTAAATCATTGACAATTAATCATCATACAACATGGCTGTTACTGTGTACAATGTTCTCCTGATTCTGCTCACTTCACTTTGGGTCAGTTAATGCAAGTCTGTCCAGTTTTTTCTGGTCATCCTACTTGTCATTTCTTAAAGCACAATACTATTCCATCACAATCATACACCACAACTTGTTCAGCCAATTGATGGACATCACCTCAATTTCCAGTTCTTTGCCACCACAAAGAGGTTCTATAAAGATATTTCTACAAATAGGCCCTTTACCCTTGAAAAAAAAAAAACACCTCTTTGTCATTCTATTTATTGAGCGGCTAGGTGGCTCAGTGGATAGAGTGCCAGCCCTGGAGTCAGGAGGACATGAGTTCAAATCCTGCCTCAGATACTTACTGGCTATGTGATCCTGGGCAAATCACTTAGCCCTGTTTGCCTCAGTTCCTCATCTGTAAAATGAGCTAGAGAAAGAAATGGTAAACCACTCCAGTATCTTTGCCAAGAAAATCTCAAATGGGGTCACAGAGTCAAACACAACTAAAATGACTCAACAAAAACATTGTGTGCCTAATCTATTCCACTGATCCACCACTCTATGTCTTAGCCAGTAACCAAATTGTTTTGATGATAATCACTTTGTAATGCAGTTTGAGATCTGGTATGGCTAGGCCACCTTCCTTCGCATTTAAAAAAAAATTATTCTCTGGATATTCTTGACCTTTTTGTTCTTCCAGATGAATTTTGTTATTATTTTTTCTGGCTCTATAAAATAATTTTTGGTACTTTGATTAGTATGGCACCAAATAAGTAAATTAATTTGGATAGAATTGTCATTTTTATTATATTGGCTCAACCTACCCTTGAGGAATTAATATTTTTCTAATTGTTTAGATCTGACATTATCTGAGTGAAAAGCATTTTGTAATTATATTTATATAGTTCCTGGGTTTGTCTTGGCAGGTAGACTCCCAAGTATTATATATTGTCCACAGTTATTTTAAATGGAATTTCTCTATCCCTTGCTGCTAGACTTTGTAATATATAGAAATGCTGATGATTTATGTAGGTTTAATCTCTTACTACATTGTTCAAGTTATTTCAACTGGTTTTTTAGTTGATTCTCTAGGATTCTCTAAATATACCATCATATCATCTGCAAAAAGTAATAGTTTCATTTCTGCATTGTCTATTCTAATTCCTTCAATTTCTTTTTCTCTTACTGTGATAGCTAATGTTACTAGTAAAATATTAAATAATAGTGGTGATAATGGACATCCTTTCTTCACTCCTGATATTATTGGGAAGGCTTCTGGCTTATCCCCATTATAGATAATACTTGCTGATGGTTTAAGATAGATACTACTTATCATTTTAAGAAAAGCTCTATTTATTCCTATGGTTTCCAGTGTTTTTAATAGAAATGGGTGTTGTATTTTGTCAAAAGCTTTTTCTACATCTATTGAGATAATAATATGACTTCCATTGGTTTTGTTACTGATATGGTCAATTATGCTGATAGTTTTCCTAATATTAAACCAGCCTTGCATTCCTGGCATAAATCTCACCTCATTATAGTGTATGATCCTTGTGATATCAATATAATCTCCTTGCTAGTATTTTATTTAAAACTTTTTCATCAATATTCATTGGGGAAATTGGTCTATAGTCTTTTTTTCCTCTCTTTTAACTCTTTCTGGTTTAGGTATCAGCACCATATTTGTGTCATAAAAGAATTTGGTAGAACTCTTTCTTTGCCTATTTTTCTAAATAATTTATATAGTATTGCATTGTTCTTTAAGCATTTGATAAAATTCACTTGTGAATGCGAGTGGCCCTGGGGAATTTTTTCTCAGGCAGTCTTTTTCTAAGATGAGGTTATTTAAGTATTCTATTCCCTCTTCTGGTAATCTGGGCAATTTATATTTTTGTAAATATTCATCCATTTCTCTTAGATTGTCAGATTTATTGGCATATAATTGGGCAAAATAGCTTCTAATAATTGCGTTAATTTCCTCTTCATTGGTGTGAATTCACCCTTTTCATATTTGATACTGTTAATTTGGTTTTCTTTAAAAAAAATCAAATTAACCAATGGTTTATCTATTTTATTCCCCCCCTTCCCCCAAATCAGCCCCTAGTTTTATTAGTTCAATGATTTTCTTACTTTTAATTTTATTAATCTCTCCTTTGATTTTCAGGATTTCCAATTTGCTGTTTAATTGGAGATTTTTGTTTCTTTTCAATTTTCTTTGGTTGCATGCCCAGTTCATTGTTTTTTCTCCATTTTATTGATGTAAGCATTTAGAAATATAAATTTCCCTCAAGTACTACTTTTGGCAGCATCCCACAAATTTTGGCACGTTGTCTCATTGTTGTCATTCTCTTTAATGAACTTGTATTTATGTTCTTAGGATTATTTAGTTTCCAATTAATTTTTAATCTATCTTTCCATGGCCTTTTATTAGATTTTTATTGCATCATGATCTGAAAAGGATGCATTTAATATTTCTGCTTTTCTGCATTTGGTTGTGAGGTTTTTATGCCTTAGTACATGGTCAGTTTTTGTGCAAGTGCCATGTACTGCTGAGAAAAAACTATATTCCTTTCTATTCTCATTGTTTTCTCCAGAGGTCTAGCATATCTAACTTTTCTAATATTCTATCCACCACCTTCTTGTTTATTTTTTGGTTAGATTTATCTAGTTCTGAAAGGGGAAATTTGAGTTTCCCCACTAGTATAGTTTTACTGTCTTTTTCCTCCTCTAACTCAAAAGTCTATCTCCCTACAATTGCCATCCATTGGTTCTATTCTGCCTATTAGGGCAGATTTGCTCTTTTATTGGTGGAAGTGCCAAAGACAAATTTACTGAGTTCCTTCTATGCCAGAATAGCTTTATTCTAGATATGATACTCCAAAAGCAATTATTTCATCCACTTGGGCATGTATTTCCAATGTGATACCCACAGCACCTGCTATGAATATGCTGGGGTATTTCCAGGTTTGAATAGCAAAATAGAACACACTCTCTTGTCAACGACGAAACCAAGATATTTATTCAAATACCAGAAAGCCAAATCTACCATAGTGACAAAAAGTATGTACACATTACCATTTCAGGGAGCACCGCCATCCCCAACCTTCTCTCTATTAGGGTCTCCCAGGGAACAAGCTCCCTTAGGCAAAATCACTCCCACTCTCTCACACTAGCTGCTCAGCCTGCTCTTTTTCTCCCAGCTCTGACTGCTCTGTCCCACTCACTCAATTCCTGTTCCACCCCTTCGGGGAAGCTCCTCCTACCACAGGCTCATGTGATTCAGGCGTCCATGTGACTCAGAGGCTCAAAGCAGGTCAAGTAGGCCTATTAATGGATGGGAAAGATCTTCACATTCCCATTAACATAACAGTGCACTTGAGTAGCCAGTGGCTAAGAAATTACTTGGTAGAAAATCTTCTGGTCAAGATTCTTCAAAATTCAGCTAGCTTGACCTTTGGATAACAATTATACTTTTCAAATATTTATTAAGGTGCTATATTGTACAAAATAAGATTACTGTGGAAGATTCCTGAGGAAGATAGAAAGTTCATCTTGTATGGTGTAGTGGTAAGAGTACTGAATTTGGAACTGGTATATCTTAGCTCTGCTACTCATTGCCTTTCTGAGTCCTCAAGCAAGTCATTTTATGTCTGTGTGTCTCATGGACACGATAAGGATTGGACCAGATGGAACCCTTTATTCCGTACTAGAAAAGACATGGTTTCCTGCCTTCATAGCCCTTATAGTCTGGCAACAGGCTGTAGGGAAGTATTTTATTATATTATTTGAAAAACCTCACTTATTAATATTATTTTTTCCAAAATATTTATTTTTAACATTCTTTTCTTTTTAAATTGAATTCTAAATTCTCTCTGTCCCTCTCTCACCCTCTCCCCCACCCACCAAGGCAAGTAATATATCAATTATATGTGTAAAATCATGCAAAACATTTCCATATTAGCTATACATTTTTTTAAAAGCAAGAAAATTGAGAAAATCTGAAGAATATTGGATGAGAAAAGTATAATGATTTCTTCTCTGTGTATAGCACTTTCAAAGAAATTGACTGTTAGGGCACAAAAATCTAGCAAACAAATACAAGAAAGAAGAAATATTAAATGCATCTTTTGCCCACTATTATGTAATAAATGCATCCAATAAAGGGCCTTTAAGACAAAAACAAAAAACAAAAAAAAAGCAAGAAAAGTGAGAAAATTATTCTTCAGTTTGCACAGTTCATCACTTCTCTCCCTGGAGGTGAATAGCACTTTTTTTTTCATCATGAGTCATTTGGAATCGTCTCAGATCATTGTATTAATATTATCTGTACGTAACTTGAAGTGGCTAGAAATTGTCTAACCCCAAAGCATACTGTAGAGATCAAGCTGACTTCAGAGATGCTCTCAGGGAAACTGAATGGCTACGGGGAATGCATGGATCCTACCCAGGTCTTGGGTCCACCCTGTGCTTATGTTTTGGGCTCCCCAAATTTGAATGTTTGTACTTACTGACATATATCTCAATGGAACTTGCCAGAGGGAACTACCCTCTCAACAAAAATTGCTAAATCCCAAGTGAGGCTCCTATGTTGGTATTTTTCTCTGAAACCCTATATAGCGTAAACCTTGAAGAGACTAGACAGGGAGTCTTCTTTCAGCTTTCCTCCTCTACGGAGTACATTTTTTTCTAAAACTATTTCAAATTTTGGGGTTCATTCTTGTGACTAATAGGGCCTGAGCATACTCATAAATTTCTATATTACAGAAAAAAGACAAATTTTTTTTTTCACTGCATTAGCATTTTGTTTATACTTCTCTATGTGGAGGTCAAGTCATGTCAGATTGTAAGGAAGGGCAATCATTGGAAGCTTCCTAGAAGTGTACTTGAACTAAGCCATAGAAGAAGGGTAGGAATTCAACAAATGAAGGAAATATAGTTCATTACTTATATCCGAAGTCTTCCATTTCCCAGAGGCCTGCATCTAACACAGCCTTCAACAACCCAAGGTCATCTCCATGCTACAATGAAGAGTCAAAGGAGAACTTTAGTGGAAGTCTTGGTTTAGAAGCAGTATAAAACTAAGAGAAATTGGTGGTGAGGTAGCCATGCCATCTGGAAGTTTGAACCACTGAACAATAGTTGCTTTGCTTGGTTTTTGCCCCATCATCAGCATGTCATGTCACTCCCCACTACAGCCCTTCCCCATCCCAGGATAAGCTCAATACCAAAAATCTCATCAACATGGAGACTGCTTCAGTTTTGCTACTCCTCACCAGTATCCAGTTACTTCTCCCACCTCTAATTGGAAGGTAGAGCAAAAAAAAAAAAAACCCCTCCCATTGTTTCCTTTTATAGAAGACTCAAAATCCTAAGCCATTTCTTCTTTGCCACCAGCTGTTTTGCCTGGTTTCTAGTCCACCATTTCAATGCTCCCCTCTCCCCGCAGCTTCCTTTTACATACTGTCTCCCTCCATTAGAATGACTGTAATGTTTTCTCCTTTGTATATCCAGTGCTTAGCATAGTGTCCTGAACCTAGCAGGCCCTCAATAAATGTTTTTTGCATTTTATGAGAGAGAAAACCTTGGGGTAAATTTCTCAAAATTATTTCTAAGCCTTCCATCAAATGAGAATGTTCATCTCTTTTTTAAATGCTATGGCAATCTCTATGTTCTTTGAGTTCCCTCAGATTCTCCTCTATTTTAAATTACCAACAATGCTTGAATTGTGGGCAAAGCAGAAAAAGAAACTACATTAACATTCTATTTTTCAGATTCTTGAAAATGAGCAACAGTATAAACTAAGTTCAGAACACCACACTTCTCTGTACTCTGAATGCAGAGTATATTGTTTTTCCTTTAATTTTTCTTGCCCCTCTACCCTTTTTTTGGAAACACAGGTAACATGGAAATGTTTTGCATGACTTTATATGCATGACAGGTCTTCTCAATGGGTGGAGGAGAGGATGGAGAGAGGGGGAGAAATTGGAACTCAAAGAGAAAGAATTTGGAATTCAGAATTTTAAAAAATGAAATGCTATAAACAAAATAAAAAGAACTGGCTCGAAACTGGCCTGGTGAGAGGGAGCACTTCATCTGCCTCTTACACGCTTCTGCTTCTCCTCTGATGTAATCCAGTCTTGAGCTATTGAATTTGAAGGGGCTGCCAAGTCACTTTCTCCTCCCCCATCCCATAGGCCAGACACTAGAGTACCAATAACTATATGGACTGGATTATTATCTCTAATTTAAAGGAGGTGGAAATAAACCAGGAACAAGGCAGATAAAACAAAATTTAGAAAGGAGCCAACATGAATTTGAGAAACAACAGAATATGATTTCCAATGAAATGGTTTTATTTGGTTAGTTTATTAAACACTTTTAAGACAATTCATTTTGGTCTGTACCCTTCTAAAAATATTTCAAGTTTTAAATGAACCTCCAATACACAAAAGAAAATTACCATACACAAATTTCAGATCAAAATACAACACTCTGATTTCTCACAATTATAAAATCCAGTCAGTACAAACTACATTAAAAAAGATAAAACACTTTCACTGATCCTTGGTAATATTACAGGACAATGGCAATAAAGTCCCCACAGCACAGTTTAAGTGCTCAACTAAGGAAACTTATTCCTTAGTTACCCAACTTTATACTGAACATGTAAACAAAATAAATGCTACATAATTCAAGAAAGTGAACGTAACCTTTTTGCATCAGTGTTACTTGTAAACCGTAAAGCAATTTGTTAAGAAAGATTATAGATAAAAAATGTTTCTGATTTTGAACAATTCTATACTAGTAAAGGAATAGACAATTATTCCATGAATAAAACTAATTTGGACCTCAGATGCAAAACATGGCATTTAATTGAAGCCCAGTAACACAATTGTTCCAACAACAGATTAGACAACTATCCTACTAAATTTGGAGACTGTCACTTGAGCCATTACTTTTTATTTTTTAAGCTTTTTAACTCTATGTAGAAGTTTCAAAAAACTAACCTTACTACAATTATTCCTGCTGTAAATCAGTTTTCAGTAGGTCACAAAGTACCATTAGAATTGCACATTTTCTTTAAATATTTTTATCATGCATAATTTAACTTCATCTGAAGACAGGCTTAACTATGCCTTTAACTTGGATTCTGTTAAGTTTATGAAAGCTGCATATCTCTTTAGGAAGCCAATATTCACTCAGCTGTCCCATATCAGAAAATATCCACATTATGATTAAACTACGTAAGGCTTATTTGTGCTTGACAGAATGAAATCCGTTGGAAATTTATACTAGCAAATATCATTCTCATGGCATTATTAAAAGAAAAATATGGTTATAGAACAGAAAAGTCTGAGAAGTTATTGATTCTTAAAGAGTCAAACTGAATTGACAACTGTTTTAGAAGACAAGGGTAAGTTGTCTCATTTCTGGAAAAGACTATGCATAAGCCATGGATAACAAGCCACTTTACACATTTCAAGTCTCATGTATGGTTCTCATTCACATTTACAAACTACAATAGTCTCCACAGGTCACAATTAACATACCACAAGAAAGGAAGCCTTTCTATCTGCCAAAGGTGCTGCTACAGTAACTAACTCCACTGTAGGGATGGGACAATATTTGGGGAACATTATGACTACTTCTCAAACACAATTCAAAACACTACAATGAGCATTTCTGCTATAAGTTCTATTGAGCTGCAAGCATACTTGTACCATAGTTCACAAATGCATGATTTTTAAAAACACTGAATCATTTTTGTTGATAACTAGAAATAAGGGTAAGGAAAGGGACAGATTGAATGATTTGCAATAAATAGAATGGGTTAAAATGAAAAAAAAAAGCTGATAGGCCCTATGGATTAAAAAACAAACAACAAAACCTACTAGTTGCAGAACACATGCTTGTTGAGTAATTAAGCAATTATAATGTGCTCTTCTGTGCTCACCCCTACCAGTGTAACTAAATCTAAATATGAAGTTTCATTCCCTTATACTTTGAATCTTGTGGTGTTTAATAGTCTAAAGGGTGGCATATACTTACATCACTTAATAGTTTGAGTTTAGGACACTTTGACCCCACATTCCCAAAACCAGACACGTCTGGGTATATATATGTGCTAGAATCAGAGCCTCCAAATGTTATTCTATAGTCTAGAAATGCTTTTGAAGCAAAAACAACAACAAAAAACCCAACAACCAAAAAAACCCCTTACTATCAGATATGTTGTAATGTAATCTCTTATTATTGTAAAGATTATAATTTCATACTCAATTCAAAGTTTGGATTCAGTTTTATTATTTAGAACTAAATGTTAATGATAAAACTGATTGCTTAAGATAAATGTTAGCTAAAATAGTCATAAAAATCCATAAATATCTTTTCCACTCTACAGTATTTCTGCAAAGGTAAATGCATATACAGCATCTGTTGTCAATACACATCCAGAACAGTTTCCATGCATTAAGCAGGTGACAATTTAGTGTATCCAAGGAACATCAGATCTTTCAGGGATCTGGCCACTTGGCTGCTTGCTAAGGTGGCTAGCTAACAAGCTGACAGGAAAAATGCTTACCTAATTAGAAGGCAGTAATAGGGTTTGGAATATTCCTTATTATCCCACTCCCAAAAATAGCCCCAAAGGTTCCCAGGTTATACTAAGAACATGTATATAGGACTGGGGAAGAAGAGATCCTATTATAAACCCAAAAGGCCTAGGACATCTAGATGTCTGGTAAATAACTTGGGTTTTCTAAGGGTTTCACTGAATTCTTGGACTGGTCTCTGCAGAGAACACGGGTTAACTGTCAGCTCTTAAAACCTAATCTGGTGTCCCGGTATATAGATAACAACCCTTCCAAGACTAGCTGACTATGGTCATTAAAACTGTCTCTCTAAGGCATTTATGTACCACATCTGTCTTAAAAGAGTACCTTTTTTGATACATGACAAGCAATTAAGAGAGATGGATACAGAATCAGAGTATAGGGGCAGGGATTTGGGGAATAGATGAATCTGACATGAAAAATGGCCAACAGAATTTTTTGCCTCTAAAAAGGCCCCTTAAACACCTTAAGGAAAAATAAAAAGCACTTGTCTGGTGAGGGAAGGGCTAACTCCCTCAAAGTGGACCACTCCAGGAACAGTTCTGGTTAATGAAACCTGAATAGCAAAAGCAGAAACAAATCACACAAAAGATGAATGTAGACAAATGAAAAACATACGAAATAAAAGGGCAGCTATGCCCTAGTAAACTACCTCCAGATAAATGTGTATTTCCAAGTTAGTGAATTTACCATCTCCATGATCATGCTAAGATCTTAGCAAAGCCTGTCAGACAGTGGCTTAAGTAGAAAATTGTATGTAGCTCTTTAATTATAAAATTTTAAAATTGAACAATGAGATTTATCATGAAAAATTAAAGACAAGGCACAGGATCACACAAACTATTCCAAAGACTCTAGAAAAATTATCAAAGGATGACATAATTTATAATCCATTTATCAATCCCAAGGACCCCAAAGAAATAGATTTGCAAATATTCAAATCTGTGAGGCATTAGATCAGAAAATATGCAAGCATAAATTGCTATTCAAGGTGCTTCCAAAAACAAATATCAAAACTATCATCCTTTTTTGTCTGTTAACCAATTCTGATAGGCAAACATTAGGATCACCAGGTTGAGATTTGGAAGGGACCTTAGAAATCATTTAGTCCAACTCAGATAAATAAATTGAAGCACAGACTTGCCCAAGGTCCTAAGTCTTTAAATATCACAACTATTTTAGATAAAAAACGTGGCTTATCTGGAGCCAAATGCAGGTTCTTAGACATCTGAAAGTCAAGAAGGAAGAACTGACAGAATTTGGCTAAAAAGCATGGTAGTTAGAGATAACGTTTTGAGAATCACTTTTGTAGACCTAAAGATGACTGCTTAGTTTAGTAAAACTAGGAAGAAAAATTATGGAGAGAATCCAAATTCTCAACAGCAAATGAAGTTCTTAATTAAAGCATTCTTCATCCCCTCCTCTCCCCTCCAGAATAATTTCCCTCAAAAAATGGTTCATGTTGGTTTTGTTGATTTTTCTCTTCTTCCTCTTTTTCCCTAAAAATTCTTTGTTATAAGGGATGGCTCTCTGGAAGACAAGAGAGTAACTCTAGATGGTGTAAAAACAAAAGATAATCAATACAAATCAATTAAAAAAACACAAAAAGAGAATTGGTTTATAGAAATCATTAAATCTGACCATGAACCCAATGCAAAAATCCCTACATTGAGAGCTTTTGGGGTGGTGAGGATGGGAAGGAAGGGGAGGGGTTTATTACTGAGGAAGCTAATGTGGACAATTTTGCTAGAAAAATCTTTATGTTGAGCTGTAATCAGTCTTCCATCTGTATTTCCTTCAGATGGTCTAGAATTTTAAAAAATACTATTTTGTTTTCTCAACCTTCAAATCAGTAACTTCTGAGTCAATCCTTAACTTGCATCTGAGTATTACAAATACAAAAGGGATGGCTCCAGATTTCTAACTTCTTTCTATGGGGGAAGGATGATAAATTTATACCTTCTCAAAAGATCATTGATCTAGGATTTGAAGGGGTCCTCAGGGACTATCCAGTCCAATCCACTTATTTTATAAACTCAGACCCAGGGAAGGTCACACAGATGGCAAAATCTGGGATTTGAACCTGGATTCTCTGATTTCAGAGCCATTGCTGCTTCTATTGTGTCATATTGATCAAACATTTTGCCAAATTTGTAAATCTTGTTATTTTCCAGAAATCTAGTAACTAATTCTTTGTGTGGGCATGGATAACAATAAAGGAAATCTAACTTTGTGTATACAATGAGACCAATCATATGACCAAACATTAGAGGCATCACAGATTTGCTGTTGTTCAGAGACTCATAAATCTTTGACCTCTTCTGAGGTAAATAATAATTTCTGAGCTAAATAATAACTGCTCAGTAAGAATTTCAGAAACAAGATACTTAATGTTCTAGTCTTCAAATCATTTTTTGGATATAATTTAGCCACCGCTCTCCAGCAACCAAAGAAAAATCATCTTTTAATTTTTAACCTTTAATCCCATATGAATTCCATGCTACAGGAAAAGCAAGCACCTAAATAAAACTCTCAGAATTTGAAAATATACTTAATGTTTTTAGAGTATTAAACCAGGCATTTTTTTGTGTAAGCATTCAACCCATTCATTTTAAAGAAGAAATTGAAGCCCAATGAGTTTCAGTGACTTGCTAAGGCAATACAGGTAGAAAGCAGCTGTTAGGATCCAAATTCAGGTCCTCTAACATACTTGTCTTTCCACTTGGATATTAATTTACTTTTGAACAGAAAGAACCAGAGGCAAATCTCATAACTCTCATCTTCAAGCTGCCTACTTGCCCAAACACCTGTAAAATATGAAGGAAAACTCACGGCTGACAAAACTAACACCACAAAGCCCAACATGATCTAAAGCTCATGCATTTTATTCCCAGGAAAACTGCTCACACATAGAACAATTTACTTTTTACGAGATGATTAATAAGCATAAAACTAGAAGAGGAATGAGGGTGACTAGTTGGAAACACAAAAACGATTTATGCTTTTATGAGAAGATTAAAAGCATAAAACTAGAAAAGGAATGAGGTGACTAGTTGGAAACACAAAGAACTGCACTGACAAGCCAGTGGAGAACAAAGGAGAGAGAAAAACGCAGACACAAAAGCTCAAAAAAGCGAGCAGCCAGGAGTAATTTAGTATAACAAACAGCTTTATAAACTCCAACAGAATCTGAGGGCATCACTATCCAAGGTCTATTACTGAGTAATTACGAGCAGGTTAAATTATTTATGTTCATGTTAATAGTTTAAGAGTAATGGGATGGACCAGGTGGTAATATTTTAGGTCTGTAATCCCAGATTCAGGGAGGCTGATCTCTAGAGTTCAGAAATTCTGAGCTACAGTGAGCTAAAGGGACTGAGTGTCCACACTATGTCTGGTATTAACACAGTGTGTTCAAGGAAAAGGGGAGGGAGCCAAAAGGTTGCCTAAAGATAGGGCTTGTGAGTAGCCTGTGCACTTTGGCCTCTGTTGGATACAGAGACCTAGTCTTTACAAAAAAAAAAAAAAGAATTTGGGGAAGTGTATTTTCCATCAAAATGATTAAAAATAAAGTACTGGCAGCAAAAATAAAAGGTTTAGTTATTTAGAAAATTCATTTTATGTGAGGCGGAATAATGGTACAGTGGTCTGGAGTCACAGAAATTGGAGATAAATCAGAGCTCTGCACTACCTGTGTGACTTTGGGATCAAATTTGTAAAGCGCTTAGCACACTGCATGGCACAAAATGGGCTTTTAATAAATATTTCTTCCCTTCCTCCTTTTCACCTCCCCCTCTATCCCTCCCCTGCCCCACAAATAATCTTTGTGACTGTCTATACCAAAGCCCCCTTCTTGGGCCAATATTCCCTAATATCTGTTGTATTCCTTATAGAACACAGACAACTCAAATGCATGAATTTTCACTTTTATATTTGTATCCTCAATTCTTAGCCTAGGGCCTGGTACAAAGTGCTATTTGACTGATAAGTACTTTGGGAGGGGAGAGGGCTTTAACTCTTTTCAACCATTAAGGGATCTTTAACACTCCAAATAACTGGTCCAAGTTACATGAAAAGTTCTCCTAGCAGCCTAGAAAAGTTAACAAACCTCCTTAAGCACTAAACTTATAATCAAGATAAGTTGGCAAATAATGGGAAGATTGAAGCCCAGATAATTTCCTCAGAATATAAAAAAATTTATAGTAAATTAGTCTTACTGCCATGAAAACCATCAATAAACATTTTCTTAAGCACCTTACCACTTTCCCAGTGCTAAGTGTTAAGTGCATAATTTTTAAAACAAAGAGAAACTAGATAATTGAGCAGTTTTCAGTATGAGATGTCTAAAACAGACAACTATCCAAATGTCTTGGAAGCTATTTTTAACATAACTCCGAATATTTTAATGGCTTCATTTAAAAAATCATGGCTATCTAAATAGGAGGAAATATTTAGTAATCTAATTTGATGTATCTATCAAAAGTAAAAATGAATGAGAAAACAAATTTATTCAAAATGCTAAGCTACCATTTATGAACTGCTTTTCTCAACAGAAACAGCATGTCAGAGGAAATAAAAAGAACACAGAAGATGTCTTAAAGAAATAACAGTCAAATCTGTTCACTGGTTCTAGACTTCTGTCAAAGAAGTCTAAGTTGACAAAATATGAAGATATAATAAAAAAAGTACACGGGAACAGATTTTCCAATAAAGAAACAAGGGATTAAATACATCTAAATCTTATCCAATTTTACAGGAAAGATGATAAAGCATTCTCTCTCTCTCAACATATCTATATATCTATATATAGATATGTCTATATATAGCTCTAATTATTTAGGAAAATGAAGCTGCTGTTAAGACTTTAATAAACTTAACCTAAAACTTTAAGTTTATATCATTTGTATTTGATGGAAAAGACTAATGAAATACAAGATATTTTTTAAAGACCATTATGTGTGCTAAAATATTTCATTAAAGAAATAATGTTATGACACTTATCAATCTCTTGGGGGAAAGCATGAATTATCCTGAGTCATTTCTACTAATTCAACTAACTGCGTAGTTAATCTTCATTTTACTTTATGTTACACGGATAGCCTTTGTAGTCTCCATTTTCTCAACATATCTAATTCATTCTGTGACAATAAAAATGGCCATAGGAAGTCTCAAAATCTATCAGACCACGAGTGATTACTACCAATGAGGAAACTAGAGGTCAAATTCTAGCTGGGCACTACATATTTTAGAAGCAAAAAGCAAAATTTCAACCTCAAAATAAGCTTACATAACACACTAAATGATTCTACAATGAAGTTTCATTTGTTGGCTTACATATGAACTTATAAAATACTCAGAATAAGTTTTTTAAAATTAGTTAATTTAGAAAACCTCAATTGTTGAGAAGAAAAGAATCCAGCTTTTTGTGTATCACGCTAAAGTGCATGCTAGCTTTACAAATTGAAATCATGATGTACCAAAATACAAAAAAAACCCAAAAAAACAAAAAAAAAACCACCAAAAACCAAAACCTGTAGCAAGACAGGTACTTTAAATAGAAATATTATGTTAGAAAGTATATCCCCTTTAAACAAAATGAATAGTTGAGGTGCTAATTGGTGCTAAAAAACTAGAATAAATGTGGTTAAGTCATATTTTGGTTGACTCTTTATAGCATGCAAAATATCTATCTCCAGTTCAGTCTTCTTAAATACCACCTACTATTAACCATTCCTCACTATGGACATAACACTAAGTAAACTAAATTATTATCATCATTGCAATGGTTTAATCTCCCTTTATTTGTAACTAATGTTGTTAAAGGATGTTAGAAAACATGCAAAATAATTTCCCCAATTGAAGATAGAATTTTCTTTCCCTTATGGAGTATAGCAACTGAAGATGTTGCTCTCCGTGCCCCCCTACCCCGAAATACCAAAAAAACATTTCTGCTTTGTAAATTCTAAAGTTTCCTAAAATTATAAAGAGATCTTTTATAAACATCTGGGAAACCTGTCAATTAGACATACTTGGGTAGCCAAACTCTTTACAGCAGAAATGTTTACCTTATAATTATATATTTAAAAAAAAAAAAGCAGCAGGGTATAATAAAAAAGCACTGGACTTAGATTCGGGAGACCTGGGTTCAATTCCTGGATCTTAACAAAATGTATCTTTAAAGATCTGGATCTCTATTTTCTCATCAGGAAAATAAGGGCTAGATGAGCTATGAGGCCCCCTTTGGTGCTAAAATGCTATGGTTCTCTTACCAGGTCAGTGAAATCTAAAGACCTAGTTTCTTCTCCAGACTCATACTCTCTTCCTGTAATTTTTGGCAGGTCTTTTCTTTAGGGCCTGAAAGACCTCTCAAACGTGCACAATGGTGATAACCTTATCCACATCAGAGACAATGAGGATATCTGTGACCGACACTCTTAGTTTAATGTCTTATCTATCTTAAATCCTATGTGACAGAATAGATGCCATTAAGTTGTGAAGAAGATACGACAGGCACTTCAAAACTTTTCTATTATTTTTTCTACATTACCGCAGTCCTTTCCTACAGAAAACAAAACCATTTATCTAGGGCCCAGCAATATGAGCCGTTCTTTTTAAACAATAAACGCACATTTCCTTCAGGACTACTCTAGGAACCCTAGACTCAGACTTTAACTTTCCTACAGGCAAAAACTTGTTTTTTATCTTTACAATCCCTACAACTCCCAAGACAACACACGCAGCAAGTAGTTAGTGAGTTGATTTAGTGCAGGATTATCCGCTGACTTTGCCTTTTCTGGATGCTGTATGAACCTTTAGCTACCCACTTAATGGCTGCCCGTTGCTCCACAGTGTTCAGAGGCAGCTATTTAAAGAAAACAGGACCTGCTTAGTCCTAGAGTCCTCGCTTCATGGTGATTCTCAAGGGGCTCTGTGGTTCTGATAGTGACAGCTCCTTTTCGATGGTCAAAGGCCATGTGTCAGTTTATTTCTTTCAATAAAACTGACCACAAGCAGGTTCCCATCCCTCGCAGATGCCAACACACAAAAGGAGTTAATACAATCTTTTTCAGCATCCTCATGAAAATGGATTAGAGCATGGATTTCATATGCTGCAGCAGAAACGTACCAAATATTCTAATGAAACAAAGAGAGTTAATGGAATTCCCCAAGTGCCTAACCCATTAATAATGGATCTCTTGGGCACTAGGGAAGAGAGAGTGCTCTCTGCGTGTCACATAAATGGCAAAGTTGATTTTGTTATTTCCAGATGGGTATTTTTGCCCCTCTACCTCACCCAACACAGCATCTGTTCTTGGAGACCAGCCCAATTTACAAATTAAGATAATGATACTTTCAAGTTGAACGCATCACTGAAAAAAGTACCACTGATAAGACTATAATGTAACATGGTGAAATACTTAAAAACACATATTTAAAGTTCCCTTATTTGCAACCCATTTCAGAAAATTTTTACCTTGCTGCAACCTAGAGAATAAAGTCTATTTCTAGTTACTAATTCTCCACGACTGTTTGCCACTAAGTGAAATATTGCTCCTAAACATTTGCTAAATACTATGTCTCTGCACAGCACAAAACGTACCATCAACAGTTACTTGGTAAACGAGGCTTTTTAATTCAACTAATGAAAACAAAAAAACCTAGCAAATTCATTAAAATCTATCAGCGTTCAATATTTTATTGGATTTTATTGCCCAATTATTCATTAACACAGCAGTTTAAAACTGAAGATCAGTAGGTTCTACAGTATATCTGAAGCACCAAAAGTTGGTAACATACATAGACCACAACTAAAATTTTTAAAGCAAATACATATTAACATACATGCTATAACACATACCAAACAATTCATAAGCATGCACACAGCTACCTACAAACACACATACATACACTCACTCTCTTCACAGGAATTAAGCAACCTCAAAAACTAAAAGTATCTTCATCCTAATTTTTAAATTTCCTTTGAAAATCCATTGTTGGAGAGAATCATCATTTTAGGTCATCTAGTCCAATCTCTTTCCCTCATTACCATCACTAAAACATAAATATCCTCTACAATACTTCCCCCCCAGAGCATGTGTCCATAGAAAAAATAAAACTTAAGGGAGAGCTATTTAGTACTTCCATTTGCTCTGACAACCTGAGATAACTCTCCTTCTATAGGTTAGATTATGAAAATGAATTGCACTTTTACCCGAAGGTGTTTACATTGAAAATTTTAAGAACTATTATCAGCTGCCAATCACTATATACATGACTGGGACAAGTGTCCTAATGAAAAAGGAGTTTGAAAAATGCATCCATCACAATATAATGTTTCAAGGCATAAGTGGAGTGTTGAACACAAACCTGCATAAAACAAGTTAAAATTATTTTCCAAAACTGAAGTAGCTCTAATTTTAAAGCAACCCCCACCCCCCACTATTTATTTTAGAACATAATGAAATTAAACACATCCCTGAACGTCAACACAAGAATTTGTAGTACTTTGTATATACAGCTAAAATAATAGTTTGGCACTTAGCAGCTTTTGTTCGTTATTGCATACTTGATCATGTAGCAAGTCTATTTCACAAACATTACATAATTTGGGTAGCTACATTGTAAACTGATTTTTAAAAAATCATTTTTATTAAGATTGATTTACCGAATTATGTAGGTATAGAAATATTGCAAGTAGGAATCTATTAAATAAAAAAAAATCCTGTGAATTTTCTACTTTGAAGGGATTCTTCCCCTCAAACATGAGCTGCTATTGTTATTCCTACGATTGTTATAAAATCTTGAGAAAAATCACACACATGCATAAAATAAAGAAATATAGTAGCTTTAACAAAGATACCAAAGTCTCCTTTCAAATAAATCTCAACTACTATTTTTGAATATCACTTGCCAAACACTGTACTTCTAGTGACAACACCTGGCACAAGATATTGCAGCCTGGAGATCATCTTTGGAGAATTTTTTTCTTCTGTAACTAGTACCTAAATTTAAAAGTAATTTCTGCTCCTTCACTGTGGCATCTTCTTGGCTTTACTTGAAATGCGTCTTCACTGTTGACTTGCTTTGATTAAAAGATAACACCATTATGAAAATTTGCACAGAACAACTGGTGTTGGGATACACCAAGAGGAAAAAAAAACATAGTTTAATTTAAACAATTATCTAACATTATTGTCAAGCAAAGCCAGCCCAATGGCTTCAGTGCAGCATATAAATCTCCAGTGTGAAATACAAAACCTGGTAACTTCACACACAAACATCTCAGGGCCAGAAGGGAAAGATACTGTGCTATACGCAGCCTTCTTCGGGATTCTTTTGGCACAGTCTTTATAGTGCACACCTGGTCAGAAAGTACATATACTTGAATCCATTTCAGTAAAACTGTTATCTTCTGACAGGCATGGGAGGAGGGAAAAAAAAGCACATCAATCACCTTTTACTTTTTGCTAGTTGGTAGACAAACATGATGGAAAAATTTTTATATGCGTAATGATAGCATATAAATACTTCACACAAAAAGTTTCTATAAGAAACTCTTGCTTTTAATTTTATAACCAAAGTGTACCATTTATTAAAATGTTAAGATAGATCCTGCTAATTAGGTCTGACACTAGCAGAATTTGCAACTATACACTAAGAGAAATAAATGGTAAAAAAAAATTAATAAAAACCAAACATATCAAGCCAGTTAGAAAGTCTGATATTGCATAAAGGCCAGATTATGAAGCAATCATAAAGCCCCTGATTTCAAACAGAGGATGTCAGAGTTAAGAGTGGAAAACAGAACACATTAAAATAAAGGTTCTGCTAAACTGAAGGGTCTTTTTTGCTAGAGAAGAGGTAGGGTTTTTAGGGGGGAGAGGAGGAGAAAAGGGAAGAGGATTTGTTTTTTCCCCAACCATGATATGTAAGCTTAGTTTGTTATATTATTGACAGAATAAAATTAAGTTGAGGTAGGTAATTTATTCTACCAGCCAACCTTTACTCACACCACCATAGTTTGACTAAGAAGTCTCACTGGTGAACAATACTGGGAAGAGTCTACTGCTTAAACAAAAATGCATTCTTAATAGTGTTTAAACCAAACAGTAGTAAACAAGACTTCATGTGCTTTGGAATAAAAATTTCCTTAAAAACATAGTTTTTAAACCCCAGATATGTTGCCTGGACAATTTCCTTAAGCATTTAGCAGCCTTAAATTTTGTTTTTCTGACACAGCTTTTTTGTCAATATTTTTCTTGCTTATTAAAATCCTCAGACCTATCAAACCAATAAGTTTTGGTCAACTGATGATGGAAGAAGGGTATTTCCTAAGATCCTTCATGACTCCAAATATGCTAACCCAGAAATAAAAATCACACGTAAGATGTTCGTAATTTCAAGTCTTTGGGAGGAATCTGGGAATATGGTGGAGTAAGTCAGAAAACTTTCGGCTCCCCAGATTTCCTCCACAAAAAAGACAGAACATCACCTCAGAGGGAATGTAGAACAAAGGAAATAAACAAAAGACAGGGTAGAGCAGTTGTTCTCCTAAGACAACTGGAGAAGACCTCCAGGGGCAATCCAGGGGCATAGGTTCAGCCCTGAGTGAAGTACAAACACCTCCAGGCCAACTCTGTGGAATCAACAAGCCCTGGAGGCAGCCACAGCCTTAGAAACTCTCATGTCACAGACAGTGTGGGGGTCTGACTGCTGAGTAGGAGATGATAGAAGGACCCTCCATTGTCAAGGGACTCCAAGCACAGCTGTGCTGACAAGACACGTCGGGGGCTGGACTGCCACTGTCGGGGAGAAGGAACTAGCACCCACCTGGTGAGTGCAATAGCAGAAGGGTGGGGACCCTGTTGGCTGTGGGCACTTCCAGGAGAGTAAAGTCCCTGGTTTCAGTTCCAAGGCAGAGAGGACAACTGTAGTTTGCAGCCACCAGAGGGACCGAAGGAAGCAAGATCATTTGCAAGACAGCATGGCTGGGGGCACTAGTCATGGTTTAGAAGTGGAGAGGAGAGCCCAAGTTTGGGCCCTAAGATAGACCTCAGAAAATAACAGTAAGAAGGAGGGGCATCATTCCCCATACCTTGAGACTAGAACTTGATTACACTAATAGCTGCTAAAAAACAAAACAAAAATAAATAAAAAGGAGTAAGCAAAGAAAAAAGAACCCAACTATAGACGGCTACTAAAGGGATAGAGAAGATCTGGGTTCATATTCAGAGGAAGATAATGGAGCATAATTTCAAGTCTTCTCTTGGCATAAGAGAGAAGTCAGCAGCTTCTTTAAATTCATGAGGGCTGCCTCCTGAATCATGTATATGCTGAATCTTTAGACTATTCAGATGGAGTGCTTAAAAAAGATAGAATTCTATTATTACCTTAGTTGCGACTGATCATAATATATTATATATGTATATATATATATATATATATGTTTAAATATATATATTTAGGTTCTCCTGACAGGGCACTAGTAACCAACAGACCTGGGTCCACATTCACCCTCACAGGCATAAGCAAAGACCTTAAGTTGTAGGGCAGAGCTGGGCATGATTGCTATAGAAAAGCATTCATGGTATGCTTAGAGACATTGGTTTACATACAGATTTTCTGTATACCAAAGCCACATACTTTAATATAGCAGACTTAGTAAAAAGGAGTTCCCTTTGGGGAAAATGCACCTTAGTGTTTTAGTTTTAACATTCTATTAATCCCCATTTCCCTTCTGTTTCCTGGTACTGATGATTCTCCATCAGTACACAAACTTCTGACTATAAAAGTTCATTCATTCACCTAAGGTTGTTTTGGAATAGTTACTTTCTCCCCCAACAAGAGCTAAAGCTCCAGCTTTTAAGCATTACAAACCCCCAAGAGTTACCATACCAAATCACAGTGTAGAGAGTTAAGTTTTAGTTGTTCTCCCTGTTCTGCCTTATCTAAAGCTAGGTTCTGGTGCACTGTGTCAGGTTCTTGCTTCTATCCCATTTCCAAGAGAGCCTTCAAGGGGAAGGAACACGGATTCTGAACAGTCCTTGCTGAAGCTGCAGTCGGAAAAGCTTGCAATTTGCAATTCTCAAGGCAGCACAGCCAGTACGGCGAAGGTCTGATGGAAAGAGTGGTTTTGTGTGGTGCCAAGTGCCTGTGCTTCTTTTAAACTCACGAACATAGTCATAGTTGGTACCTAAATACAAATGAGCAAATGTAAATAAATATTCTAAAAATCATTCAGGAAGAGCTTTAACAAAATGCATGATAACATTCTAACCTGTATCAAGATCTCCAATCACATAGATACTGGCCCCGATAGGAACAGCTCCATAAACAAAGGAAGAACTTGCTGGGATGCATAAATTTTGGTCAGTAAGATAAATCCATCTGAAAGAAAATGCATTTCTCTTTAGAAAAGTCAAAAGAACGGCAGCCAGAAAAAGTCTAAGGGAAAAGTCTAAGTTCACATAAGATTTGCTCAAATAATTGTCAAAAAATTACTGGTCACATCTTGAAGCCTTTCCAAAAAGTATGTTAGATAAGAAATCAGGTTAGATAACCCCAGGTCTAGTCTAACTCTAGATTTCAATGATTTTAACAGGAAAGGAAAAATAGGCATATTTCTACCCAATTTCACTTTCTAACCTTCAAAACTCCTTCGATGACTAACTTAGATACTTATGATGGAAAATGTTATCCACATCCAGAGAAAGAACTATGGAGTATGAATGCAGACTGAAGCACACTATTTGCTCTTTTTTTGTTTTGTTTTTTCTTTCTCATGGTTTCTCCCATTCATTCTAATTCTTTTTTACAACATGACTAATATGAAAATATGTTTAATAAGAATGTACATGTAGAGCCTTTATCAGAACGCATGCCGTCTAGGGGAGGGGGAGGTGGAGAAAATTTAAAACTAAAAAGCTTATGGAAGTGAATACAGAAAACTAAAATTATTAAATAAATTAATTTAAAATAAAATTTTAAAACTTCAAAACTGTATAACATATTTGACATAATTCCACTCAAAATTTAAATATCACTTTTACGCATTACAATAAATAAATCACTTAAGTTTATTTCCCATCTCCCAACCTGGCCTCTAATTCCTGTCCTTCCCTTCTCTTCTTGCCTACATGCTATCCATCCTCTAAAGCCAAGCTCAAGTCTCACCTCTTCTGTGAATTCAGTCAGTCAATCAATACTTGTTTAGCACCTATGTGACAAGCATTATGCTAAGTACTTGGGGATACAAAGAAACATAAAAAACAGTCCAAGTTCAGAGTCTAATGGGGGAAGACAAGATGAAGACAACAATGTACAAACTAGTTATATAGAGAATAAATTGGAAATAATTAACAGACAGAAGGTGCTAGAATTAAGAGGGGTTGGGAAAGGCTTCATGTAGAAGGTAGGATTTTAGCTGGCACTTGAAGGAAGCCAGGGGAACTTAAAAGCACAGATGAAGGACAGAACAGGAGGACAGGCAAGGAAAATGCTCAAAAGTACACAGAGAGTAACTTGTGGAGGACCAGCAAGAAAGTCAGTGTCACTGGATCGAACAGTATGTTGGGGAGTGAGGAGAGGTATAAGGTGTAAAAAAAGGTGAGGGGGAGAAGGTTATGGAGGGTTTACAATGCCAAACAAAATTTTTTAGTTGATCTGGAGATGATAGAGAGTTTAAGGAGTAGGGGGTGACATGGTCAAATCTGTATTTTAGGAAGACCATTCTGACAGCTGCGTAGAGGACAAATTGGAGTGGGCGAGAGACTTAAGGCAGGGAGACCAATCAGCAGACTACTGAAGTAGCCCAGGTGTGAGCTGATAAGGGCCTACAAAGAAGGACAACCTAGAAGTGGCAATGGGGAGCAAGGAGCATTCCAACTCTCCCCCACACACCCTTTCGCCCTTGCCCATGAGTTGGGGGAAATGAGTTTAAGTTCATTAGTGCTGGAAAGAACAGCCAGAGAGGCTGTGTCATCAGGAGGGAGCCAGGTCTCAGTGAGGACCAGAAGACAAAAGGGTAGGAAAGGAAGAGATTTAAGATGAAAGCAAGTTTGTTGTCTATGAAGCAGACATTCCAGAAAGTAGGGTAGAAAGGGTATGCAGCTTTAGAGTGGCATGTTGTAGGTTTCAGGGGAATGGGAATAAGGGATCAAGTAGTGTAGATCGAGTAAGTAATCTCTTTTAGTGATTCAGAGCATTTTTTTTCATATTGCTGTTGATAGTTTGGATTTGTTCTTTTGAAAACTGCTGTTCATTTCCTTTAACCATTTATCAACTGGAGAATGGCTATTATTCCAATAAATTTGATTCCTTGGAAATGAGACATCAGGGAAATTTGCTGCCAAGATTTCCCCTGAATTAAATATTTCCCTTCTAGATCTTCTGTGATCCTCTCCCATCCCTTGTTTGGTCATGAACTCTTCTTCTATCCTTAGATCCAAAAGGAAATTTCTTCCTTGCTCCTGTGATTTATTAAATGACTTTTTATATTTCAAAAAAAAACCCCCCAAAACCAAATGTATTATTTTAAACATACATTAAAATTTTCTTTAAGTTATGGATTTTCTTCTTCCCTCCCACTCTTCTCCCATTCACTGAGAAGGTAAGCAATGTGATATCAATTATACATATGAAATCATGCAAAGCATATTTCCATAACAGTCATGTTGCAAAAAAACCCAAGAAAAATAAAGTAAAAAAAACATGCTTCAACCTGCAACATTTTATACCCAAATCATGTATTGATTTGGAACTTATACAGTATATGGTGTCATAAAACCTAATTTCTTCCAGACTGCTTTCCAGCTTTCCCAGTAGTTTTTGGGAATGGCTGAACACATAATTATGAACGAAATGGAATCCTAGTGGCTAGTAAGAAAGATGTAAGGGATGGTTTCAGAGAAACCTGGGAGAACAGTTATAAAATGATGCAGTTAAGTCAGCAGAACAATTTACGGTTTAACAACGATGTGAAGACATACAACTCTGAAATACTTAAGAACTTTGATCGATGCAATAACCAACCATAATTTTGGAAGAATGTTGATGAAGCATGCCATTGATACCTCAACAAAAAGGAGAGGGATTCAAGAGGCAGAAAGAGACGTATATTCTTTGAAATGGCTAATGTGAGAAATATTTTTACTTTACTATGTGTCAACTCTAAAATTCTAGTTCTAATGAAAAAGGTCAATAAAAAGAAAGATGGCAGAAAGTTACATCTTTTCTGACTGTTGAATGAACAATGAAAAAAAGCGGTAGTAGAGCTATTAATGAAACTGGTTAAATTAAAAATAAACTAGCATACAAAGGACCAAACCAGCCTAAGCCATATATGAGTGATTCTAAAGCAAAGTGGTACAGAGGCAACCTTGTCATTGATGGATACAGATTCCACATACAGCTATTATCTGAATAATAGCCACTCACTATCTCATTACTATTAGCAGAAAGATAAAATTTGAGTTCTTTTATATGACCGTACCCTGTCGGCACTTAAGACACAAACTTTCTTTACATTATTCTGTGCAAAAGGGGTCCAGAATACATTACAAACAGGAGCAACATGACTAAGATATCCTGTTATTGTTAGAAGACAAGGCTATTACAATAAAAAATCATAATGGAGGAATATCGGGAGAGGCAAGGAGGAATTAATTGTGAGTAGTAGGAGCTGGTTAACAAGATAAAAATATGATGAAGCTCAACGTGTAAGAATGAGAAGCAATGACAAGAATTTGCTGTAACAAACGGAACCTTTAAGAGGTGGTCTTATCCTGGGCTCCATGAACTTGTTTTTAAAAACATTTTTGTTACTGTATTTTAATCTGATTGGCTTTCTTGGTAATCTTACAGATTTTATTTTATGTACTTTAAAATATTTTGAAGATCTCTAGGTTTCACCAGATTGCCAGAATGGTCAATGACACACACAAAAAAATATGAAGAAACTTTGTTCTAGATACATGCCAATAACAGTATGGCTATGTTATTGCAAGACCATGTAGAAATTACTATATTAGATATATTATGTAGTCAGTAGGGTATGAAAACTTGATTTACCCTTGTTCATTATTAATTTTTAATAATTAGTAATTATTTTGGAAGTATTCAGGAAATGATCCAAGTATCACTTTATACATTTGGCTAGTAGGCATTGTGCTCTGGGTTTAAGGCATACAAGGAGTTAAAGATTTCAGTGCCCTTTTCAAACCCCCTAAAACACGTATAAACCACTCCAACTAATAAAGTAGTCTACTTCTCTTCCAATGTGGCTTCACAGTCATAATGAAGAAAAATGATTTAAAACTATTAAAATGAAATATCCCCCAAATCCATTAGGACTTCTGTACCTTTAATGAATGATCCTGAAACAGCCACAATAACTTATTTTTGTTCCCTCCTAAGCATATGGAATTCAACTTGGTGCTACAGCACCCCCTTCTGGTAAACTCTGAGATCAAAGTCAAAATCAAAATGTTGAACAGTTGTTTCAGTCACGTCAGACTCTTTGTGACCCCATTTAGGGATTTTTTTTTGGAAAAGATACTAGAGTGATTTGCCATTTCCTTCTCTAGTTCATTTTACAGACGAGGAAAACAGAGGCAAACAGGGTTAAGTGACTTGCCCAGGGTCACACGGCTAGCAAGTGTGTGAGGTCAGATTTGAATTCAGGAAGATGAGTCTTCCTGACTGCAGGCCTAGCACTCTATCCACTGGGCCACCTAGCTGCCCCTGAATATTTGAAGTCATTGATAGTTTAAGCCAACATATTGTAAGTCCTTCACAGATAGAGACCTGTTAAGTGCAAGTACAGGCACATACATTCTTTCAAAATAAAATACAAAAAGAAAATAATTTATTAAAAAGTCACAGAATAATTAACATTCTAAGATTATAATCTGGGCAAATCCCTAGATTTTACAGACAAGGGCACCTGGGCTCGGAAAAGTAAATGTTCTGTCCAGTATCACACAAGTAATGACACAGGTGTTCTTCTAACTTCCAATGTAGTGCCACTGCCCTTTAACATTCTTAATGGAGGATTATAGTCAAACCACGAATAGATGATTTACCTTTTGAATTCATCATGGTAGAATTCTGACTTGCATGTCACCATCTCATTGTTTTGACCTTCATCACGAGTTCTGACTCCCCCAAATACATAGAGTTCCAAGGCAACTCCACAAGCTACAGCCCCAAACCTGATAAGCCAAGAATAATGTATTAAATACTAGACACACATATTGGTTTGTAGTTATTTTAAGCCTCTAGCTTGCTCTAATTCTGTAAAGTGCTAAGTTTTCTGATTAACATGTGGTTTTCCTTTTTTTGTGTGTGCTTACGGACTGAATGAATACTATTCACATGGTTAGTATTATAGAAAAGCAAATATCAGCTTTCAAATGTATGTGACCTAAAGTTTATGGGACAGACTAAAAGTGTAGGAAAACATTCAAGAGTTTAGTAAGAATTATTGTCTGAAGTATTCAGAATGTCAAAATTTACCCCTAGTCTCCAACTAAATACTTATCAAATACCCAGTGTACAAAGCATTATGCTAATATCAAGGTTTCCTCTATTTTGGTTAGCTGTAAATTCCTTGAGACTCAGATAATATATGATTAACAATATAAAACAAGGGTTATCTAAATATATGAGGAATGCGAGATAGCTCACCTTTTCATTTTAAAGTGAAATCTGAGTAAGATCAAAAAAATAATAAATATAAGGGTCTTTGGAAAACAAATTCTGTAAGTATTAGCTATTATTATTAGAAAGAACTAAAGTCAAGAAGAATTTGAGGGTGTGAAAGATAAAAGCAGAATTAGTGCTATCTGACTAAAGCTTAACTTATGAAAAGGGTTGAAAGAAGTAGACTAGGAAGGGGGAGCAAGAGAATAAAGGCAATAGGAATAACAAAGAAAAGTAAAATGAGGTAAGAACAGGTTATTTAGTACTACTCATACTGTGTTGTAGTTTCATATAAGGTTAGCAAACACTTAAAGGTTATCTACTCCACACAGAACTTTGTATCATTTAAGACATTACAAGCAATGGTCTTTCCTATACAGATGGCTAATAAAGGAGAATCTTATTAGTAACTTGTTTTAGTAGCAACGATGCTCAGTTTTTCTAACCTAATTTATGTTTTTAAAAACTTAAAAATATCTTTCTAATTCTCTTCTCAAGGAATGTTGACAACAGATCACTTTTCTCCACATAAATCTTTTAAGAAATCTAGATCCTTAAAAACAATTAAGTCTTCACTATCATTTCTCTCTAGATTATTTCTCTAAATGGTCCTGGAATATACAATAGTACCGTCTATTCTTTCCAGTTTTCCTAACATGTACAAACTAAAATTAAATGTAATGCTATATTAAGAAACTTACTCATAGGTGATTACTTCACAATTCTCACATGTTAAATATGACTTTCATTAAAATAACCATTCACCAAAATAACCATTCACATCAGCCCCTTGTCTCCCTGGGTACCTTACTTTCTCTTCCTTCTGCCATATGCACTTATTACACTCACTATCTTATATATGCGGTCTACAAAAATAATGAAGCAAGAAACGGTTCCAAATTCTTATGCAATCAGTGGCATGTTTTATTCTCTAGGAAATATCTTAATCCTACTTTTCAAATGCAGAAACAAAAAATCTATCTAGACGAATGGAGCATGAGCTAAACAAGCTTAGTCTTAACACAAAAACATGCCTTGATAAGAATTCTTTTAAAATGACTAATGTAATATAAACTCCGAAATACTTAAATTTTATTTACTTAATAAATAAAAGTTTTCAAAAGTTTTTTTAAAAAAACCCTTTTGCTTACCTGCTTTCTTTTAATGGACAAATAGCAGTCCACTGCTGAGTCCTAGGATCATAACACTCCACAGATTCAAAAAGTTTTCCATATGATCCTCCACCCATTGCATAGATTTTCTTTTTCATAGCTGCATAGCAGCCAATCTTTAAAAAAAAAGTGAAACTTCATCAAATTTAATATTTGCCAATTTAAAATGGTCTATTAGAGCAAGGAGCCATTTCAGAAATGTAGCAGTTTCAAAAAGTAAAGCTATACTGTCTCCATCATCAAAATTCAATGACTTGAAAATGTTTCAAGAAATAATGTGTATAATTTTGATACTCAGAGAGAGAAGAGGTTATGACATAAGCCCCAAAGAATGTTTAGGAACATTTTATCTGTATATTTGCCTAAAACAGTCTCATCTAACAGACACACACAGAGCCAATATCTTGGAACAAAGCAGAAATGAAGAAATACCACTGGATATACATTATCATATATAAAAATTAAGAACTTTAGTGAATCGTGGAGTTTACTCAGAATACACTTTGCTGTGTAATTGTGGCATTATAGATGTAAAAAACCCAATTTTCTTCAGCACTTTTCTCCCTAAGAAAATACCCATGTCCCATTTGGTTACTAAAAATATACAGAGAGAGTTTAGTATCTAACTGGACTAAAACTCTGAAAGGAACAGCCTTCTATTTTGGTTTATACCTATTAAATCCTAAGGCTGGGTTCCAGTAGGAAAAGATTTCCTCTACAAGCTATGTCAAAAGAATTATCTGGAGATGAAGAAGTATGAATTTGTCACAAAAGCATAGACTTGAAAGAAAATGGTTCAATAGTGCTTAATGCAAAGTACAGTTTTTACCTTTCTAACCATGGTCAAATCAGGCTGTTTTGTCCAGGTTTTAGAATATATATCATAGCATTCCATGGAAATCAGCTCTTTCTCACCATCATCACCACCCAAAACATAAAGCATTCCATCTATCTCCACAATTCCAAAATTTTGTCTCGCCTAAAAGGACACCAAAGAAATAATTTCATTTTCAAAATGAGTCACATAATTGTGAATTATATACTCAGAGAAGCATTATAGTGTAACAGAACAGGGACTGGCCTTCATGTAAAAAAAAAAAAAAAGTTGGATTTGAAACCCATTTCCAAATATTTACTAAATGTACGACCACGGGCAAAACTCATGAAACCTCAGTTTCCTCATATATAAAATGGGCAAAAACAAAAAAAATACCCGTAGAACTTACCTCTACTCTGCAACATCCTAATAAAAAGGCATCTGATTTCTGTGAGAAAACCTCCAGTGACGGGAAACCTATCACTACCACCACCCAAAGGTAGCTCATTCCATTTTTGGACAGCTCTTGTTTTATCTGAAACTTTTCTTTATATCCAACCTACTCTGCCTCTCTTAAGGTTACAGATTAAGAGGTGGTAGTATAGCACACACATCAAGAGTGTGGAAACAAAAAGGCTGATAGTAACTGGAGTTAATTAGCCATGGCCAAACTATTTCTGGAATATGGTATACAGTTCTGGGTGCCACATTTCAGGAAGCCCTTGACAAGTGGAAACTGTCCACGGGGAGTTAACTAGGATGGTGAAGGCACTCAGACTCTGCCATATGAGAGTTGATTAAAAGACCTGGAAATGTTTACTACGAAGAGAAGAGTTTGGGGAATGGGACCGGGGGAAAGGTAATATTATTGTTATAGTATGTATTAAACATCTTGCTATAGTAAAACATCTGCAGATCTATTTGTAGAAGAGGGACTAAATTTGCTTGCTTGGTCTTTACTGAGGAAGAAATTAGTGTGTCAAATTTCACTTCAATAAAAGGAAAAGAATTCTTAACGATTAGAGCTGGTCCTTCTGGAAGGTAATTTTGACATTCCTCAAAAGTTACTAAACTATGCATACCATTTGACCCAGCTATATCACTACCAAAAAAAGAGTGAAATGAGCAGAACCAGGAGAACAATTTATACTATAGTAACAACATTATGCAGACAAACAACTTAAATACTTATGAACTCTAGTCAGTGCAATAATCAATCACAATACCAGAAGAATAATGAAACATGTTACTTATCTCCAGAGGGTAATGGACTCAAGATGCAGAAAGAAACATATAATTTGAGACATGGCCAACGTGAAAATTTGTTTTCCTTGGCTATGCAGGGTTGATTTTTTTTTCTTTTTCAATTGGTATGAGGGAGAAAAAAAGATTTTTATTTGAAAAAATAAAATTAAAAAAATTAAAGTTGTTCAAAACTGGAATGACTTATCACTGGACGTTAAGGAGATGTCAAATCATCACTCCTTGGGGATGCTGTAGAAGAGACTGACACTTCAAGTATATGTTGGAAGTTATGGTCCTTTTTCAGTTCTATGATTCATTACAGACAGATGGGGACTCAAGTGCAATGGTTTCTCAAGAGAACATGATTAAGTATTAATCTTGAATAATTCACTAGCTGAGGCAGAAGGCAAGTAGAATTACAGCTAGAAAAAGTTTTGACATTACTACTACCAACTTAGTAAAGGAAACTTTGAAGGCTGATTTATTGGGTTGGAAAGAGCTATGTCCACAGGTACTATCTAGACCTAAGAACCAGTAAGGACCACACTCAGTCTCTTGTAGCTAGAGCACTGGACTTGAAATCAGCAATATCTGGGGTTCAATTCCACTCTCTTGACACTTAGTGTGTGACTATGGGTAAGTCATTTAACCCTTCTTTACCCAGTTTCCTCATCTGTAAAATGGGGATAATATCTATAGTATCTACCTAATAGAATTGTTATGAGGCTCAAAAGAAATAACATATGAAGAGTAGCTTGCTAAACTTTAAGTGTTAAATAAATGTCAGCTATTATTTCCCATCAAATTTGACAGGGAATTAACTGGTGGTAGCATGAGCCCGGAGGCTTTATTGGCCAGGCTTTTGCTTGCTTACTACTGTTGTACAGTAACTTATTGGAAAGGCATAATAAATTCAACCAACAGAAAGAAAAGATCTAGGAAAAATTCATTGAGAAATAGTGATTTTTTTTTTTTTACCTCATTCATTGGTGGTAAAGCACTCCATGAATTAGAATCTGGATCATATTTTTCACCTGAGCTCAGGATCTTCTTATTTTCATCTTGGCCCCCGAATACAAACAAAAATCCTTCTGTAAAACCAAATCAGAAGTCTCAAAATTTAGATGTTTGATAAAAATCTACAACCTAAATTTTCCAATAACATCTTTTGATTTTAGTCCTAGTTGACATAACTTTAACACAAACTATATACTTCCCATGTGGACAATCACATACCCCAATCATGTACTGCTAATGAAGCTGGAGAAAAATTACAAAGCTGGGGTTGACTGGGTCCACTACAAATTTGTCACGTAACCTCAACTGGGCTCCCACTATGGCAAGGCAATCCTTTTATGCCTCTCTAATTAACTCACTACACCATTCGCCACAGCTGCTTTTCCCCATCTTTTTGTCCCTTCTCAAACCTCTCAAGGTCTCTCCTATCCTTATCCTCTTAGCTGAGAACTTGAAAAAATTGAGGCCACCATTTGCTGAGAGCTCCCTTTTCCTCATCTCACATCACTCATATCTTTTGCTACTCTCTATGCCTTCACCCCGTCTCATATGAAGAGGTGGCACTTCTTGTCAAGACAAAGCGCTCTATACAGGTAAATCCCATCTTCTCTAAAAGGTTCACCCATCATCCCCACTCTCATTTATCTTTGACCTCTCCCTGTCTGTTGGCTACCTCCCTTCTGCCTACAAACATACCTGTCATCCCATTCTCAAAAACCCCTCATTTGGTTCATCCAGACCTGATAGCTATCATCCTATCTCTCTTTTCCATTTTATGGCTAAACTCCTTGAGAAGGCTATTTACAATGTATCTCTACTTATTTTCCGCTCACTTTTTTTTTTAATACTATCTTAACTGTTATTTTATTTTATTTTAATTTATTTTTAACATGTTTGGTTTTCAGCACTGATTTTCACAGGTGTTTGAATTACAAATTTTTCTCCCCATTTCCTCCCCCACCCCACTCCAAGATGGCGTACACTCTGGTTGCCCTGTTCCCCAGTCTGCCCTCC
>CM053625.1:175148288-175171631 GCA_028646595.1 Phalanger gymnotis | reverse complement strand
TCTTCAGGTCAAATCTGATGAAGGCAAGATTCACTCATTCCCCCTCACCTGCCTTTTCTCCTCTTCCTACAGAACTGCTTTTTCTTGCCACTTTTATGTGAGATAATGTACCCCATTCTATCTCTTCCTATCTCCTTCTCTTAATACTATCTTAACTCTTAACAGTCTGGCTTCCAGTCTCATCATTTAGATGGCTCTACTCCCTTTAAAGTTACTGATGATCTTTTAAATGCTAAATATGAATATCTTTTCTCAATTCTCATCCTTTTTGACCTTTCTGCAGCCTTTGACACTGATGATTGCCCTCTTCTCCTTGTATCTCCTCTTGTCTCTATGTTACCATGATACTACTCTATCTTGGTTCTGTTCCCGTGTATAAGCTCTTTTTAATCTCTTTTCCTAGATCTTCTTCCAGGTCATGCCTACTAAAGTTGGGTGTTCCTCAGGGCTCTGTCCTAGATACTCTTCTCTTTTCCCTCCATACTTTTTCACTTGGTGATCTCATCAGTTCCTATAATTTTGATTATCATCTCTAGGCTGATTGATAATTTTCAAATCTACTTATCTACTCTTAACTTTCTGCTGACCTCTGGTCTCCCATCTCCAGCTGCCTACTTGGACCTCTCAAATTGAATATCCTGTAGATATCTTCAATTCAAACATGTCCAAAACTGAACTCATCTTTTCTTCTAAACTCTATCCCCTTCGAAACTTTCGCATTAATAACAAAGGTACAACTATCCTCCCAGTCACTCGGACTCACAACTCCCCATATCCAATCTGTTGCCAAGGCTTGCCAATTTTACCTTTGTAACGTCTCTCCTATCTACACCCACTTGTCTCCTCTGATACTCCTACAACTCTTGATGTGGGCCCTTGTCTCCTCGCATCTGTGTTATTATAATAGCTTGCTAGTTGGTCTGCCAACTTCAAGCCTCTCCCCATTCTAGTCCATCTAGTCCATCTAGTCCATCCTCCATTCAGCTGTCGAAGTCTGACCATCCCCCGCTCCCCTGCTAGAAATCAGCTTTCTTACCATCTTCACCATTCAATAAACTCTGGGGGCTCCCTCTCACTTTCAGGATTGAATGTAAAATCCTCTATTTGGTATTCAAAGCCCTTCATAACCTGTTCCCCTCACTTTTTTTTAGAGAGGGGAAGGCAGGGCAATTGGAGTTAAGTGACTTGCTCAAGATCACACAGCTAGTATGTCAAGTGTCTGAGGCTGGATTTGAACTCAGGTCCTCCTGACTCCAAGGCTGGTGCTCTACTCACCACGCCACCTAGTTGCACACTGCCCCCCCCCCCGACTTTTGCAGTCTTCTTACATCTTATGTGCCTCACTCTGATACTCCAGTAAAACTGGCTTCCTTGCTGCTCTTTGAACAAGACATTATCTCTATACTCCAGGAATCTTCTTTGTCAGTCCCCCATGTCTGGAATGCTTTTTTCCTTTCATTTCTGCCTCCTAACTTCCTTCAAGCAGAAGTTAAAATCCCACCTTCTACAGGAAACCTTTTCTGATATCCCTTAATTCTACTGTCTTCCCTTTTGATTATCTCCAATCTAGAGGCAGAGCCAAGATGGCGGCTGGAAAGCAAGGACTTGCCTAGGGCTCTCCCCCAGGACCCTCCAAACACTGATAAAAAAAATGGCTCTGAACAAATTCTAGAACTGCAGAACCCACAGAATAGCAGAGGGAAGCAGGGCTCCAGCCCAGGCCAGCCTGGATGGTCTCTGGGTAAGGTCTATCGCACCGTGCTGGGAGTGGAACAGAGCAGAGCCCAGTGTAGGCTGCGCCTGGACCAACCAGACTGGGAGCCAGGTGGAACAGGCCCTAGCACCCTGAATCAGTGAGCTGTGGCAGTTACCAGAATTCTCAACCAATAAATATCACAACAATAGAGGTTAGTGGGAAAAACTGCAGAGGACAGAGTGAAAGGAGTTTGCGGTTCAGCTACTGCCCCCGGGGATGGCGGAGGAGGTGCAGCTACAAAACTACAGCTGCAGATGCTTCCGGCCCCAGGCCTATGTGGTGGGAGGAATTAAGTGGCAGATCAGAGCAGGAGTGCAGAGCCTGCTTAGATTTGAGTCAAGTCTGGGTTGGCGGTTCTTGGGGGAGGAGGAGCGCTGGTGTGGCAGAGCTTGCTGTGTAGAAATAACTCTGAAAACAATAGTGCAGCCCCTAAAGCTTGGGACAAAGTACTCTCTACTCTACGAAAACTCAAGGGTCAAGTAAGTTGGCTGGGAACATGGCCGGGAACATGGCCGGGAACATGGCCAGGCAGCGAAAACGGTCTCAGATTCAGACTCAGACTTTGGAATCTTTCTTTGGTGACAAAGAAGACCAAAACATACAGCCAGAAGAAGTCAACAAAGTCTAAGAGCCTACATCGAAAGACTCCAAGAAAAACATGAATTGATCTCAGGCCACGGAAGAGCTCAAAAAGGATTTGGAAAAGCAAGTTAGAGAAGTAGAGGAAAAACTGGGAAGAGAAATGAGAGTGATGCGAGAAAACCATGAAAAACAAGTCAATGACTTGCTAGAGGAGACCCCCAAAAATACTGAAGAAAAAGATTATCTCCAATCTATCCTGCATGTATGTTGTTAGTACATATTTTTTTTTTTTGCATGTTATCTCTTCCATTAGACTGTTAGCTCCTTGACAGCAGGAACTGTCTTTTACCTTTCATATCCCTAGCATTCAGCACAGTGCCTGACACATAGTAGGTGCTTAAGAAATGCTTACTGACTGACAATCAACGATGTTCCACATCTTGGCTCCCTAAGTCTTCAATATTACCATTTCTTTCTCCAATTGCTGATCATTTCAGCAGCAATCAAAGCCCAGAGATACAGACCTCTCAAGTGCAGTGGTTCTAAAACTTTTGTCTCAGGACTCCTTTAGAATCCAAAACCAACTCCTCCAGGAAACTGTCTCTAATTTATAGAGGAATGATGTCAGGGACTTCTGTCGGGAAGGTCTCCAACAACACAGTGTTATAGACATAAAGCTTGAGGGAGAATGTACCATTATAATCTTTCTGCTGGGTTTGGAGCCTAATCCCAGCTCTGTCGCTAGCTATGTGACCTGTGACCTTGGCTAAACCTAAAATCTCCGAGTCTTACTTTCCTCATTTATAAACAACCACTAAGGCCCTTTCTGGCTCTAAATCTATGATCCTACAGAAGTTTTATGACTTAGATATTATTATACAGATAGTGATGAAAATACCTAATTCTAAGTAAAAAATCTAGTATCAGTGATATGACAGAAAGGTTTCTTTCAGATCAAAGAGACATACCCTCCCCTCCCCAGCTTTATCTATGATACTTAATGAATACTGGGTCCTTATTTCCTTATCCTCATTTTAAAAGCTAGAATTATATACTTCAGTGTAGTACGACCAAGTCTCCTCTGTACTTCCTTTTCTTTTTTACTTAGAGAACAGGCTATGTTCTTTATTAAAGTTATAGGAAAGGTTTTTTTTTAAAGTTATTATTATTTTATCAAATATTTCCCAATTACACGCTAAAAAATTTTAACACTCATTTTAAAAAATTCTGAATTCCAAATTATCTTCCTCCTTTTTCTTCCCCCTTTTTGAGATGACAAGCAATCTGATATTAACTATGTATGTGAAGTCTCCCCCATTCTTTTTTTTTTTTGGAGGGGGGAAGGCAGGGCAATGGGGGTTAAGTGACGTGCCCAAGGTGGCACAGCTAGTAAGTGTGTCAAGTGTCTGAGGTCACATTTGAACTCAGTTCCTCCTGACTCTAAGGTTGGTGCTCTACCCACTGCACCACCTAGCTGCCCCAGTTCCCTCCCTTCTTAAAAAAACTTTTACTTGACTCTACTATCCCCTCAACCTGTAGACCTATATCTTTCTTCCCTTTCTCCATCCAATTTCCAGAAAAAAGCCACTTGTACTTGTTGCCTCTACTTCCTCTCTTATCTCACTCATTTCTCGAACCTTTGCAATTTGGCTTCCTATCCCATTACTCAACTGTAACTGTTCTCTCCACAGTTACCAATAATCTCTTAAACTGATAAATCTGATAATCTTCTCTCAATCCTTATCCTTCTCAACCTAACTGCTACATGTGATACTGCCCACCCTCTTCTCTTTGGATATTTTCAATAATGTGTCAAGTCTCCTTTCTTGGCTCATCAGCCATATCATAGTCCTTCCCTCAATGGATATTACCCAAGGCTCTAACCATGGTCCTCTACTCTTTTTTCTTTTTTTAGTGATCTCATCAACTAACTCTCATGAGTTCATTATCATTTCTATGCAGAGGGCACACTGATGTATATATTCTGTGCCAGTTCTTTTCTCTAAGCTTCAGTTCAAAAATCATCTTCAAAAGGGATATCCTGAAGAAATCTCAAACTTGAAATGTCTAAAATGTAATTCATCTTTCCCTTCAAATGTTCCCTTCTTCTAAGCTTCCTATTTCTATTGAAGGCACCACTATTTTTCCAGTATGTCAGTTTTATAATCTTAGTGTTATCTATTGACTCTCCATTTTTCCTAACCCCATGTAGGCAATCAATTGACAATCTTGCCATTTCTGACTTCACAACAGCTCTTGGACCCCTTCCTCTGTATTCATTCACCCATAGCCCTAGTTAAGGTCTTCATCACCTCTTGCTTATCTCATTACAATAGCCTTTTAATTGGTCTCCTTGCCTCAAGTCTCTTCCCACAGTGGTCCATCCTCCACACAGAGGCCAAAACAATCCTTGAGTACAGATTTGACCATGTCACTACCCTAATTCAATCAACTCTAGTAGCTTCCTATTGCCTAAGGGCCTGTAAGTATAAAGTCCTCTGTTTAGTTTTAATGCCCTTTAGAACTTGGCTTCAAACTGTCTTTCCAACCTCAATGGATACCATTCCTCCTCCTGCCCACATTCATTGATCTAGCCAAACTTACTTTTTTCTCTGATCCTCACCCATGACACTCCATTTCCCATCTTTGTGCCTCTGCAATGGCTATTCCCTATACCTAGACTGTACTCTTTCCTCACCTCCAAATTTTTCTTTTATGATGAAGCTCAAGCATCATCTTCCACATGAAGCTTTTTCTAACCTATCTTGCTTGCGCCCTTCATCCCAAACTACCCTGTATTAACTATTTATCGTTACATGTAGTAATTCTCCTTATCTTAATTTTACATACTTAGTATGTATTTGTTGTCTCCCCCTTTAGAATGTAAGCCCCTTAAAAATAAGGATTGTTTCATTCATTCTATTTGTATACTCGGGGCTTAGCACAGTGCATATAATAGGTACTTAATACTTAGAGTAATATTATATTTTATAATGCTGTACTAAACAATTCAGGTACAACTGCACACCATTTTATCTTGTGCCAAAGTAACATTTAATAAAATATAGATACCTGCTGAGAGTACTCCATGGTTAAGTCTTGGAACACTTAATGGAGCCAGTTCAATCCAGAGTTGTCTATTAGGGTCATAAAGAGGGCACATACAACGCATTACTGCTGTTGGTTTCCTTGAGCTATAAAAAACACATATAGAAATTAATTCATTTGCATTTATTTTTTCCTTTATATCGTATCTTCAAAGAGTATTACCAAAAAACTGTTAAGTACTACATATTTTAGAGACTCAAATTGAAAAATAAACATTTTGGATGCTATTACACAGGAAATATTATTCTTTAAGTCACTTTTCAGGCAACTGATACCAATTACTTACACTCTTTCTTCACCACCAACAGTTACTATGCATTCAGAATAACCCCTGGGTTTGAAAGACGCTAGCATTGCTTCTCCTTGTTGTGGTTGGCTGAGTGGTATATTGCTACATTCTTTGACGATCTCCCGTACTAATGGTTCACTCAACATCTGTTCCCGTAAATAACTGGAGTCTAACCCTGAAACCCACAGAGCTGACATAACATCCTTCATGTGGACCTGAAGAACAAGAATATGAGATTGGGGAGAATGTAGGTGGGAGAAAAGGAGGGGAAAAGTAAATAAATATTTTTAAAAATACATCATAATCTTCCTATAATTCACTTCCCAATTCCCCACCTCCCCAAAATCTAAAATGTACTCACAATTAAGTCGAATTGTTGGTAAGTATTAAGGACCAGTACTGTATTCTTAGACACACATCCCCAAAAGTTACTGAACTACAATCATATATATAATTTTTCCTATCCTGCTAATGTATTCCTTCCATTAGTGCATTCTGCAACACATCTACTTCTCATTCTTTGTGTTCCTCAGATAGCTGGCAAAGTCTGTTACTGGGGATGCATCTGAAGCCTCTGTTAGCTCTGCAGAATATGCTAGGGCCTGTACTTTAGGATCATTTCCTGCCCCCTCCCCCCCATCCCTCTATCCCCACCCCATAACCAAAGTAGAACACAGGATTTTGGAGTTGGACGAGGTTTTACAAATCATCTAGTCCAACTCTTTCATTTTACAGATAAGGAAATGGAGGCCAAGAAAAGCCAAATGACTTGCTTAAAATAATACACAGTGATAATCAGAGCTGGGATTCAAGTATGAGCCCTCTAATTCTAAAACCAGTAGTCTTACCACAACACACTGTTCAGAGAACCTTGTTATATGGCCTGTATTTCACATATATAGACATATAAGAGGTCAACTGATGTAAATTATAATGAACACACCCTTCCTCCCCTAAGGAAAAAAAATACATGCAGAAATAGCTTAATACAGCATTATCTGGCCTAGAAAATGGTGTCAGTTCCATCTTTTAACACCAGCCTCATAAAGAAACTTAGGAAATCGTTAAGTTCAAAGACATCCTCAGAATACTATGAAGCTTTTGTTTACCTTTAATGCTGTACTATTTACCAAAAAATATGTAATACACAAATATGTACATAGTTATTTTTTAATGGTTTACATTGTTAATTTTGAACTAAATCACTTTTAATTGAATGTAAGACCTAATTTTGAGTTTTTTATATTTTCATAGTTCACTAATTGGTATATTCTGTGGCTTATCCTTGAATTCACACAATCTACTTCAAAATCTTTATCCTGAAAAATAAATATTAGAATTATTTACAAGCACTATAGATTAACTAAGAGGCAGCACAGTACAGCAGAAAGCCATCCTCAGAGCCAGGAAATCCCACCTCTCACACATCCCACTGAGTTAAGTCATTTAACTTCTCAAGTAGCCCAGGCAATTCTCTAAGACTAAATTACAGAGAAGGTACTGACTGGCAGAGACAGAGTTTCCTCATCAGAAAGTTCCCCTTAATCAAAGGAAAAACAATTCCAGGCCTTAGTGCTATATAGATTAACAAAGAAATAACAAAGTTGTCTTCAGTATCCTCAACATCCAGTCAACCTCAGGCACAAAGATGAAGGAAAAGGGAGCCAGAGCATTCTAGTCATGGGGAACAGTCGATGAAAATGAGTTGGATGATGGAGTATCAAGTTCAAGGATTGCAACAAGGCCAGTGTTGGCTGGACAATAGAATGTTTGGAGGAGAATAAAGTGTGAGAAGCCTAAAAAAGTAAGAATGGGCCAGGTTATGAAGGGCTTTAAAATCCAAACAGCACATTGTATTTGATGCTGGAAGGTAACAGGGGAGTCACTAAAGTTTGGTGAGTAGGGAGGGAACGACATGTTCAAATCTGCACTTTAGGAAAATCACTTTGGCAGCTGACTGGAGGATAGATTAGACTGAATGAGACTGGAATGGGGAGAGACTTTAGACAGGGAGAGTAATTAGATGGCTACTATAATAGTCCAGGTGAGAAGTGATTATTGCCTGTTCAAAGATGGTGGCTTTATTGAGAGAAGAGAACATATATGAGATACTATGAAAGTAAAACAAGATGTGACATTGGGATGAATATGTGGGGTGAGTGTGGGATGATGGTATCCTCTAAAGAAACAGAGAAATTTGGAAAGAGATAGGTTTAGGGGAAAATTTAAAGTTCTGTTTTGAACATGCTGAGTTTCATTCCCAGGATATCTAGTTAAGAGACATCTGATAGGCAGGTGGTGATGGATATCAGGAGAGATGTTATCAGGGTGGGGAACCTGTGGCCTCAAGGCCATATGGAGCCCTCCAGGTTCTCAAGTGCAGCCTTTTGAATGGATCCAAACTTCACAGAACGAATTCCCTTAAACCAGCATGAAAAAACTATCCCTCTTTTGGCTTCCTGTTCTGACTCTTCAAAGTCCACCAAGCTATAGCTGTCTCCAACAGTTCTTAATCTTAATCTAAAGGAGATACACAATAAAGACAGAAAGCAGCAGTTGGACCATGTACATATGGGTACAGTAAGTATCCCCTTAATAAAAGGATTTGTTCTGTAAAATTCAAACTCAGTCAAAAGACCAGTAAGGCCTAGAAGGCCACATATGGCCTCGAGGCCACCGCTTTCCCACCTCTGTTATGGGTAAATAAATCTGGGAATCATTTGTATAGATATGATCAACTAGAAATAATGAAATCACCAAGATATACAGAGGTAGAAGAAGAAAGGAGATTGAGAAGAAGTCAGGTAAGAGGAAAATCAGGAAAGAAGTACATCATAAAAACCTACAGAGAAGAAACTATTGTGGAGAAGACAATGCCATAGTTTGAAAAGAGGTCAAGAAAGATGAGGATTAAGGAAAAGGCATTAAATATGGCAATTAAGAAATCACTGATAACTCTGAAGTGAGTAGTATTAGTTGAATGAAGTCAGAATTCAGATAGCAGAAAGATTTAGAAATGAGTATGAAGAAAAGAAACAGTGGGACTAAGTGTAAACATCTTTCTTAAGGAGTCTAGCCACTTCAAAAGGGAAGAAAGAAAAAGGATGATAACTAGCACGGATGGTCAGATCAAATGAGTTTTTTAAGAATGAAGTAAATACAGGTGTATTTGTTGGCAATGGAGAAGACAGCAGACGAGAGAAACTGAAGATGAGTTGGGGTGGAGTTGATAAAGGAAACAATAACACTGGAAAAGAAGGGACAGAATAGGATCACTTGTACATGTAAAGGTGGGTGTCTTAGCAAGGAGAAGTGCCATTTCTTTATGTGAGACAGGGGTGGAGTATACATATAATTGGGGAAGACACCTGAGTGATGTGAGATGAGAAAGGGGGAAGGAACTCTTGGTGAGCTCTCACAATTTTTTCAGTTATGTATAAGGCAAGGTACTCCCCTCGCAAGGAATCAAAGGAAGGGTGCCATGAAAGGACTGAAGGGTTAAAAGATCTGGAAGAGTCACTGTGGTGAGTAGGACAGTGAATTGTTTAGGGAGATGTAATTAGCATAGTGCAGTAGAAGAAGCCTAGCTGAGGTCATATAATATAAATTTGTAACTGATAGAGTCAGCACAGTTTTATGATTTTTCTCTAGCTCTGTTCAGTAGTAAGTGAATAGGGGTGGAGGGTGTAGATGGTGGAAGTAATCTAAGGATGGGGCTTGACAATACATGACTACAGATAGGATGATGAGGAAAGAGACTTGGGTGTAGAGTTGAACTGGTTCATGAAGGGATCCAGATAGGGAAAAAAGAAGAATGTGGCTTATACAGTGGGAATCACATGGGAAAGAATTGGAGGGTAAAAGACATGTGCCTATTTGACAAAAACTGCTGGGAAAACTGGGAAACAATAAGTATAAACTAGGTATAGACCAGTATCTTACACTGTATACCGAGGTAAGGTCAAAATGGGTACATGATTTACACAAAGAGTGGTACACAAACAAATTAGGACAGCAAGGAATAGTTTACCTGTCAGATCTACAGAGAAGGGAAGAATTTATGACCAAAAAAGAAATAGCATTATAAGACGCAAAATAGATAATTTTGATTATATTAAAAGGTTTCTGCATAAATAAAACCAATGCAACCAAGATTAGAAGGAAAACAGAAAGCTGGGAAAAAAAAAGTTTTACAACAAGTGTCTGATAAAGTGTCTCATTTCTCAAGCATATAGAGAACTGAGTCAAATATATGAGAATATAAATTATTCCCCAATTGATAAGTGGTCAAAGGATACAAACAGGCAGTCTTTAAATGAAGAAATCAAAACTACCTGTAGTCATATGAAAAAAATGCTCTAATTCACTACTGATTAGAGAAATGCTAACTAAAACAACTCTGAGGTTACACCTTACACCTATCAGATTGGCTAATATGACAAAAAAGGAAATGGTAAATGTTGGAGGGGATGTGGGAACATTAAAACACTGATGCAATGTGGTGGAGTTGTGAACTGATCCAACCATTTTGGAGGGCAATTTGGAATTATGCCCAAAGGCCTATAAAAGTGTGCATATTCTTTTATCCTACAATACCACTACTAGGTCTGTTTCCCAAAGAGCTTAAAAAATAAGGGGAAAAGGACCTATTTGTATAAAAATATTTATAGCAGTTCTTTTTGTGGTGGCAAAGAACTGGAAATAGAGGGCTGAACAAGCCCTCTGTGATGGAATGTGATGGAATACTACTATGCTATAAGAAATGATGAGCAGGATGATTTCAGAAAAACCTGGAAAGACTTACATGAACTGATGCTGAGTGAAGTGAGAAGAACCAGGAGAATACTGTACACAATAACGGCAATTTTGTATGATGATCAACTGTAAATGACTTAGCTATCAGCAATACAATGATTCTAGATAATTCCAAAGGACTCATGATAAAAAATGCTATTCCCCTCCAGAGCAAGAACGTCAAAGCATACCATTTTTTACTGTTTTTTTTAGTGGGGTTTTTTTTTGGTCTGTTTTTTTTCACAGCATGAGTAAGATGGAAATATGTTTTGCATGATCACACATGTATAACCTATATCAAAGTGCTTAGCATCTAAGGAAGGGGAAAGAGAGAGAGGGAGAGAATTTAGAAATCAACATTTTAAAAAATGAAAGTTAAAAATGGTTTTTACATATAATTGGGAAAAAGTAAAATATTTTTTTTAAAAAAGAGAATGATAAAAGATTATGATCTGATAAAGGAATTTCAGAGTTCATGAACATAGAAGTGGAACACTTGTGGATGATAACTAGATCAATGCTTGTTAACTAAAGTGGGGGAGAGGAATAGGTCATTAGAATTGAACAGCTTGATGAACTGGGAAGTTAGGGAGGTTTTTTCCCCACTTCAATTTATTATTTATTTATTTTAAACTTTTTTTTTCTTTTAGTTATAGACTTCTGAAGGAGTTTCAATAGTTTTGTTGAAGAGCATTACTATGAGGGCAGGTAGAAAGACTTGTGACTCAGGCACCAAATTCACTAAGAAAGGCAGTATCTTAGGGGGTCAGTAGATAATAACTATGAGACTCCTGGCTGGGTGATAAATTTGGATCAAATAAACCTCAGAGGAGATTAGGCGATGGTGGTAGAGGCAGAGTCTGAAAGTGGCAAAGGGGGAACAATATTTATTCTTTTACTCGATGGACATGTGGTCCTCACATCAATGAAAGTAACCCTCTCTTCCATGTAATTAATCTAAGTACTAAGGAAAAGTTAACTATATTTCTACAAACATGCATTTATAATTTACCCAGGAGGGTTTACTATATTTATCAATAAATCAATAATTATCAATAAATACTATAATTATCAATAAAAATCAATAAATTTAATTATCGATAAAAATAAATTTAATTATCAATAAATCGCAATGTGATATGCAAAATATTTTAAATGCATACGTATATGAAGAAAAATTAACACCACAATCCTAAAATGTACTAAGAGAAATTGGCAAACTTGATAGCTAAAATTCAAAATAACATAGTGTCTTATTTGTAATGAGAACAGCTTAGAAAACTTATGTAAGAGAACAGCCACTGAAGGCACACTCTTCTCCTACCTCTCCATCACATATCTGCAGCCTCCTTTCTACATATTACACTCACCATTATTCTCACTGGACCTAGAACTGTGGGACCTTTCTGTGCTTCAGTTTCATTATATGTAATATAAGATGAGGGTGCTGGACTAGATTAGGGATTCTTAACTTGGGGTATACAAAGTTTTTCTTTTTAAGTTTTGATAACTGCATGTCAGTGTAATTGGCTTCCTTTATAACCTTTTGTGTTTAATTTTATGCAAAAAACACTATTATAAGAAAGCATTCCTAGGCTTTATTAGATTTCCAAAAGGATCAAAAACAACAAAAAAAGGATAAGAAGCAATGGAATAGATGATACCTAAAGTAACTTTCATCTTAGACAAGTCTATGGTTCTATATTGGTGAACAAGATTTTTTTTTTATTTAACTTCTCCCTAAAAAAATGATTATTTTTAACATTCATTAAAAAAAAATGTCGAGTTCCAAATTCTTTCTCCTCCCCTCCTCTCCCTCACCCATTAAGAAGGCAAGAAACGGGATACGTAAAACATATTTCCATATTAGTCATGTTGCAAAAAAGAAAAGCAAAAAAAGGGAACAAAGTGAAAAAATTATGCTTCAATCTGCACTCAGACTCCATCAGTTCTTTCTCTGGAGATGGAAAGCATTTTCAACATGAATCCTCTGGAATTGTTTTTGATCCCTGTACTGATAAGAGTAGCTAAATCTGTCACAGTTAATCATTGTTACAACATTGCTGTTACTGTGTATAACTGAATTAGATTTTTAAAGCACTCTCCTGACTGTCTTTGCTACTGCCACACAAAGGAGCCAAACAAAACCCTCCTAATCAAAATCTCTTTCCCCAAAGTTGAACAAAGAAAATAAACCCACAGGTATTTTGGGTCAGAGCCCTAACAAGAACTTTTAAAGTTTCATTTTGTCTTTGTACTTCCAGTGCTTCTTAGCTTCTTAATTCAACTGATTGAATTTAATTCCAATTCAATTTGTAAGTTGCTTCTTACAGCAGGATAAAGCAAAACAGGTAAACAAGTAAAATAAATATTCAGAAAGACAAATTAGAAGCATTACCAATTTAGAATGTCTCTACAATACCTTTCTTATTTCTGAATCATGTGATATCCATCGAATAACTGCTTCAAATACATATCTTTCATTACCAACATTTAACTTCTCAAGAGAAATCACTTCTTTTAGCTTTTGAGGATTTAGTTCTAAGAATTCTTCAGTGTTGCTGACATCTCGGAAATGAGTCTCCAGGTATTCCGTAGCAAGATAATGTACATGATGCAAACAATAATGCAGAGCAAAGTCTCGTATGCCAATGCAGTTCTCGGCAGCAATACAACCTTCCAAAAATTCGCAGCAGAGAGCTTTCAGATCTGTCAACAGCAACAAGTCTGCTGCCTGAACAACATCTTGGATTGTATCTTCATTTAGCCTGATCTGTAAGAATTTTATATACATATTTTATATTCAAAACTAAATTCCAAACCCTTGAAATCAAAAATTCTGACAATTTTTTTTAAAAGCAAAAGTTGAAGGCACACTGAGCAAGAAAAGTGGGAAAAGAAGAATGGGTAATGTATCCCCTTTGTGGATAGCTTCCTTCAATATTCAACTCAAACATAACTTTCTGTTGGGGGGCTTTTCCTGGTTGTAGAAGTTTCTAGCATTTTCCATATCCTGACTATTCCACTATATGTACAAGTCTCCTCCATCAAAATATATGCCCACTGAGGTAAGAGACTGCCTTTGATTCTTGAGAATGGCATGTTCTAGTTAACTGAATTCTCTGGTTAACAGATTATCCCTTAAAATATCACCACTATTACTGGTGAAAATAATGTCTGTTTTCTTGCTTTAGTAAAGCCAGTATATTGAACAAATTTTAAGTCAGGACCTTGCAACACTTCAGTCATTATTTTGAATATCAAGCATCATGTAATACTTTAGATCCAAAAAGCGTAAGAGATAGATGTGAATTTGTACTAATCTTCAGAACTCTCAAAAAGCTGCTTTTCAGAAAGAATTTTTTTATCTTGTTTTCCTGTACTTTCACCCAAATGGCTTCCAATTCTAGCCTCAGGGCCTCTACTACCTTTCTACGTTTCTCTGTCAAAGTGACCCAAAAGGCCTGTGTGTAATTTTTCTAGAATCACTTATACACTATTAAGAACATTCCAAAGAGTTAAGTACCTAACTTTTAATTAGAAATGAAAAGAAATAATTCCACAAAATAGTCAAAGCAATTTTTAGTCTGCTTCTCACAGCATAATTAAAATATAATTGTAATAATCTTAGACAACAGGAGCCCATAAGACAGGGACTGGAATATTGCTCAAGCCGTATCATACTCTGTTAATAAGGGGAAGTTATCTCAAGAAACATACTTGAAAAAGCAAAAATATATCACACTGAATAAAATGCACATCATATTACAACTACAACTTTAAATTAAATGGGAGAATAAAACAAAGATTTAAAACAGCAAGGTTTTAAAATTCAACCTGGAATCTAACATGTCATTTATGGACTTTATTCAAAACAAGCTACACAAGTTAAACTAACTTCCAATCATGGCTCTGAGATATCCTGGAATATTTTTGATTATTTCACAGGAAAGCATAAAATTGTGCTTTCATGGGAAATCAAAACTAACTTAAATTCAGAAGGAATGTCATGAAACCAAATCTAAAGTTCATAATGTTCAGTGATCACTGTTTGACTATGGGCAGGATGCAAATGTACAAAGAGAAAAGGCAAAAAGGAAGGGAATCAGGGAGAAATGAAAGAATGGTAAAATAAAGGAAGGAGAAAGGATACAGATGAAAATACTACTATACATTAGATATCTCAAATCTATTCCAGCATAACCAAAGTAGGAAACTCCCTCACTGAATATGATTCCTCCTTTGAACCCATAGCACCTTAGGTGTAACTCCCTTATGTTCTTAGTATTCCACTTCGTATCAGTTGTGTGTGGTTTATCTGCCTTCCTAGATCATAAGACCTTTGAGTGTCTTATTGTTAAACCTCTCCTAGTGCCTAATCTAACCCAAGGCCTTGCATATATAGTAGCACCTTAACATTCATTGAATGAAAATATACTAACCTATACTATTTGGGAAAAGTGTGTCCTCATATTATCTTCCAAATTACATTCTGGAGTAGGAAAAATAAGAGTAAAAAAAACAAGTTTCCAATTAACTTTTTTCTCTCTTACTCCAGAGATTTAGGAGACACAGGGGAAGGGAGGTAGATACAGAATATTGGAATACAAAAGTAGAAAAAAATTAAGGCAAGAAAAGGTTGCTTCTGTGACAGTGGTCTTATATATAAGATATATAAGGTATATATATTAGCTACAGTTTAGGGAAAATAGTCACAGAAAACTAGTTCTACAAAATTATTTCTAAAATCTAAGATTCTGGCTTTTATATGTAACAGGTTTTAAAAGGCCAATGGAAACACCGTGAACTCTAATACTTCCAAGGGATTGAAGGAATAAAAGACAAGGAAAATGAAACAAGGTATCCCTTTTCCTTATATTCCTGGAAATATACTGGAAGCAGGAAACAGAATGACAAATTGGAAAGTGACATCTTCCCTAGGCCTCAATTTCTGCGTCTGTAAAATAAATTGTTTGGATAAGATGGCTTCATCTGTTTACAGCTTCATTGCTGTGGTTCACATAGATGGAGGGATTTAAGGCTGAGTAGAGCTCTGGAAGGATACACTGGGAGTGCTGTCAGCCAGCAAATGATACCTAGCAGTCAATCATATATACAACTTAAAACTAAGATTATAGCAGCTGTAGATCTTTGTTACATAAGTGATGAAAGGAAACCCTCCTCTTCAGCTTGAGAAGTCTTTTCCCTTCTGTTTTTCATCATACCTGTCCACTGAAGATGTAATCCAGGATCTCTCTCATAACCATTACTGATATTCCTTCAAGTTCAATTTTATAAGTTGATCCATCATCTTTTGGAGGATTATAGTTTAATTTTGTTCTAGGAAAGAGAATAAAAAAATGTTAACAGAAGTATCTAAAAGTTAAAATACATCAGTGAATGAATTTTTATGTACAAAATATTTCAGATTATAATATCTTTTTTTCATCAAAGCTATTACCTTAAAAAATCAATTTAATAACTTTAGGTTTGTAAAACTTTTATAAAGCTTCCAATTTGTTACTATTAAATGTTTTTTTGGTTTTAGAGTTTCTATACTACATGTGATACAATACATAGAAAATCAGTCTCAAGTCAGGAAGACCTGTCTGGGTGCAAGTTAAGACTCTAAAACATAGACTGTGTGACCCTAGGAAGGTAACTTAACATTTCAGTGCCCAAGGCAACTATCTTTAAGACTAAATTGTGGAGAAGGTGATGATCTAAATCAGTAGAGGTCACTTACCAAAGCTACTTAATTAGATGAATGAAATAACAGATCCAGTCACAAACTAACTAGGTTTTTTCAGAGAACCTAAGATTCACATATCTAAAACCTACATTGCTATTTCTGATTCTCTTTGCCCATTGCACCTGTCATACACTCAAAATTCTAAGAGCCTCTTTGGAACATTTTGTCAAAATAAATTCAAATTCCATGAAAGCACTACAGATGCTGCCCAAGAATCATTCTTTCCAAAAAAAGTACTTTCTAGCAGCTTTAACAAAGCCACTGCTTATATGAATACAGGTTTGAAACATCTTGTATGTTGCAGTTCTTAAATTCCAATAAAACTACTCAAATTTAAGAGCCACTGGGCTCTTAAATAGGCCATTCTTTGTATTGTAAAGGATCAAATGAGAATAATTGTAAAGCATTTAGCATAGTGCCTGACACAAAACAGACACTATATACTTATTCCTTCTTTTTCCTTTCCCCACTCCCCCTAGAAATTATACAATTTCGGTTGTCAAGGAAAAGACTGATGTCAGGTCAGCATCCCTCTGCCTACGTAAATACAAAGACACTTCTAGTTTGCAGGCACAGTCATCATCTTCAGCAGTTACCTGCAAGGCTGTCATATAGGCTTTGAGTTATTATATGCCAGGTATCTCAGTACACTTGACACTTTTATTAAGTGGGATGAGTTGACAGTCAATAAAAAGGAGGAAAGTATTACTGGAATCATGGATAATCAAAGTCATTTGGATTTAGATTTAAAAGATAACTAAGGAACAGACTGTCTTTTTAATAATATTTTAAACTCAGACCAATGTTAAAAATTAGTTTGTATCCTTCGGGCATATATCTGAGTGAGAGGCAACCCAAATGTATGGCTGAATGAATTAAATCAGCAACTGGCTACCCAGAAAAAAAAATTTCAATGGAAAGAATTATTTTAGAGTCACCAGTAGATGGTAAGAAAGGAATCATACACGAAATGGTAGAAAGGGATAGTTCACAACTGTAAAATTCACCAATTTATGTCATAGTAAAATCTCAGTTATCTGAACTCTCAAGCAATTAGATACTCTGGAAATTGAAGCTTCTAATTAGCTAGGAGTTAAAGGTCTTAACTTTAAATTTTTTAAATTAATAATAGTTAGCATTTACATAATGCTTCATGGTTGCCAAGTGTTTACAAATATTTCATTTTATACTCACAACAACCCTGCAGGTAGGTGCTATTATTATTCCCATTTCACAGATGAAGAGGCAATCAGAGATGGACTTGTTCAGAGTTGAACAGCTAGTAAGTGTTTGAGGCTGGATTTGAACTCAGGTGTTTCTGACTCCAAATTCAGCACTGTATCCACTATACCACTTAGCTACAAAATTAAAAAAACAACCCCTATATATTATATTGTATCCTAGAACATAGGGGTGGAGTGTTCTGGTAAGGCAAAGTGGGCTCCTGCTTAGCACTTCAGGAGTTTGGCTTTTGTTTACTTTGAAAGTACTTTCAGCTGTTAAGTGCTAAGCCCCAGGCCCAAAGCCCTATCAGGTGTGAAACCTGTGTGGGTGTAGATTGATGACTTAAGAGGGGCCAACTCGGGAACCAATGGTCTCTGGTCATTGAGGTGGGGCTTGAGAACGCCAGAGGTTCAGCTTCGAGGAAAAGCGAGCTAAGAGACAACTACAGCCAAAGCTGACCCGTGTGTAGACCCAGGAGTGCGAGCAAGGACTTGAGGCCAGTAAATATGATTTGGCTAAATACTATCTTGTTTTTCTGTGGCCTCCTGGTTACTCTTGTGAGGCGGGCTTTCTGGTCCTGGAGTCTTTTTGTCAAGATGTCGGAATGGGGAGGCTGGTTCGCAGATCTGCTGCTGTGGAGCCTAAATAAATGTTTTGTTGCGTTCTACGTAGAGAATCTCTCATACCTTGCGATTTTGAACCATTCAAACATATACATGATTATATTTGAGATCATAAATTCGGCCTTCCTACTACATATATACTTCCCCCTATTATTATATTATGCTTTAAATGTAAATATAATACATGCTGCATGACACAAGACTGTATCAGGCTGTCCAACTGTCCCTCTCTAATAAATTGTACCACTTGGTATTACTTTGGTTTCATCTTTTCATACCATTCAGCTATCCTGTCATTGACTAGCTGTTGCTACCCTGCTCCCACAGGACCTCTATATCTTGGACTTCCCGAATTCATGCCCCACAGAGAAAGGTAATCCTTTAATCTTTGCCTTAAGACCCCCTTGCCTTCTTGATTGGTGATTAAATACAAACCATCCCATTAAATATAGCTAGCAGCAGATTATTCTTTAACTTCTCAGTAAATTTGACAATTTCAATCTATCCTTGACCACCACCCTCCAACAATCATTGCTTATGGAATAGGTGTGTCAGCTGACTGCCTTAAACATCAACTCACCCTCCCAGTGACTTCCCAGACCCAAATCTCCCTTTCCTGGCCACCGCTCCCCTATAATTAATTTGTCTTTCCATATTAAAATGTCAGTTCCTTAAGGGCAGGGGCTGAATTTGTATACCTAGCACTGAGCAGAATGCCAGGTACACGATGAATACTTAATAAGTGCTTAATCATTCATAGAACTGACACAGTGAAGCTTACTACAGGTGTTTGGTTCAAGAACCTGTCAGTGGAGACAAACACAAAGGTGTTCCCCAAGTCTATGACTTCAAAAGTCATAGTACTAAGGAAGAGTAAGCTCATGGAAAAACTGCCCTGAAAGAGCTCTTAACATTAGGTAGGACGGAATTCTGCCACAGAACCTATTCTTGTCCTGTTCATCTGCTATATAAATTTGGATGAAGATAAAAGGCATTTATCACATTCATGAATAATACTAAGAAAGAGTTGAAGCTGGAAGACAGAATTCGAAGTAAAAAAAAAAACTCAACACATTAGAAAGATGTATGGACAGAATTAAAAACTAAAACTAAGTTTAGGTAGGAAAAAAGTCATTTGGTTGTCCCTCAGGGTCAAAAATTAATTGTAATTGGATGGAACCTAGTTTAACACGCATTCACAGATACACGCTTCTTGGTAGTCTGACTGGCCTTCCTTCTGTCATAGGACATTGACAGTCATTTCATTTCTCTCTGCCCTAGTTTCTATCTTACCAATAAAAGTAAATTGCAGTCAGAACCATACTGGCCAAAATGGACAGCAATGTAGTACTGCTACCTTTAAAAGGCTAAAGCACTCATACTTTAACTTTAAGGATCAATGAATCCACTAATAGGTGTACTCTTCTCACCGACTCAGATGGCAACCTCATCTCCATGCCTTAGTAGACAAGTTTAATGAATGCTTGTGCATTAAAAAAAAATCACCATGGCCAAATTTCTGATGAGGAACCTCTCTGAATTTAGTTAGGATGAACCTTGGTCTGACAACAGGACTGTACAAAAAAAGCCTTTTGTGGCCCCTCACATCCCCCCCCCTTTTCTTTTGGTGACAACTTGTGTGTTCTTCAGTTTTATTAGGAGAGACAGGGTACCTGGAAGGAAAGAGAAAAGAAGGGGAATACTGCTAGACAATATCTTGGTTGGGCCATATCTTCAATGTGCTCAGTTCTGGGCACCACATTTTAGTCAAGCCACTGACAAATTGGAGAGCATCCAGAGAAAGGTGAAAGGATGGTGAGAGGATTGTGTATTCTGACATAGGAGGACTGGGTGAAGCAACTAGCTTATTTAGCCAAAAGCAAAAGAATTAATGGGAGTACTTAATAGCAGCCTTCAGGTGTTGGAAGGACTGTTATTGGAAAAGGATCTGATTCGTTTTGCTTATCTCTAGCTGATGGACTTCAAAGAAATGTATATTAGCTGCAAAAAGGCAGATGTCAAATGGATATGAGAAAACTCCCTAAAAAACGGAATTTATTTTAAAATGTATTTTCACATTAGTCATGTTGTAAAGAATTAGAATCAATGGAAGAAACAACAATAAAGAAGAAACAACAACAGCAAAAACAGAGAGAGAAAATAATATGCTTCAATCTGCATTCAGACTCCATAGTTCTCTGGATGCGGATAGCATTTTCCATCGTGAATCTTTTGGAGTTGTCTTAGATCCTTGCATTGCTAGGAAGAAGTCTATCATTTAGTCATTGCACAATGTTGCTGTTACTATGTACAATGTTCTCCTGGTTCTGCTCACTTCACTCAGCACCAGTCCACGCAAGTCTTTCCAGATATTTATGAAATCCTCCTGCTCACCATTTCTTATGAAGTAATAGTACTCTATTACATTCATATACCACAATTTGTTCATCCATTCCCCAATTGACGGGCATCCCCTCAACTTCCAATTCTTGGCCATCGAAAAAAGAGCTGCTATAAATATTTTTGTACATTTGGGTCTTTCCCCCATTTTTATGATCTTTTTGGGATACAGCCTTACAAGTGGTATTGTTGAGTCAAAGGATATGCACAGTTTTATAGCCCTTTGGGCATAGTTTCAAATTACTCTCCAGAACGATTGGATCAGTTCACAACTTCACCAACAATGCATTAATGTTCCAATTTTCCCACATCTTCTCCAACATTTATCATTTTCCTGTTTTGTCAATGTTAGCCAATCTTATAGGTGTGAGCTGGTACTTCAAAGTTGTTTTGATTTGCATTTCTCTAATCAAGTGATTTACAGCAATTTTTCATGGGACTAATGATAGCTTTAATTTCTCTACCTGAAAATTGTCTGTCCATATCCTTTGACCATTTATCAAGTGAGGAATGACTTATATTCTAAAAATTTGACTCAGTTCTCTATATATTTTATCAGAGACACTGGTCATAAAAATTGTTTGTTTTCTGCTTCCCTCCTAATTTTGGTTGCATTGGCTTTGTACAAAAACTTTTCAATTTAATGTAATCAAAATTATCCACTTTGCATTTCATAATGTTCTCTATCTCTTACTTGGTCAGAAATTCTTCCATTCTCCATAAATCTGACAGTTAAACTATTTCTTGCTCTCCTAATCTGCTTATAGCATCAGCCTTTATATCTAAATTGTGTACCCATTTTGACTTTATCTTAGTATTCGGTGTAAGAGGTTGATCTATGCCTAGTTTCTGCCATACTATTTTCCAGTTTTCCCAGTAGTTTTTATTAAATATTGAGTTCTTACTCCAGAAGCTGGAGTCTTTGGGTTTATCAAACAGTGATTACTATAGTCATTGAGTACTATGTTTTGTGTACCTAACCTATTCCACTGATCCACCAGTGTGAAATAGAATTTCTTGAAAGTAGAATGGGTTGTCTCTGGAAGTAGTAAGATCTCCTCTCTCCCCCTCCCCAGCCCACCTCTGAATTTACTATTTATTTTTAGCATTGATTTTTTTTTAATTGTGAGTTCCAAATTTTCTCCCTCCTTCCAATCCCTTCCCTACCCACTGAGAAGGCAAGCAGCATGATATTGATTATACTCGTGAAATCATTTTAAACATATCTCCATATTAGCCATGTTGCAAAAAAAAAAAGAAAAATTTTAAAAGAAAATTATTGCAGAGTTCATCCAAAGGTAGACAGCAGTTTTCAGCATGAGTCCTTCTGAACCGTCTTGGATCCTTGTATAGATCATGGTAGCTGTCTTTTGCAGTTTATCATCATTACAATATTGTTGTTACTACATAATGATCTTCTGATTTTGCTCACTTCACTTTCCATCAGTTCATATAGGCCTTCTGGTTTTCCTGAACCTATCCTCATTATTTCATAGAGCATAACAGTATTCTATCACAATCATATGCCACAACTTGTTTAGCAATTCTCCAATTGATAGGCATCTCCTCAATTTCCAATTGTTTGCCACCACAGAAAGAGCTGCTATAACTATTTTTGTGCACATAGATCCTATTCCTCTTCTTTGACATCTTTGGGATATTGTGGGGACTAAAACTGTCCAATCTACAATAAAAGAGAATGAAACAGAGCTCCGAGCCAATAGCACTTTATTAAAGGGTTCATGGTCCTCTCTAATGATGTGGACTTCAGATCTTCCTCACTATTTGCGATGCCCTCTTCCTTCCTATTTTTATAAGGCTAAAAATCTAGACATTCAAGAACAATTACACCAAATACAGAATAATTCCATTGATTGACATACGATGCACAGGCTAAAATATGCAAAACAATGTATCAGCAGGGCCACAGATTGGGCAAAGCATGGGGCATCTCCACTAAGTGGTCATAAGATGGTCACCTGCTCATGTCAAGACAAGAAAGAATGATCTAGATATATGAAAATAATTTGGAGGACTTTCCATGTAGTTGAATCACATCAACCACACTGGTCTTGGTCACCATGACAAGGAAAAACAAGGATGGAAGGCCTCTAGTTAACTTCCTATGATTAAGTTTAAGCAAGTGAACCTTGCTTAACAACCTGCAGCTCATAGCTCTGAGACCTAATACATAGAACTCATAATCACTACCCTGTAAATCATATCAAATTGATACTGATTGGAATACAGTAGAAGGCCAAATGAATTACTTCGCACAATACAGACTTAGTAGTGGTATGGCTGGGTCAAAGGGTATGCACAGGGGGGCGGAGCCAAGATGGCGACTGGAAAGCAGTAACTGGCGTGAGCTCCCCACCAAGTCCCTCCAAAAACCTATAAAAAAATGGCTCTGAACCAATTCTAGAACTGCAGAACCCACAAAGTGGCAGAGGGAAGCAGGGCTTCAGCCCAGGACAGCCTGGATGGTCTCGGGGTAAGTCTGTCCCGCACGGAACTCCCAGCTCCCAGCTGAGGGGAACGGAGCTGAGCCAAGCAGAGCCCAGTGCGCGAGGCCCGGCGCAGCAGTCCGCGGACCAAGGAGACCAGGAGTGGAGCGGAGAGTGCCCTAGCATGCTGAATTACTGAGCTGTGGCATGTACCAGACCTCACAACCCACAAACAGCAAAGACAACAGAGAAGGTTAGTGGGAAAAGCTGCGGAACGGGACGGAGTTTGGGTTCAGCTACCACCCCTGGGGCAACGGAGGCGGGGCAGCTTTAGAAATTCAGCTGCTGTTGCTTCTGGCCCCAGGCCC